>JAUTXW010004764.1:0-600000 GCA_030620095.1 Kuschelorhynchus macadamiae
CACCAACCAAGCGGATTAGATTTTGAAACTTCATCCTACCCACACTACTCTTCTGTTTTGGATATGTCAGGTATAGAATTTCCAATGTTGCTAAAGAACATTAAGATTTTTGAAGAAAAAAATAACATTTCTATTAATGTATATGGATTAGAAATTATAAATCCTAAAAAGGGGTATGAAGTAATTGGTCCACTTTATTATTCATCGAATAAAAAAAATCAACATGTCAATTTATTGTTAATAAGTGATGATGATGAAAAAACTTTTCATTATTGCTATATTAAAGATTTATCAAAACTAGTTTCTGCACAAATTTCTAAACATCACGGAAAAAAATATATTTGCGATGGTTGTTTACAATATTTCCCTACAGAAGAAAATTTATTACAACACAATAGCTATGATTGTGATCATTTACGAATTAACCTACCTTCTAAAGAATTAATAAAAGATAAGTTTGGAAACTATTCATATGATAATATTTTGAAATTTGTAAATTATCATAAACAAATGAAAGTTCCTTTCGTGGTGTATGCAGATTTTGAATGCATTTTAAAGCCTTTAAATAATGACAATGTTGATAAAAATCCTAATACTTCATACACCTTAAAACAATATGAACATATTCCACATTCATTTGCCTATTACATTAAATGTTCATTCGACGATAATTATTCTAAATTTGAAAAATATAGAGGTCAAAATTGTGATACATTATTTATAAATTCTTTAGAAAGAGATGTGTATAACATATACAATAAATATTTAAAGACTCCTAAAAAGATGATTCCTTTGAACGAACTGGACAAAATTTATCATAACTATGAAACAGTTTGTCATATTTGTAATAAACCTCTTTTAAATGACAGGGTTGCAGATCATTGTCATATAACCGGTCTTTATAGAGGTCCAGCTCATTCACTCTGCAACATAAATTACAGAATACCTAACTTTATTCCAGTTATATTGCATAATTTGCGTAATTATGATTCTCATCTATTTCTTAAAAAATTATGCTTAAACAAAGAACAACTAACAGTTATCGCACAAAACAAGGAAAAATATATTTCATTTGAAAAGCTTATTCATGTGGATAACTATTTTGATAAAAAGACACAAAAGGCTAAGAAAAAAAATATATCATTAAGGTTTATTGATTCTTTTCAATTTCTATCCCATTCTTTATCAAAACTCTCTGAAAGCTTAAAAGATGAACAATGTAAGGAAATAAAAAAAATTTTCAATGATGAAGAAAGATTTAAACTTATTCGGCAAAAAGGTGTATTTCCTTACAATTATATTGATGATTATTTAAAATTAGAAGAAACAACTTTACCTCAAAAAGACCAATTTTATAATACTTTAACGGATGAGCACATCAGTGATGCAGAATACCAAAGAGCTGTAAAGGTTTGGCAATTGTTTAAATGTGAATCTCTTGGTCAATACTCCGACGTTTACTTACTCTCTGATACTTTACTTTTGGCAGATATTTTTGAAAATTTTAGAAGCACTTGTTTATCCACATATAAGCTCGATCCAGCTCATTTTTACACTTTTCCAGGTTTATCTTGGGAGGCGTGTTTGCGTTATACTGGAATAGAGTTAGAATTGTTAACTGATCCAGATATGATACACTTTTTCAAAAAAAGCGTTCGCGGTGGTGTGAGCTCTTGCATTTGTAGAAAATCTGAAGCTAATAATCCATTTCTTTTAAATTTTGATCCTTTAAAGCCAACTAAATACATAATTTATTATGATGCAACAAATTTGTATGGTTATGCAATGTCACAGCACATTCCAACGGGAGATTTTGTTTGGTTAACAGATAAAGAAATCAATGATTTAAATATTATGAATATTTCTAAAAAATCTAATAAGGGATATGTTTTAGAAGTTGATTTAGAATATCCTACAAGTCTACATTCCTATCATAACGATTTTCCGTTTTGTCCAGAAAACTTTAAACCGCCAAATTCTAAATGCATAAAATTAATACCCAATTTAAATGATAAATCAAAATATGTTATTCACTATCAATTATTAAAACAATGTTTGGAACATGGACTCAAGTTAACTAAAGTTCATAGAGTTTTACAGTTTTCTCAATCTGATTGGTTGAAAAAATATATAGACTTGAATTCAAGATTAAGAAATGATTCAAAGAATGAATTTGATCGTAATACTTACAAGTTGGCAAATAATAGTATTTATGGCAAGACTATGGAAAATGTTGATAGGAGAATTGACGTAAGACTTGTTACAGAGTGGGAAAAAAATAGAAGAAAAGATGGTGCTGAGAATTTAATTGCAAAACCATATTTCAAGGACTTAACAATATTTTCTGAAAACTTGGTAGCTATTCAAATGCAAAAGATTCAAGTTACTTACAATAAACCAATATATGTAGGCTTCTCAATATTAGATATATCTAAAACTGTCATGTATGATTTCTTTTATAATTTTTTAAAACCTCTTTATCAGGAAAATATTTCACTTTTATACACCGATACCGATTCGTTCATTTTAGAAGTCACAACTCCAAATATTTATTCTGACATGATAAAAAATATTCACAAATTTGACACATCTAATTATGAATTTAATAATATTCATGAAATGCCTATTACAAAGTCAGTTATAGGAAAATTCAAAGATGAATATGCTGGTGAACCCATTACTACTTTCTTTGGTACTGGAGCAAAAGCATATTGTATTAAAACGGAAAACAGTTTAACAAAAAAAGCAAAAGGTGTTAAAAAAAGTGCAATTAAAAAGCAGTTGGATTTTATTCATTATAAAGATGTTGTTGAAAATCATTCTAAAACCTTTTGTTCAATGTATGTTTTTCGATCTAGACAACATACAATTTTTACAGAGTTAATTAATAAATTGGCTTTGAGTTCCGAAGATGATAAGCGGTATAAAATTCCCTATAGTTTTAATACATTAGCTTGGGGACACCAAGATATTGCTTTGTATCAATGGAATGCAGAACATGAAGATTTAGATATATTTATGTAGATATTATAAGGTATTTAAATTTGTTGTTTTTGAAACCAAAGTTAGTCTTCATAAGTCTTTCACAAAATGTGCTTAGAAACTTTTGACAAAGAAATTGATAACAGTTATTTTAAAACATATGAAAAACGACTTTCCACTTTTAAAAAATGGAAAGGAAAATTGAGACCAGAAGTGTTAGCTGGAGCTGGCTTTTACTATACTTCAATCAATGATATTTGTAAATGTTTTTATTGTGGTATTGAAATTTTTGATTGGTTAAGTTATGATGATCCTATTGTGGAGCATAAGAAATTTGCTAGGAATTGTGATTTAAATAACTGTTTATGGAAAAATAGGAATCGAATAATTGTAACCATTCAAAATAAGTCTTCAAGCTACACATTTTATATAGTATTATTAATATCCTTATTTATGAACTTTTACATATATTTAAATTAAGTATTTTATTGTTATTTTTTTACAACTGCTTTTGCTTTCGTGGTGAAAGTATCTGCTTAATGTTAATAAATTTGGAATATTATTATTAATTTGTTTTAATGACTATCAGTAGATCTCAATTTATTCTTCTTTATTTTATTTTCCAAAATGTTTTTTATGTTCATCATCCCCCTGGCGTAACACAGTGTGAAATATGTTTTTCTAATAAAACAGACGTCACTCTAAGTAAATATTGTAAATTTATGAAAATTGGATTAATTAACAATAATACAATTAGTTGGATGGAACGAATAAATGGAAATGAAAATGCAAGTAAATTTTTTAAAATTTTGTATCATTATCCAAATCGATCTATTTTTGATACAAATTGGATAGAAAGGTTAGAGTTTAAAAATAATCAGTTACAAATTTTAACCCCCAACTGTACCAATTATTATGACGGATTCAAAAATTATTACTTTTCCATCATTAGTGTTACATTAAACTTTGCATTATTTTTATACATTACCATTTTAATTATTTATCTTTATTATAAATTTCAAACTGGAAATCTATTTTTTCATTAATCCATTTTAAACGAAACTTTAAAGAAAGTGGGGATGAGAATATTTAAGTACAAGAATAACACAATATGTTTCAGTCTCGTTTAGTCATTATGAACAACGCCGTGGTTCATAAACCTTTGGAAACGCTTCTTAATTCAAAAATTTATTTTTTAAATAATTCTTTGTCAAAATTTGTTCTTGTTGGCATTAGTTTAAATGATTTTTCTCCAAAAATTGTAATTGGTGGAAAAACTGGATTTTCAATCGCACTAACCGAAGAAAATTGGAAAGACATTTGTGTTCATCAAGGAATTATTGTAAACAATTTCTACTTTCCTCAAGTTGATCAAACCAGTGTGAATATAAACAACATTCATCTGCAGGTTCAGAAAATAAATGATACCCCTGTTCTACAAATTACAAAAGGCCCACACTTCATATACTTAGGACAAGAGTCTTTGGACAATTTGTGGCGATTAAAGGAAATTATTGATTATAGATTATCTATACTTAAAAGGCAAGAATTCAATACATATTTCAAAATATTTCAAAATAATATTTCATCTGATTGTGGCGACTTGTGTACGCATGTTTATAATATAATAAGTCCAACAGAAAATCCTAACAGTGAAAATGTTTCAACTATGATGGAATTACTTGCTTTATATCCTGAACAAATGGAAAACAAATTGAAGCAAAATGGAACAAAACGAAAATATTACGAAGAAAACAATGAAAATGGATCAAAAAGAAAATATTACGAAGAAAACAATATCTTTTCTGGAAGAGAACAATAAGGTGCATGTGTTAGTGAAGTGGAGCTTTGCTTACAGACAAGCCCGTAGGAGTAACTTTCAGATGTGGTACTTAGATAGACTCCGTTTTGAAAAAAGAATAAATGATTGTAAACTTATTCTAGATTCGATATTATCTGAGGAACATAGAAATAAAATATATTTGACACGTTTTAATAAAAATTGTATTTGATGTTTTACTTAATAAAATTTTAGTTTAGTAAATGTGAATTTTATTTGAAATTAATTAGCACATTAAGACTTTGTAATTTGTATCAGCTAAAGCATAAAGTGAGGAACAGAAATAAAACAAATTTAACTAAAATTTAATTTCAATTTAATTAAACAATATTTTTTTTATCAATCCATGTATTATATTTTTTATCAAGTCCTAACCATTTCACATAAACTTTGTTTCCTTTCCTTCTCAAAATCTTCTCAATAAGATACACATCGGTATGCTTTACTTTTAGTAATTCTTGCTCATAAAAACCACCCAGAATGTCCTGATTATCTTCGTCTTGAATTAAATATGTCCAAGGGTTTGTCATCTTAACTTCTTTAATGTGGAATATCTCATTTGACCAATTTGGTGTGTAACCTTTTGAAAATGCCTCTCGATGCTTGCTTATTCGTACGTGATCACCCACTTTAAACTTTGGAGATTTTATATCTAACGTTTTAGCATGAGTAAATGCAGATTTCAAGATTCTATTTTCATTTGTTTTATTTACTTGTTTTGGCTTCATTCCTATTGAAGAATGTTTTGTATTGTTATAATCTTTTACAATATCCGCTAATATATTAAACCATTTGTAATTTCCTTGAATGCTAAATATTTTCCACATATTATTCTTTAAAGTCCTGTTCACTCTTTCTACTATACTCGCTTTCAAATTGGAAAACGTGCTATAATGGTTAATTCGAAATTGTTGCATCAAATTTTGAAAATTTACATTGAAAAACTCTCTTCCTCTATCCGTTTGCAAGTTTTTTGGTGGAGTTTTTGCACTGATTAATATTTTTTTCATTGCCGCTGTTACGTCTTTTCCAGATTTAGATTTTAACGGTTCGGCCCAAACATACTTAGAAAATACATTTATGGTAATCAAGATATATTTAAATCCCTTATTAAATTTGGCATAGGGTAACATTTCAACCAAATCAGCTTGAAAAAGATCATTTAACCCTTTCACTACCACCCTTCTGCGTTTGTAGTTTTTTCTAGCAGGTTTATGTAATTCATTAACGACTTGCTGTTTAACGGTTGTCATGACAACAAACTTGTTTATTCAATTTTAAGGAAGTTCACTTTCTATGTTTTGTAATAATTCGAAATATAACTTTTATATGTTTTTTCCCATTCATTCAATTTATCAATTTGTATTGTATAACTTTTTTCATTTAAAATTTTACTAATTTTAGTAATCTCCTTTTCTAACGCATTAAAGGATTTTTTTATCTCTCCAGTTAAGAAAGTAGTTGATCTACTATCACTATTTTTTAATTCCTCCTCTGTTTTATTTAATTCTTGTTCTAATTTCTTAATTACACTGGACATTATATTTTCCAAGGAAATATATTGTTGATTTTCTTCCAAAGTGAGTTGGTCAATTGTTCTACTGTTAAGAATGCTATTTTGATTTCTTTTTTTTTCATCATCTAACCTTTTTATAAAAGTTCTTAATTGTTTAATTTTTTCCTTGTGTTTTTCAATTATTACTTCTCTTATATTTGTTTCCATTATTTTATTAATTTTGTTGATATCATCACTTAATTTTTTGTCTTCCTTTTTAACATGTTCATTTAAAAATTGCAAATCTTTACTTATTTGATTTAGCGTTAGCAACTGTTTATTAACGTTTTCAATTGAGGTATAACATACTTTAATCTGGTTTTCATACTTTAAAAAATTTTCATCAAAAACCTTAAGCTTTTTAGCAAAGATTTCATTATTTGTTTCATTTTCACCTAATCTCCTTTTTAAATTATTAATGTCACTTATTCTCTCTTGATTTTGTTTTGAAATATGGCGTCCAAATTTATCAACTGTCATGTTGAGCTTTCATTAAACAATAAATATGATTATATTTGATATCTGTTATTTATAGTATTACTTTATCTTCTCTTAATTCTTCAATAATAGAGATAATCTCGTTACTATGAGCATTATTTCCCGCATCACTTGATGAAATTAATAAACGTAGCCTATCAACAATTTCGTTTACATTATTCCAGTATACATAGTCTGTATTTGATCTGTTTGTTTTCAAAATTAATCCCTTTCCTGTAGACTTGGCTCTAGTTGTTCTAAACGGAGGTTGTGGTTTGTTAAATGCTGTAACTAATCTTGGCAAGGTTTTTGTCTTTGTAATCCCCTTTCTTTGTAAATATGGTCCTATTATTGTAACATATTTGTGTGATGTATTTCCTTGAACTTGTTCATTTGAATCAAAATTCCTACGATATACATTTGTTTTAGCTAGAATGTTCATGTAATTATCTAAATCTTCCTTCTTATAACCTATCGGTTCTTTTTTGAAAAGCAATTCGTATAAACCTGGCGTGCCTGTGTACGTTATTCCTCCCACTTTAATGTCCTTTCCAATAATTTCTACCGGTATCTGTGTTAAACCAAAAGAAAACTTATCCGTTTCGAGGTCATGAACTATTCCGTAATAATGGTCAAATTTATGTTGTGTATCTTTCACACCCTCATCAATATATGATCTGGGTAATTCATGAAAATCTGCTAAGTAATCTTTATATGATGGTGTACCAACATAGGTTTGAATTGTTTTTCTAGTTTGTTCCAATATGTCTGACAAGTTTAAATTTGTTGTTGTGTCACTAGAAGGATCTGAAGTTTCTGCTATAACAGTTGATGACAATGGTTGTACTACAGGAGAGGAAGAAGTGATACTACTGTCATTTAAAAATGTTGGTAGTTCTGTAGGGAGTAACGGAGTTTTTCCTGTTTTCTGAATATTTTTCGTCGGAGTTGATGTTTTATAAAGCTTTGTAGGTGTTTTGAATTCTTCATACTTTGAAACTCTTTCTTCTTTTAAATCGAATGGTTCGGATTTACCAATACTTGAAATTAGCTGTTTAAGTGGTTGTGTTATTGGTCTATAAGTTTGTTCTAATTCGGACTGAGCAGTAGAAGTAGCTAATTTCAAGCTTTGATATTTCTGCTTCACGGCTTGTCTCGATTTTATTAATTCTCGAGCTAAACGTTTATCCATGCTGTACAAGTTTTAAATGAAATAAAACTGCAAATTTTTTACTTTTATAAATATATAAAGGAATCGAATTTACTCCTATATCTGCCGTGATTTACTTCACAATCTTTGTCAATTACAAGAAAGCCATATGGATCCATCCAACAGTTCAAATATTTTTAAACTGATCAAATGTCATATCCAATATACAGTGGTCATTATATATATGTTTTAAACTCAAACAGTCCTGTTTAAATAAAATTAATAAGTTTGCATTTTCTCGAATTAGACGTTTAAGGATTGAGGAATATCCTTGAAAAATAAAAAAACAATCGGTGTTTCTATGCCTTCCATGCGTGAAATAGTCCCTAATAATAGATTGATTATGACAAGGAATATCATCAAAAATGATAACGGAATTTGGCTTTATCTCATGAGGTGAAATAATGTTCTCATCGCTATCATATTCAAAGTATCCAATTTCTTTCATAGGCTTTAACAACTTCCTTAAATATTCATATTTTGGTTGATCTAATGACTTTGAATAAACATAGACATTTTCAAACCTAATTCCATTAGGATGCTCGAGCAGTGTAAGCATAACGTTGGTTTTACCGCTACTACTGCAACCAACTATAAGCCCTCTTTTTGAACCACCGCAAAATAAGTCACCATGTTTTCTCAACTGTTTACTTAAAATTTTTTCGTCATGATTATTTACTGGTAATGAGAATTTTTGTTTTTCAATCCTCATTCTTAATCACACTAGTAAATATTTTTAGCTGTAAAAGTATTTATACCAGAAAAATGTCAATGTGTTTTTAGTATAAAAAGAACTTCAATGACTGTGGGTCGTCATAAGTTGAAAAAAACTATTAAAAGACGTAATAGAAAAGGCTCTGGTTTAGTAAATAAATTAATTAGTAAATTACCTTTCGAAGTTCATATACCAGGATATAATTATTGTGGTCCCGGCACCAACTTGGAAAAAAGATTAACTAGAGGTGACGTTGGTGTAAATCCATTGGATTCCGCTTGCAAAGAACATGATATATCTTACTCTCAGACTGAAGATTTATCAAAAAGACACATATCTGACCAAATATTAGAAAAAAAAGCCTGGGATAGGGTAAAAGCTAAAGATTCTTCTATTGGTGAAAAAATTGCAGCTTTAAGTGTTGCAGGAATAATGAAGGGTAAAAGAAAGTTCGGTTTGGGATTAAAAAATACAAAAGGGGGTAAACTTAAATTGAGAAAAAAACGTATCATTCGAACACCCAAAAAAATTAGAGGATTTCTACCTCTTTTGTTTCCCATTCTTGGCGCCCTGGGTGCACTAGGTGGAGGCGCGGCAGGAATTGCTAAGGCAGTAAATGATGCTAAAGCAGCTAAACAGCAACTAGAAGAAATACATAGATATAATATTGCAATGGAAAATGCTTCTAAAGAAGGTAAAGGATTATATATTAGACCATATAAAGGAAAGGGACTATTTATTAGACCTTATAAAGGAGGATCCGTCAAAATGAAAGCAATCAGACAAAAAAAAAACTCAAAATAAGTTTTCCAAAAAGAGCACTTACGAACAATGATATTATTAAATATGTAAAGCTGTTAAAAATAACTGGCTTTAGAGGTGTTTTTATGCTCGATGAACTTCCAAAAAAAATTAATCTGAAAGAATGTGGTATTGTAAATTTGGATAAAAAACAAAATAAAGGATCTCATTGGACTGCTTATATTAAAAATAACAAAAATGTAATATATTTTGATAGTTATGGAAATTTAAAACCACCTTTAGAACTTCTCAAATATTTTAATTCGAATGGCAAAGTGGATGTATTTTATACTTATGAAAATAAACAAAAATTTAATTCATATAACTGTGGTCAACTATCCCTAAAATTTTTGCAAAAAAATATATAAACTCATTATTTATTGTAATATCTCATTCATAAATAAACTGCAATGTCTACCACAATTGCCATATCAGGAAACAGTTCTGTTTTGTCTGCTGATTTTAATCCGCCCATATATTTAGAGGATGAAAAACAATATTACCTGGGTTTAGCTGATTTTGAAACGTTTATGACTATCCCCAATATAAAAGAAGGATATAATAAATTTTATATAGATAATAAAGTAATTGTTATTCCCGACGGAACTTATGACATTACAGATATAGAAACATACATAAGAGAAAGTATAGAAGATTTATTTCCGAATGAAAAAATTTTTTTTCTTTTAAAAGCAAATGTTAATACTCTAAAAACTTTTTTAATGTGTAGTAGAATAATTGATTTTACCAAGGAAGATTCGATAGGAAAAATGTTGGGTTTTAATAGCAGGATACTAGAAGCTATGAAAGAGGAAGAATCAGATAATGTTGCAAAAATAACTAAGGTGAATGCTATTTGTATTGACTGTAATATTTGTGTCGGTTCTTACAATAATGGTAAACCTGTTCATATTATTCACCAGTTTTATCCAACTGTAGCTCCAGGGTATAAAATAGTTGAATCTCCTTTGCCCATTTTGTATTTTCCAGTTAGCGTCAAAGCAATTAACAATATAACAGTTAAAATAGTTGATCAAGACGGAGAACTTATCAGTTTTAGAGGAGAAACTATAACAGTAAGGTTGCATTTACAAACAAGTGAAATATAAAATGGTTGTTAGATATAATAGAGCCCTTGGGATGAGACTTGCCCCTACCACTATCAACAAAGTAAAAACTTATAAAAAGAAAAAGCCTAAACAACAGTTCAGTATCAAATCCAACACCAACAAGTTAAGACGAGATAATCGTAAATTTCTCACATCCTTGGGTTTCACTGTTTTAAAATAATGAACATATTAAACGTAAACGAAAAGCTTTATGTAGACAATTCCATCGTCAGTTCTGAGCTTCACACATATCAACCATATATTTCTTCAAAATTCGATTACAATGATGAAATAAGGATCCCAATTCAAGAACTCGATGCTTACACTCTACCATCAGATAGTTTACTTTATATCGAAGGAAAATTAACTAATACAGAAGGTAAATATAAGAAAGAATTGCTATTTATTAACAATGGTATAGCCTTTTTGTTCAGAGAAATCCGCTATGAACTAAACGGAATTACTATAGATTCAATAAGAAATGTTGGATTAGCATCAACCTTAAAAAGCTACCTTTCTCACAATACCAACGAAAGTTTAAAACTGGAAAATGCAGGTTGGTTTCCACATCGGAAAGAAGGTGATACAATTTTAGTTGATAATGATGGAAAATTCTCCGTATCCATACCACTAAAAATGCTTTTAGGATTTTTTGAAGATTACAGAAAAATTATTATGAATATGAAACAGGAATTGGTTCTTATTAGATCAACTGATGATTTAGATGGTGTTATTTTCAAAGAAGATCCGGCACACCTTGTTACTGCTCCTGACACTCCATTGGTTACTTTCGATAAAATTTATTGGAAAGTTCCTCACATTTTAGTTGATATGCCACAACAACTTGCTCTATCAAAAATATTAGAATCAAATAAAGATATATTGATAGGATTCAGGAGTTGGGAACTTGTTGAATATTCTTCTCTAACCGAAACAACCCGTCACACATGGCCGGTAAAAACAACTAGTAAACTAGAAGCTCCTCGTCATGTTGTGATTGGCTTTCAAGAAAACAGAAAAGGGAAAATTGTTAAAGATATGAGTAAATTTGACAATATTACCTTGTCAAATATTAGAGTATATTTAAATTCTGAAAGATATCCTTATCACGATTTGTACTTAAATTTCGAAGAAAACAAATTTTCTGCTTTATACGAAATGTTTGCCAACTTTAGACAGTCTTACTATGGTGTTCCAAATGAACCCATTTTTAATCCTGAACAATTCAAAAACATTAGTCCTATTACACATATTGATTGCTCCCATCAAAAAGAAACAATTCAAACGGGATCCGTAGTAATGAGAATTGAATTTGAGACACACAATGCAATTAAAAAAGATACTTCTGCTTATTGTCTTATTTTACATGACAAATTATTTAGCTACAACCCTCTTACTAAAATTGTGAAACAATTATAAACTTTATCCCCACTATTTTCATATTTCGATTTAATTTAAAGAAATTTTCAAAAGCTTTTAGTTTTAATCATGACATCAAAACTACAACTACAAATTGAAAAATTTATTTTTAAAATTAATCAACTGAAAGAAGAAATTGCAAATTATTCAAGTAAAAAAAGTCTCATTAAAAAATTTGCTGCTTTGAAAATATGAGATTGGTTATAGATATTCAAGGATTCAAGGATGAAAAAAATAAATTTATACCGAAAGAGCTTGCAGCTTTTGATGGTTATGAAATGACTCATTACATTTTTAAAAGGCCTTTTCCAATGGAGTTTCTTTCACCTGATTGTCACAAGCAGGCGGTATGGTTAACGAAAAATTATCATTGTATACATTGGAATAATGGATTTACTCCATTACATCATTTCCCAAAAATAATTGAAACACTTACGAAGAAAGCAGATTTTGTTTTTGTAAAAGGAAGCGAAAAAAAGGATTTTATACAGAAATATTCTAAAAAGCCTGTGATTGAAATAGATGAACAACCAGCGCTAAAGCTAATGGAACCAAAATGCTTCTATCATTCAAAATCACCTTGTATGTGTGCTTTGACAAATGTGTTATTTTTATATGACAATTGTTTTATGAATGAATAAAAATATAAAAAACTTAATTACCTTTTTATTTTGCATTAACCAACCATGATGGAATACAATTAATATGATACCTTAAATCTAATTTTCTAAATTCATTTAAAAGTTCATACTCATTTTTATATTTTAAATAATCATTACAAAATTTAGCGGCTAATTTACATTGTTCCATTCGATCTATATTATTAACATATGCTGACAAATCTTGTGCTTCTGCGTCTTCTTCGCCTACAATTGATAAATATTGGAAGTATGCAGCAGATATAATAAACTCTTCATACATTTCAGTAACCATTTGCTCCATTGTAAATATTATTAAATTTATTCTTCCTTTTCAATTTCTTGAAGAATAGTATCCTCGTCAATAAATTGCTTCAAGTCTTTTAAATAGTAACCAAAGCCAATATCTTTTAGATCTTGAATAAGTTGAAAAAAATTTAATGTTTCAATGTATTTGTTGCAACAGAGGGCAGCCTTTACGAATTCCTCAGATTGATTACAATAAAAGTCTATCCACTCCGGACCACTTGCCATACAATATGAGAAATAGGTTTTTGAAAGATTACTAAATTTCTCCTCTAATAATTTAACTGCAATCAGCAACTCAGCCATTTCATTTATTTAACATAATATTTTAAATATGTAGGGGGACGTCTCTTGCGAATAGGATTAACTTTCTTTGATAATACCTGTTTTTTATCTTCGTATAATTGAAACCTCTTTTGGGTTGCAATAATAGCAGGTATAAATTGGCAATCTTCTCCTATAAATTCTATTAGGTGGCTTAATTCTCCTACAAAGTATGATTTCCCAAATGTATTGAAAAACGTAGTAAGGCTTATAATTCCTTCTAAATAATCATCACAACAGTCAATTGCTTCCAAATAATCTCGTTTCAGTGGATAAAACAGCTTGGTGTATTCATCTTTCGAAATCACTTCAAAGAAATTGAGATATTTAACTTTTAACTGTCTGATAGTTGTAGTTAATTTTTCGCGATTACACATAATTCACTTATTACTTGACACATTTTTTCTTTTTGTTTTATACAAAATTGGTGGAAAAATTCAAAAATAACTTTTTACGCAACTCGAGCACAGCTTAGTAAATGTGCCTCGGCATACTAAAATGATCATGATGCACCTATTTATAAGACTTAAGAATGCAAAATCAAATGTGGGAGAACAAAGAGAAAAAATTAAAAATATGATGCGAATGAGAATAAAAGGGGAGGAAGTTAAGAATGAGGGACATGAGAGAGAGGAAGAGGAGGAGGAGGAGGCGCTCCCATATTATAACTACTCAGAACATTTCGAAAATTTATATATCTTCAATTTTGATAAAACCATTATTTTAACTAAACAAAACAACTTTCAAAAACGTCTGCTAAATGAAATGATCGAAATAAAAAAGCACGCAACCAATATTAATACAAAACAATATATAGAAGGCTTGTGTGTGGAACCTACTATATTTTAAAATTTGTAGAACATCCCGTGCAGTAAATCAGTAAATATACCAATTTCCATCTTACTTCTATTACTGACTGCCAATAATCACACCTGAAAGTATAAAAAAAAGATATTTTTATATCGCACACTGATAATATTCAAAGCCTACCTGTTGACCAAACTCTTTCAACAACAGTAGTTTTATTGTTCTATATTAAATGGTACCAACGACACTCCAAAATACTTAACATCAAAATAATGTTCTCCAAATTGTATATAGTTAAGTATTACACCGTAAATGGCATTTGTATGTAAGTATGCTAACGCCTCGAGTAATGCCTGCTAGTAAAACTTAGTTTTAATCTTAATTTATTTCATCCCTATTTAAGTCATATAAGTTTTAATATGTATTTTAACTGCAGTAAGATACGCTATAGGTTTTTTACTTGTTCCCATATATGTTTTTAAAGAACATTGACCCTTTATATAAACAAAAATGTAACACTGGTTCTTAAGTTTTAGAGTCCTGAAGATGACCTCTATGGGGTTGAAACGTCAACTAATTACATTAGACTTTCTAAAAGCATTTTGTTGATGATCATTATATTGCTTACCTGTATTTTTAAATTTTCTTTTGGGTGGCAGACCAAGAAGTTCAGCTTGCAAGTCATGCTCATAATCTTCGGGTTTAAAATACTGCCAACAAACACGATAGTTCTCAAAATTCCATTTACCATCCCTCTTGCATCTCTGAATCCATATTGATCGAATAAGTTTTGCTGCTATTATGGCAAACACCAACTGTACATCGCATTCCAGGCATACTTCTTGCCTAGATGTAGATCTAGACACAAAACAAAGTATTATATCATTACATTTGCATCAACAAAAAATCTAGCAAGTATATCAATGTTAATAATAGGTTATAATATAGTCCTATTCTACCTATAATCTATCATAAAAAAACAAAGATTCCTTACCTAGTCGTTAGTAAACCAAAATGCAATGAATTTATACTTTATTATTTAATAATTAATTACAAAAATCGCTCTAAATCAACAAAACCCTTCGAAATCTCATGTAAACACTATGCTATTCATACCAACTGGGGTCGGTACCTTTACCGCACCGCACGTTCCATTTGCCCAAGACCTTGCGCGTAGTGTAACCTATTAGAGTTTAAAGGCCTTGATTCCATTCGACGTCGGTGAATTTTTAACCTTACCTTTCTATTAAACGTCATTTTTATTTATTTTTATGATTTTCCAGCAGGCTTTGTTACAATATTTTCACATTTTATATTAATAATTTTAGGTATACCATAGTTTATAATAATGGCTAATCCATAATATGGATAATTATCATATAAACTAAAACTATATTCGTAATGCAAATAATGTTTTATTATCCCTCTTATTTTTAACAATAGAAAGAAAAGAAAAAAACAAGTAAAAAAAACGGGTACACGATATGTTTCAAAATAGAAAGAGTCTAAAACACTTTCCCCAAAATTAAGTATAAACAACAGGAATAAACACAACTATAAACAACGCTCAAAACTTCGGTTAGTTGTTCAATGTCAATAATGTCATATTTGAGCAGTCATTTCGGTCCGAATATCTGATGCATGTGAATTAAGATATTTTTGCTAACTTTTTCGGATATTGTATATAGGATGTATGAGAATCCAGCTTTAGTCATTTTAAACACGAAAAATATGTTTTCCCGATACCGTCGTACTGTCGGACTGTCGGACTGTGTGTCTGTCTGTCGGTCGGTTAGCGACATAGCTGAAAAAAAAGTAAGAATCATATGGGAATAACACGGTCATATTTTGTTAAAAATCCACAATGGTGGAATAAAACGGCCACCTATCAAAATGTTTAAAAGAAATATTACTAAAAAAATACTTATCCATTTTAACTAAAATTTTGCAGAAAAATTAGTTCTGATATGGGGATAAACTGATAAAATTTTGGCACGAAACCAAGATGGTGGGACAAAATGGTGGTGTAATAAAATGTAAAAAAACTACTTCATCGATTGTTATAAAAATTTTGCAAAAAAGGGTTATATAGTGATAAACTGTTAAAAGTTTTGATACGAATCCAAGAATGTTTATAAAATTTGTCTGAAAAACTACCTATTGAATTAATTTTAAATTTTTTAGAAAAATCAAGTGTAATATAGGGATAAACTGTTAAAATTTTGGTGGTGAGTCATTACCGTAGAATAAGAGGGCGGTTTAATGAAGTATTTAAAAAATCAGTATTAAAAAACTACTTATGAAATTTTGCACACCAATCAAGTGTGAAACAGGATGAACTAGTAAGATTTTCTCATCATACATGGCAAAACAAAATAGCGGCCTAATTAAATTGTTTTTACCTCAAATTTTGTATAAAAATTAAGTGTGGCATAGAGATAAACTGGTTAAAACTTTGATGACAACTTATTATGATGAAACAAAATGTCTGCTTAATTAAATATTTAAATTGTTGGCGTCAAAAAAGTACTTATCCAATTAAGTTGAACTTTTGAAAAACTCAAGTCTGAAATAGGGACAAACTAATAAAATTTTGAGAATTCTACATGGAAAAACAAAATGGCGACCCGATTAAATGTTTAAAAACCCGGTAAATTTCCCTTTGCTAGCTAAAAGTATCCAATTTCATAGATGAAAATTGGTTGTTTATAGATTATCTAAATAAACTAATATAAATATTAAAATAAAAAACTACAAACAAAAACAAACTTTAAAAAAATGGTACACTGGAGTATCGAAGCAGTGGACAATACAAGTCTGGGAGAAGAAAAACGTTCATTTGTTCTAATTTGAATGATTGTTAGATTTGTAAATAAAAAAAATGAAATTTTCACTTTATCAAGAAATGTGATACACATCAATAATTATATAATGTATATACATTTATTACCAAATAATTATATGTAGATATAAACTGTGTAATATGTGCGTAGTGGAATCCATTACGAGGAAAGTGTCGGGTAAGGATATTCTGAGCAAAAATGACCCTGATGATTTTTTCCTTAACATAAAGTTTTTTCTTCCCATTGATATCTTTGCCAAAAGCAAAATTTGAGGTAAAATGGATAATTAGTTTTTTTGGTTAATTTTTTTTACTTTTCACTAGACCTCTATCTTACTCCGCCATATTGGATTTCTACCAAAATATTACCAGGTCATCCCCATATGACTCTCAATTTCTGACCAAAATTTCAATCCAATCGGGTACGTACTTTTTAAGCTATGTCGCGAACTGACAGACCGAGGGAATTGAGAAAATATATTTTTTGCCATCTAGGGACGCTAAGGTAAACCTTGGGGGGTGATTTTTTTCACGAAGACAAACATTTTATTTGGCCGCCATTTTGTTCAGCCATCTAAAATTCGTACCACAATTTTACCAGTTAATCTCTATACTATACATTTATTCATTGCACAACATTTGAAATCAATCCATTAAGTAGTTTGTTTAGGCTGAATTTTTAAATATTTTACTAAGCCGTCATTTTGTTCCGCCATCTTGAATTCACACCAAAATTGTATTAGTTAATTTCTACATAATACTTGATTGTTGTGTAAAATTTGAGATAAATTGGAGAAGTAATTTATGAGTAATAATTTCTTTAACATTTCACTAGGCCCCTATTTTATTTCGCCATACTGGATTTTTACCAAAATTTGAATTTAATCGAGTAAGCAGTTTTTTAGCTATGCCGCGAAAAGAAAGACACACATGCCCAATGGACTGCAATGGACCCCTTCTTAGTTCGTGCCTGGTAAACACCTTATTTTTAAAGTAAAGTAGATGTGCCTTATATAATACTACGAGTCGTATAAAAAAAACATTTACATTATAAATGTTATAATAACAACGTGAATTTTACATAATCCCATATTTAAAAAATACAACTTTATCAGAAAAGGCAATTTTAATATTTTATAATCCGATGAGGGATATTTATTATTTAAAAAACCGCGTTGGTTTGAATATATTTAAGAAATCCTGGTTCTTAGGATTAGACTGTGTCAAAACGGAATCACTTTCCGAAGTTTCGCCTTCAATTGCACGAGGCATCTTCGATGATCTTTACTTCACGAGATCGTAACATTTCAGTGTAAACTTGACCCAAGAACTACAGCTCAACTAATAGACTGATTTTTTGACACGCCTTTTTATTAAATATGATCATAACCAGACATTTTTGGAATTTTTAATTTTTTTCATTTCTTCGAAGAAATAACCTAATTTTATCAGAATGATACATTTTATCACCATATATTTCTATCTCATAGTTTCATCATCATCTTAGTTTTTTATTCTCTCTCTTATGACATTCACTTCTGGTCTAAGCAGAAGTAAAACTTTTTCCGCTTTTCAAAACCAAAATCGGTAAAGCTTAATGCCATGTTGATTTTAAAAGTGTCGCTATTAGAAATACCGTAAAAAACTAAGAGCATATCTAATACTGTGTGATCTTTTTGTTGGAAATCTTTACAAAGAGAAATGTCACTTATTACATATTATGAATATGTTTTATTAGCTGTGAAACTACCACACAATTTATATAGGGCCGTGTTTAATTTTTGCTACGGTTTGTTGGCTATTTGGCTAGATGAAAACAGATTAATAGGCTAACATTATTTTAATGTTAGCAGTGTATGTTTATATAACCACGTTTCAAAGCTATTCCATTCTTCTTATTTTTTTTTTTTTGCATATTTCATCCTCGAAATTTGAATTAGTTGCTTCTATTGTCTCTTTTTCCTAATTCTTTCTTAGCACAAGGAAATAAAGCATTTTTTGTTTGAGTTTAAGTTGCTTTTACCGATTTTGTTTTGTTTCTAAAAAATGAAAACATCCACATCCACAAGTTGGTAGTGTTGGTTGCTACGAAAATAAAATCTATCGTATACTTTTTACAAAGTTTACTAAATTTTTTTTTGTAGGTTCACTTTCCTTTGAGTTAACACTAGAACTTTAAATAAAATATAATACAATACACAAAGCCGTTTGTAAATATAAAAATATATATAATCGTATTCCATACGTAGTAACATCTTAATTCGTATGTTAAATCTACGAAATGCGTCACTTATGACACCATATTATTAAATAATAATGTATCCTAACTTCAGATGATAATTTAATTAGTTGTACGGACAATAATATATTTTCAGTAATTCAAATCCTGTGCCCTAATATTGTAAATCTAGTTACAATAATAAGTTAACCATTTTGTTTTGAATGAAACTACTTTTCACTGAATATTCTATAAATACTATTGTATAAAAAATTAATTAGATGGACGACTGTGTCTTAAATTTGATAAGAAAATTATCGGAAATAGTTTATAATCTTAAAAAAGTAGAATTATTTCCTATTACTCTTATAATTTATAACAATTCCTTCTCTTGTTGGCTTGATTTGCATACCAACGAATCTAGGAAAATATCCAGCATTCTGCTCCTTTTTTAGTTTACATAACTTACCTATCAAAGTATTAAAAAAACTTTTGCGCTTCAAGAAGATACATTGCTATGCAAGGAAAGTATTTTCCATTTATTAATTCTTCGAAAACTCAGGAAATGTTTCTTTTAAACTCTAGCTACTCCTACGCCAATGAAATCATCCTTAAAACCAAAAACTGCAAAACTCCATATCCAAATAAACTGTGACTGTGACCGTGGCGGCACGCTTCTTTTCTTTTTAACCCTCGGACTGTATTGTTCTGTCCCCGCTAAATAGACCGGGTTTCAGTGTGAACCCCCTTTTATTGTTGACGGATTTGCTACTTTTGTATGATTTATTTTTTGAGCGTCATTGGGTATCACGTGAAAATACTGGCGATTTAATGCCAGTATTGCAGGGGATAATTTATCAAACCTGTAACTTATTTGGTGATGAGTCTTATATAATATATAAATGACAGAAAACGGGATCATAAATCATTATCGGCAGCCGAAATTATTCTGTTTTAAAAGATGTAGGAAATAAACGTATATCACCGTTAAAAAAGCATCTATTGCACATAAACTTAGAAAAACTTACGGAGAGTTTTCATGAAAGCTCCATTCTCTAACTTTGTTATTTATTATTTATAACGTATATGCTTTTTCAGACCATTACAACATATTGAATGTATTATAAAACATATTATTTGGAAAAAAATATTTATTGAGTCTAATGATGAAAATTAGAATCTTTGATTGGCGCGGCTTTTATTTTTCTGACAATTTATTTAATTTTTTTAAATGATTTTTTTTTTCATATTGCTGTAATTTTTTTTACATTTAGTATATACTACTATTATTTTTCTTTTTATAGCTGTAAAAAGTCTATATGATAGAGTAAAAATAATTTGCAAAGATCAACATTTTGTTGAATAAAAAATTTTTATAAAAGATGTTTTAAATCAAAACAATTATCTTAATGATTTCATTGAAAAATGTTTTTATGAATTTGTGAATCGAAAGGTCAAACAAATCCAAAATAGACCAATTACAAACCTCTTTATACCATACATACTTAACTTATCAGATAAAATAAAACGAATAGGTAAACGTTTTAACATAAGAACGATCTTTAAGACACAAAATACGCTTAGAAGCAAACTTACAAAAACAAAACTTAACAATGAACAAGAAAATACAAAAAATGTTATTTATAAAATTCCTCCAAAAGAATTAAAGAACACCAAACATACATAAAAAATAGGGATTTCAAAAATCATTGCCAACATGAACTAGATAACAATCATAAAATTAGTTGGAATGCTTCGAGTATTTTGGTAAAAGAACCATATTCCAAACACGTAAAATAAAAGAAAGTGCCTTAATATTGTTAAATAAAGATAATTATGTAGAATCTTGTTCCGTTAATTTTAATAACAACACATGGTTAAATTTGCTAAATTCTGAAGTAAAAAAAGGACACTTCAAAATACAATAAATTAAAATGAACTCTAGGTACACATATTTTCTAACCCTGAGTTTAACAATTAAAAATAACACCTTTAAATTGACATTCATTGACATTCGTCAGAGATTAGCTATTCTGGTTATATTTCTGATACTAACTCCTGATTTGTAAACTTGCCATTGCTCTTGGTTTTGCTTTTGGGTTTGACGTTCTGCTATGATTTTAAACATATTTATAAACTTGGTTTAAGGTGTTTTTAGAGTGCTTTTGTCCACTGATTTTGTAACCTTACTTTGAAGAAATCAAAATTAAAATAATTTAATTTGATGATTAAAATGAATTTAGAACCAAAGTTTGTAGGTATATGTTAGTTTGGTGATATCAATTGTTGCGGCCTATAAATTGAAGGCGTCGAAAATATAAAACCAGACCCATCAACAGAGCAAGGCAGATCAAGGGTGGTTTTAACTATTACAATAGAAATAGATGAAGAAAAATTTTTTAAGTTCACTAGAGTGACTGTTCCTGCTTTTGAGAAAGAACTGTCTAAAGTGAAACCCAGAATGATCAGACAACATCGTTCAGATGGGATCTCGGCTGAACAAAGGCTCGTAATAACTTTGCAGTATGTTTATCTTTTTGACATGAACTACCTGAAGACGGGGCTAAAATTTCCCCCGAAACGTCCAGAAAAAAGATATTTTTCAGTGTCGTTCCTCGGGTACCTTCATAGTGGACCTAGAACTTAAGACCGCTCAGGTGATTGTCTTATTTTTGTGAAAGGGTTCTGATTGTGGCGAAAAACCCAAAGAAATAGTTTTAAATCTACAAAGTTGTTAGAACAAAACGTGTGCAACGTTTTTTTCATATTATAGGTATTTTTCTTATATTTAAGACTTACATAAATAATATTTATACCTATTTTAGTAACCCTGCAATATGGATCCTAACGTCACAAACCTAAAAAAAGTCACCAGTAGCACAAAAAAGTGGCAGGTGCCAGTGAAACATTTAACCCAATTAGTAATTCCAATATATTCATACAGAAATCTAGAACGAGAGTGCCGTGTGGTCGGTCATCTCTGTTGAAGAAAGAAACCATCGTGCTTTTGTGCGCGGGGACCAAACAATTATTGGATAAATCAGACAGAAAGAGGTTATTGCTGTGATATTCAAAAGTTGTTCTAAGGGGCTGTCTGAAGCCTGATGCTTAACAACAAATAAGCATATTGAAGGCCTAAAACATTAATATAAATAATAGATAGGAAGGATACTATAAGTACTTTGGTATACAACAATATGCGTGTAAACTGGTGTAAAAGAACAACACAATAACCAAATATGAATAGGAATTCCAATATAATAGTTCACCTGAATCCCTTTAATTTGTCTAAGAAATATTTGTTTATTTTATAATGCATTTACCGTCATATCTGGTCAGGTTAGAGAGAAATTAATTTTTACTGAATAATTATAATATATTACTATAGAATACGGTGGATTTAAGAAGTGAATTTTTGATTTACTTAATTTACCGATCATAATATTTTTCTAAAAATTGTGGTTTGGGGATTAGATCTTGAATATGTGCAAAGAGCTTATAGTCTGTATATTGAGACAAAACTTACAATAAAAAAAACCCTGGAGTATTCTTTGTAATTGTATAGCGTATTGTTTAAAAAGTTTATTTGAATCATAAATGAATATATTAAACAAATGTTCAAAAGTAACTGTGTATTGAGACTGCCAATTTGCATGCATTTTTTACTAATATTTAGTTAAGCATTGAGAGATTATTTTTGTTTAGAGAATATCAATTCTGTGCAGCACTTCGTTAATAGTTTTGGATAACAACTACCCAGGCGTCACCACGTGGGGAGGGCTACATGTTGAGCCTCACCCTTGCTGCGATCAATCCCCATCCTTAGATTTAGATTCCTTAGGACACTTCATTCAATAACTTGTGTTTTTTTTTTCAAATTTCGAAATTATTTTTCTATCTAAAAATCTAGCTTTATTAATGCAATCTCTAGAAAGAGGATCACAAGCTTCTCCAGATACTGAGGTTATGTAATAACGCATCTTCATCGCTTTATGGGCTTCATCGCATCCTCGTTTAACATTGCAGTTACTTAAAACAATTAAATCATCCAAGGCCAATTTTTGTTATAAAGCTTTATGTACCAGAAATGGAATCCACAAATTAAACGTTATGTCAGAAATATGTGGCGGATCATATTTTTATTATAGACAATTTTAAGGTGGTGTATAATTAAGTAGTGTAAGAGAACCTTTTAGTTGAAATGTTAACATACACTGCACTCAATTTTCTCCGGCTTTCTATATTCTTGCAAGATCACGATATTCTTAAGTTATTCAAAATTTCGAGATTCCCTTAATTAATTTTGGTGCTTTAGATTACTATAATAATGCAAATTTGACTGCTTGGAGTAACTGCAATGTGACTAAACGCCCCATAACTATGTTTGTTTTTGCTTATTATTCTAAAATGAAATACCTTATCATCACACTTATCAATACATTTTTAATACTTTTTGAATACCTTTCAATACATTTAATTGTTTTCAATATGTTTTTAATTCCTTAAATAAATATGTACCAAAAATAAATGGTGTTAATAATCCTGCTGCCTTTTTTATTAAACGTTGTTACAATAACAACTAATGTTTATAATAACTTTTTTTTAAGAAGAAAAGATCAAACTATTTAGGGAAACCCATGTACACGTCCATGTGTGTAATATATATAAAATAAATCTATATTTATACAAAACGAAAAATCTTTTGTCTCACCAACACATAGGGACCTAAAGGAGCATATAGTGAAAAACTAAAAAAAAGCAAACTAAAAAACACAACTAAAATTAAATAACAATATCCTTCATTTTTCGATTATGATCTTCTTAAACTAAGAGGTTATTGTACATTATTTGCTATTTCTTTAAAAACTGCATTTAAATACATAAAATAATCTACAAGCTTTTTTTTAATACCTCTTAAAAAAATTATAAATAATAAAACAAATACTCTTCGGAAAAACAGGGAGACCTTAAGAAATGTTGTTTGTTTTGCTTTAATAAGTTAAAAATGGATAATGGAGACTTCAACGTAAAATGGGGGCATGCATGTTAAAAATGAGAGACTGTCTCCCTAAATAGAGGACAACGAATGTCACTTTTTATAATTATAATATATGAGCGGAGAAGCTATTGTTGAAGTGTAATGGGTATAGATTATTAATATTTTTAGGGAACCATATTTTTATAAATAATTTTTAGAGAATACAAACTAATTTCAACTATATATATATATATATATATATATATATAATATATATATATATATATATATATATATATATATATATATATATATATATATATATATATATATATATATATATTTATATATCGACCACTGTATCGTTTTTGTGACGTAAGTGCAAGAGAGATTTTTCCTCTAACGGTGTGAAAACTGGCGAAATGTTTTTTTACCAAATCTCTTCAACTAAATGATTTCTTCAATGGCTTTCACTAAATAGGTATAAAAAAAGTTATATTTTTCTAATACTAGCTATTTTGGAACTAAATTAGAGGTACAAATAAAGTCTAAAGATTCAATAATGAGTACATAATATCTAAACTTCTTTAAATCCAAGTTTTCTTCACAACCAGATTAATAAAAACAACATCACACACATTTATGATTTTATTCCGTGTGATTAATATTTAACAAGATTTTAATTCTTTTTCTTATCTAACACGGTTCTTTTAATACTTTCTTAAATTATCCGTGTTAGTTTCCCACTGGAGCGAAAATTATTTTTTCTATATTAACTATAATAAACAATACGTAGGTCGAATAAAAACTTTATTCTAAAGTAGACTCTGCTAAATAACCCTTTATTAACTGTGAAGAGTGGCCATATGACCGTAAAACACTGTCACATTAAATCAATCTTAGAGGGCCAAAATGGCCGGCAATAACACCCATTTTAGGCCATTAAGTTATTAGGACATTAATACCATATAATTTATCGGTACATGGGGCTGACAAAATGCCATATGGCATGATAGAAATACCTTAGTTTTAACTAGGGTATTGAGGTAATGTGGCTTTTTTAAAGAAATGTTTCTAAACATGTACTTTAAATTGTCGTTTTTTATAGAAAAAAAAAATAATAAAACCGACTTCAGAAAAATTTTACTTTGTGAAGTCAGGACCAAACTAATTCTCAATTACTTAATAACAAAAATATATTATATATACTGACTGCTTTGATGCCTAATACCATTATCTTACTGTCTTTATAGTTTGGCTCCGACTTCACAGAGAAAAATTTTCCTGATAATATAAAATATTATTTCTCACATTTTAGTGCATTTTTTGAGGTCGGTTTTATTTTGTTGATACAAATTTTTTGCTTCATCCTTTTTAGTTCTATTTATGAGTCTTATTGTAAAACTTAAGTTTAATAAATAGCCACTGGGTCCAATGTACATTATGTAACATCATTGTATAATAATATGTCTTATTCAATATACAATGGTTAAAATACATACTTTTTGTTCCTGACAGAATGGTGAACGCATTGTTGCATGCATATATTGTTCAATATAACATCGAGAAAACAATTTAAAATGGTCATTCCGCCATTTTTAACATTTTCTTAATATGCTTGCTATGGGATCACGGTAACAGCCTGAATATTTCTTGAAAATGTCATCTAAATTGGTCAAACAATCGCGGAGTAATCGATGTACAAGGTTTTACCGTATATTTTGCCATTTGGCAGAGAGTTTATTTGAATAAATACCGAGATTTCGTAAATAGAAAAGTTGCGGCGTTTTTATGAGTTATTAGAATTTGTTTTCATAAATGCAAAAATATTTTTGGAAACGTCAAATTTTGGCGGGTTGACAGTTTTTTAAATGGAGCACGCTATATATTATCTCCAACTCTTAAAAACCCTTCTTTTTCTGATTTCAAATATATATACTTCCAATACATTCTGTTTATTAGTTTTTGATATATAAGCGTTTAAATATTTAAAGAATGCTAAATTAATTTCCGCTGAATCAAAATAAGCCGTGATCAAGCAAACGCTAAGATATTGACATTTACTTGTCAGACGAATTTGTTCACGAGTATTTTGCTATATTAAACGTTTTAGGATGGGTTATTCCGAACAAGAAAAACTCGATATATATATATATATATATATATATATATATATATATATATATATATATATATATATATATATATATATATATACAGGTGTCCCAATAGTGCGTTCTTGGTTGATATCTTAACGGATAGCGATATAAAAAACGTTCAAATACAAAAGTTGTAGAACAATACGGGCTACATAACCTAAAATTATTTTCATTTATACAGTTTTTTCTTACGAGACACCCTGTATATTTTTGCATATTTAGATTCTGGTCGTGATTCTACACATTTTTTGTATAACATGTCCTATGTCTAAATCTGATGGTTTTTCTAATATCCGTCATTTTGTAAAAAATTATGAATTGCAGTGCCTTTTTTCAAACGACGTGGGCCGTTGGCTTTTTGATATAGGATTATGATTTTTGGCAGAAACATTAACAAAAGTATGGGTTGACTTTCAACGTGAACAAAATTTGTCGACGTTGTACAGGGGGTCCTAGATAAGTAGAAGAAATTAAAAAAATTAAAAACATATCTTCATTTTTTTAAATGGAATGTATAGTATTTTAATATTTTAGACTATTCGTGACCCAAAACCCTATCTTTCGTTATAAATATGTCTTATACCTATTTGTCATAGTTTCCGAGATTTTGACATTTTTGTATTTATTATTTGGTTTTCAATGGCAATCGCCTTAGAATTTGCTTTATTATCGAATTTTCTAATTATAATACACTACAAGTGATGCAAAATTAAAAATTCAGCTCATAATATTGTGCTAAGAATCGCGACCTAAAGACTTAGAACAGATATTTTATCAACTATTCTTAAATATTTACTATTTTGGCTATTATAAAAGCGTAGGTAGAGTCAACATTTAGTTAGAACTTAATGTACGAAGATGCCTTAGACAATCCTAAAGTAAAAACAAACGAAAACGGGGAAATGTTGTAATGGCGAAATGTCATACTCTTGTATTTGTGTAGTAACGGTGTTCAAATTGATTCAAAATGAATTTTTCTAGAGAAGAATTGATTAACATGATTTATGTTTTGGGCGCAAGTGATCAAAATTGTTTTTTAGCAAGTAGAGTTTATGCGCAACGGTTTAGCAATGCCGAACGTCATCCCCATGAGGTATCATTTGTCAGACTCAAAGAACGATTTGAAAGAACTGGATGTGTCGATTACGAACAAAAACTGGAAAGGCAGAAAAGAGCCTCAAATGAAGAAACTGAATATCTTGTTACGCAAACTTTAAATGAATATCCTCATATTTCATGTAGACAGTTAGAAAAGGAGAGAGGTGTTGCTAAATCTACGGCAAATAGAATAATTAGAAAACATAAATTTCACCCATACCATATTCAACTGGTACAAGAGCTGGATCAAGACAATTTCAATCGAAGACTTGAATTTTGTACTTGGGCATTAGCAAAAAATGGAGAACATGATTTTTTCAATAACATTTTATTTACTGACGAAGCGACGTTTCATAAAAATGGATACGTCAAACGACATAATTTCCACTATTATAGTTCTGAAAACCCCAGATTCATTATCCCCTTGGATCACCAGCATAGATGGTCTCTTAATGTATGGGCTGGTATAATCGGTAACCGTATCATTGGATATTTTTTCGAAAATAGAGTTAATGGAGACACTTTCCTAAATTTACTGCAAAACAGTTTGCAGGAGTGGATTGACGAATTACCTTTGAATCTAGTGAGGCGGATGTGGTTCCAACTAGATGGCGCTCCGGCGCATTTTAGCAGGCAGGTGAGGCAATTTTTAGACGCGAATTATGAAAATAAATGGATTGGTAGGGGAGGTCCAGTATCATGGCCGGCAAGGTCTCCGGACCTTACAAAACTAGATTTTTTCTTGTGGGGTTTTGTTAAAGAGCAAGTTTACCAAACGCCACCCACTACCATAGAGAATATGAAAATGAGAATTAGAAATACGTGTTCAAATATCAATGCCGCGATGCTGAATAGAGTTAACAATTCCTTTGTGAATCGGCTACAAGTGTGTGTTGAAAGAAATGGTGGTCATATTGAACATTTAATCAAGTGATTGTAGGACTTCTTTTTCTGTTGTGTCTCTTTAATTAAAATATTTATTTGCCTTTTTACATAAAGAAAAATAGTAGACTGAATTTTTAATTTTGCTTTTTTTACTGTGTATTAATGTACAGGGCGTTTCACCGAGATTTGCCACCCCGCTTAATTCCTTTATTTTTAATAACAGAGAAAAAGTTGAAATACAAAAGTGTCCCTCGGATATCAACTTTGGTATTTTAAATGCAGCACCCTGTATATTATTATATTTTTGGATTCCTCGGAAAATTCTATAAATTCGATAATAAAGCAAATTCTAAGGCGATTGCCATTGAAAACCAAATAATAAATACAAAAATGTCAAAATCTCGGAAACTATGACAAATAGGTATAGGATATATTTATAACGAAAGATAGGGTTTTGGGTCACCAATAGTCTAAAATATTAAAATACTATACATTCCATTTAAAAAAATGAAGATTATGATGTTTTTAATTTTTTTAATTTCTCCTACTTATCCAGGACCCCCTGTACAACGCCGACAAATTTTGTTCACGTTGAAAGTCAACCCATACTTTTGTTAATGTTTCTGCCAAAAATCATAATCCTATATCAAAAAGCCAACGGCCCACGTCGTTTGAAAAAAGGCACTGCAATTCATATTTTTTTACAAAATGGCGGATATTAGAAAAACTATCAGATTTAGACATAGGACATGTTATACAAAAAATGTGTAGAATCACGAGCAGAATCTAAAAATGCCAAAATATACGGGGCGTCCTATAAGAAAAAACACAACTTTGCTTCCCTACAGATTTTTGAGACATCCTGTATATATATATATATATATATATATATATATATATATGTTATATCCGTTTCCCATGACCTTCCACGTGCCTCCAGAATGTCGCCACATATTATCACACAGTTGCGTCATTCACAGAAACCAACATCAGCAGTTTCCAAGAATTGCGACAGTACGCTCAAACACCGTCAGCAGTCTCCATGGAAGCCAGCGGATGCTTGCCGGTTTCCCACGTACCTCAGCAAGATTTTTAATATAAATAGACTATGTAGATTTTATTAAGGACAGTATAATATTATTCTTTTAAGTTGTAACAATAATTAATGTCCATTTGATTTTCAAAGTTGTGAACATATTGTTTTATTTTATTTTAATAAAAAGAGTTTTTTTTAAAAGTGAATTTTTCAAATAGTGAGATAACATATATATATATATATATATATATATATATATATATATATAGAATTATTCTATTTACATAGAAAAATGCACCGATAGCTCTTAACGAATATCATAGAAAGTTTTCAGATAGACAAACACCGAGCCTTATGTCAATATCAAACATCGTTAAACTATGGAATAAAAGCAAAACACTTATGCGAAAAGTTAGAACGGGCGAAAGAGACACTGAAGATAATTTAAATATTTTATTATATTTTCAAGGAACTACTTTTATTTTTAAACTTTTATTGTTTGTCTTAATCTATTTATTTATGCTTTAGAAAATCTTGACAATTTCCGAGGTAGCAACTGTTTTTAACAAATCCTGGCATTCAATTTACTCGGTTCTATAACATTATAAATTCAAACCCTATGAGACCCATGCAAGAGTTGATATATTAAAATAAAAGGGATCCATTACACTTCTGCCAGGAAATGGAAAGAATAGTAACCACCAATCAAGTAAATTCGTCTAACGTATTTCTACAGACGAGGGAACATTTACCACTGGAGGCATGATATAACTGCAAAAACAAGCATTTTTTGTTTAAAGAAAACCAGCGAGCTCTTCAGGCAGTGAGAAGATCTCTACATGTTTCGTGTGGTCTTCTTAATATTTTTAAATGGAAATCTAAGTGGTCAGAGGTAACATGAACAAATTACAAAATTAAATCCAGGTTCATTTAGAACACCGATCAATTCATATCTTAATTTGATATGACAACAACATGGCGCCCCTTCGCATAATGTCCAGCCAGTCACCAACTATCTAAATGACAAATTTATTATGGATAGGAAGACAACCGTTAAGATGACCAGCAAACAGTCCAGATCTTACCTCATTGGACATGTTTTTGTGGGGTTATCTAAAAAACTATGATCGGAGAGTTAAACAGTCAGATAACTCATTATACATATGAAACCATTCACAGAAAATCCAGTATATATTTTAAAGCAAAGAGGCTACATAGAAAACCAAAAATGAGTTTTATCAGTTAATATTTTTTAATTTTATATTATGGTTTCATTGTTATACTGCTTTTTTCCACCGTTTTTTTCCAAATTTTTGCTTAAGTGTTTTTCTGTCATTCAATAGTCTAACGATGTTGGTTATTGTCATACGGCTCGGTTTTTGTCTATATCTGGAAACTTTCTATGATATTCACTACGAGCAGTCGATGCATTTTTTCACGTAAATAAAATATCGAGTTTTTCTTGCTCGGAATAACCCATCTTACAACGTTTAAGATAGCAAAAATTCTCGTTAACAAATTCGTCTGACAAGTAAACGTCAAAATGATATCGTTTCCTTGATCACGGCTTCAAGAATTCAAGATAACTTAGATGGTGTCCTATTTCAAAAACCTGTAAATCTGTCAAAAGTTGACATATCCAAAAATATTGTGTGCTTACGAAATTTGGTATCTATTTAAATAAACTCTCTAGGTAGGTGTCAAATATACGGAAAAACTCTGTACAAACATAAAAAGTACATAGGATCAAATCATTGAAGTCGGTTAAAAAATGGGTTCGATTTCGTCACATACATAGAAGGGCTCTGCTGATTTTTCTGTATTAGATTGAAATTTAAGTAGAAATAAAAACGGGACCTTTAAATAGCCTAATCATGAAACTTGACATATTTGCAAAACAAAGAATTTAGTAAAATCGTAAAATTGCTCCTTACGATTTCTTGTATTGCATTGGTATTAAAAAAATCTATAGAATATCGTAGAACTATAACCGCATTACATTTTCAAGTATACACAGTATACACTCAATGAAGAATTGTAAAAATAAGGCTTAGCGGAATTCCAAATGAAGTGGTCGGAGTTGAAATTTTATATTGACAGTAGTACTTGCAAAAACGAAAGTCTATAGAAGTGATTTTTCTAGAGGGAAATGTAAATCGATGTATTTATGTATACGACAAGACTGTAGTTTTAGGATACGGGTAGTAATTATAAAATAAATACTTTATTTCTGGATTTTCTTCTGTGTTTTTTAGATATTTCTAATATCTGTATATCTAATGACATTCAAAGTGCAATTTTGAAACTAAAATATGTTTTATAATTTTCCTAGTGGAATTTCAAATGAAATTGAATTCTTATTTTATGAAGGATGCTATACTTATGTGTACTATTTACCAATCTTGGTACAACCGGTACAATTGGTTTTATCAGAAGTTGCTGTAATGTTGGATACCCTATATATTAAAAAAACAATGATACAAATAATATAACGTAATTTAAACTATTAAATTATATTACTTATCGCCTAATATATTCAACAAAAACACGTCATATGGCCAGCCGTGAAGTCGGACAGTTGCTGGGGGTGTGGTGAGATATGATGGATGGCCGCCTTCCGAGGGTAACTGTCACCCTTGCCCTTGGGGACCGCTAAATACACCCCAAGAGGAAGAGAGAGAAGGGTCGTGTCATCGATACAATCGGCAAAAGGAGTCAATTTGTACAACTTGCAATGCAATTAATTAGCTGAACGGGGACTATTGAAACTCTGTTAACTCCGTTAATAGTTGGACTTGGTTGTGAACGCTCGGTTTTCGGGGTTTCTTGTCTCAAGAGATTAATGTTTTACGAACCTAACGAATTGCAAAAATAGTTTCGGATCTAAATAGTTTTTTCTAACCTTGCCCTTTTCTTAGATAAGTTATTTAAATATTTAAAAGTTTCGAGAACATTACCTATTTTAAATTTGTATTTAAAATCCTTGAAGTTTTGGCGAAAAAAAAACTGGAATTTATTTATGATAATTGCTTTTGGAAATAGAATTTTGACTGAAAAAAGTTACTCTTTAGCATGCTTTCATATTTTTGTATATGTGCAGCATCCTTTTGCACCAGTAAAACACGTGTGCGAGTTAAAGTTGCTCAGTCTTTGCTTCTATAAGTTCTTTTCGGCTGAAACTGTTTGATTTTGAAATATAACCTGCCTCATATTTCTAAAGGCGCAAATTCATATTAGTTATGAGAGCTGTACCATTTAATTCAAAGTTATGGGCGTCAAGTAACAGGAACATTGCTGATACTTACTTTCCCAAAGACAAATGAGCCACCAATCAGAATTAAAAATAATGTATATTCTCAGACCAAATAATTTTAATTTCATTTGATTCAATGACTAATTATTTCAAACGAATATATTCTGTTACCTTGAATTGGTTTAAATAAAACAACTTAGGGGTATATTAATGGCTTAATCTTTAAAATCGTTTGTTTATTAATTAAATATTCTATTATTTATTTTATGCTCCGGGTTATTGTTGGTTGAGGAGAAACAACAAAATATATTTTTTAAATAATTCACATTCACAAAAAATCATTGAACTTAGCAGATATATTAAAGATATTTAATATTAAGGCAATGAAATAAAAACTAAATTTCTATATTTATTTTTATTCCCGAAGTTTCGCCGATTCATTGTTAAATAAATTTAGTAGAGGTAATTAAGTAAAAAGCGAGTATTTTTTATCCAGTCTAGTGAGTAGGCTAAAATCAAAATATGGCATTTGACATTAAAAAATAAGTACCAAAATAGTAAATAAAAAAATGCTAATAAAATTTGTCTTAATTTTATAATTTAATTTGAAGAGTTCATAGTTTTTCAATAAATAAATAGATAAACTTGAAAGGAAAATGCTTCATGAAAGTAATCCCACTGAAACATTTTTCTTTCAAGGAAAAATTCAATGTCAGCTAATAAGTCAGAAAATTACGACAGAAGAATTCTCAATATTTAGTAAATATAAATTAAATTTGAACGTGGGGTTTTGTCAAGTTAGAATCTAGACCTGCTTTTTGTAAAAATTGTAGATGAATCACTTCCTTCTAAGTACTCTTTAGGGGTGCGCAGATGCCATAATTGTGTACACTATAATTAACTATTTAGGTATTAAAAATATTAAATAAGATTTAAAAGAATTAAAAAAGTATTTAAAAACAATTAAATGTATTTAAAAGTATTTGACAGTATTGAAAATTATCTAACAGTAGTTAAGGCTATTTAAAGACAATTGAAAGTATACAAAACTTATCAAAAGTATTAAAAGAGAACAGCTACTTTTCTTTTATATTTGGCTATAGTTTTATTAATGATTTCGTCAAGACTTCCAAAAAATTAAATGCTTATTAGATTTATTTTTACATTGTGCTATTAATCGGAAAATAACCTGCCAAGCAATAGATTTATGATAACCAAGATGGTATTTAATTTGATGTTTTGAGTTAAACCATATTCGTTTTTAGAGGTAAACTAAACATAGAGATTTAGTTTTATGGATAAACAAGTTCTGTTTTTTAGAAAGACCTGCAGTATTCTAAATTATAATATGAAAATATTCCTTAAATTTAACTGTATAACCTTTGCTGCTTATTTTCACAAAAATATTTTTATTTTTATTTTTACAGGGAAATTCAATATTAATAGATACAATTTTAAGTCAATCTTAAGTATGATGACAATGTCAAATTTTCGTTTAATATTTGGCGCTCTAATAGTGGTCGATGAGTGTGTTTTATAATATATATATATATATATATATATATATATATATATATATATATATATATATATATATATATATATATATATATATATATATATATATATATATATATATATATATATATATATATATATATATATATATATATATATATATATATATATATATATATATATATATATATATATAAATTAAAAATCATATAAAACATATATTTATTTTTTAAATTTATTTGGGGCGGCCCAATAAATATTCAGATAGGCTTCAAACTTTAGGAATACGCTTTTTAAATGTTCCAAAATGTTTTCTACATAATGTCGCCATAAAAATAGGACGTTCGAGCTCCTGAAGTGTTGTTGTTTAAAAAATGTGAAATTTTGGAAAAAAACTTTTATGAACGTAAACTTTTGCCATGCGGGCCATTGATAAATTCGCAAGATGCAAATGCATATACGCCAAAACGCAGCATTTTTCGCTCATATTGGCTCTTGTCATGCCATGTCTTTAGACGTTTTAAAACCGAAAACCATCTTTTTGCAACTACTCAACTAACACACATCAATAAAAAAAATCATAATTATTATGATAGGAAGGCGAAAAAACTCGAGTCTATACCTAACTCTTAAATACCTTTTAAATACTATAATTACTTATTTAATCTTTTTAATATCTTTCAATACCTTTCAATACATTTAATACTTTTCAATATATTTTTAATATCTTTCCATACATTTAATTGTTTTCAATGTATTTTTAGTATTTTAAATATTAAGTATCCATTTTTGTCTTTTCGGAACTAGATGCAGAAGACACTTGTTTTTTGTAGCAGATTAAAAATTACCCTAAACTTGAAGAAACTTTTTTGATATAGGGAGAAAAATATAATAAAGAATATAAAAATAAAATAAAGAATATAAACATACCTGACAACTATATATTAATATCTTTGGATGTTATATCTTTATATACTAATGTACCTACAAACTTAGCGAAAGAAATTATTACTAAAAATGGAATCAGATAAATCAATATGCAGATATCCCACTCGACGAGTTTGTAAGTGTTGTTGAGCTCACATTTAACTTCACATATTTTGTAAACAATGACAGATTCTACAAACAGATTGATGGTTGTACTATGGGGGCATCAATTTCCAGTGTGATTGCTCAGTTAGTTATGGAGGACTTGGAAGAAACAATATAAAAAGAAACTGCTTCTGATGTCCATTTTTTCTATAGATACGTTGACGATTGTTTAGCCACAGTCCCATAAAAACAAGTGACATGACATTTTAAATAGTTTTTAATAGTTATCGCCCAAAACCCCCAATTTACTATAGAAACAGAAACAGAAAATAAAATTAATTTCTTAGACCTCACTTTACACCACATAAAAAATACCATAAAAACTGAATGATATACTAAAGACACTTGGTCTACTAGATATTTACATTTCGATTCCCATCACTCCCTATCCCAAAAATAAATTCTCATAGGTCTTGGGGACAGGGCTTTAAAACTATCGAATCCTGAATATAGAGAAATATCCATTAAAAAGCAAAAAGCTTTACAGATGAACAAATACCCTAAAAAAGTCATTAACAACATTTTCAAAAAAAAAACGATTTATAAATTACAGTGAAAACCAACCATCTAAAAAAATATATACCCTAATAAAAAACAGCAACTACATGTCCCTACCATATATCCCTAAAAAAGTTTGCAAAATGGATTCAAAAAACACAACATTACAGTCAATCACAAGGGACATAACCTTTTAAAGAGCAACTTTAGCAAACTCAAATCAAAAACTCCAAAAGAAAAAATAACATATAGTATATAAAATTCCCTGTAAGGATTCTAATGGTTGGACAGATCAGTCAGTACTTAAATAACAGAATACAAGGACACAAAAAGTACCCGACGACGTTAACAAGACATATTAGTGAAAACAAACATTCATTCGATTTTGGTAAAGTTAAAATTTTAAAAACCGAAAATCATCAAAATTGAAAAGAATTCTATGAAATGATAAAAATACAAAAAAAAACAAAAACTCCATCAATGCAAAAACTGATACAAAACGACTCAGTTCAATATACCATAACGTTATTAGGTAATAAGCAAATTTAAAACAAAACCAACAATGAAAATAGACCCCTTAATAAATAAGTTTCATCTCTCGTGACACCACAGAAAAATATATATTTTAGTATTCGTTCCCGTGTTGTTCGTGCAAGTCTTATTTATGTTCAAACTAAATGTATAATTTTAAAAATGTGATGTTAAAGTGTAATATAAGCTTCAGGTTTTAGTTTAAAGAGGTAAGACTTACTTATTGTTTTCCAAGGGTGCCAACTTTTAATTCTTAAAAATTTCTTTGTAGAACAACTCCATTAAGATCACGTGGTTGACTGAAACGTCAATATTTTATAACATGTGACTTTCAAAAGAAATGTGAAACGATAATTAACACATTTCTTTTGAAAGTCACATGTTAGAAAATATTGACGTTTCAGTCAAAATCATTTCATAGAATATTTTTTTTTTGATGATTTTCGGTTTTTAAAATTTTAAGTTTACCAAAATCGAATCAATGTTTGTTTTCACCAATATGTCTTGTTAACGGCGTCATGTTCTTTTTGTGTCTTTGTATTCTGTTATTTAAGTAGTACTGACTGGTCTGTCCAATGTTTACACCATTACAATCCCTACAGGGAATTTTATATACTATATGTTATTTTTTCTTTTGGAGTTTTTGATTTGAGCTTGCTAAAGTTGCTCTTTAAAAGGTTATGTCCCTTGTGATTGACTGTAATGTTGTGTTTTTTGAATACATTTTGCAAACTTTTTTAGGGATATATGGTAGGGACAGGTAGTCGCTGTTTTTTTATTAGGGTTTATATTTTTTTAGATGGTTGGTTTTGACTGTAATTTATAAATCGTTTTTTTTTTGAAAATGTTGTTAATGATCTTTTCAGGGTATTTGTTCATCTGTAAAGCTTGTTTTGCTTTTTTAATGGATATTTCTCTATATTCAGGATCCGATAGTTTTAAAGCCGTGTCTCCAAGACCTATGAAAATTTTTTTTTGGGATAGGGAATGATGGGAATCGAAATGTAAATATCTAGTCGACCAAGTGACTTTAGTATACCATTCAGTTCTCATGGTATTTCTTATGTAGTGTAAAGTGAGGTCTAAGAAATTAATTTTATTTCCTGTTTCTGTTTCTATAGTAAATTGAAGTTTTAGGTGATAACTATTAAAACTATTTAAAATGTCATGTCACTTGTTTTTTGGGACTGTGGCCAAACAATCGTCAACGTATCTATAGAAAAAATGGACATCAGAAGCATTTTCTTTTAATATTGTTTCTTCCAAGTCCTCCGTAACTAATTGGGCAATCACACTGGAAATTGATGCCACAATAGTTCAACCATCAATCTGTTTGTAGAATCTGTCATTGTATACACAATATGTGAAGTTAAGCGTGAGCTCAACAGCACTTACAAACTCGTCGAGTGGGATATCTGCATATTGATTTATCTGATTCCATTTTCTAGTAATAATTTCTTTTGTTAAGTTTGTAGGTACATTACTATATAAAGATATAACATCCAAATATATTAATATATAGTTGTCAGGTATTTTTATATTCCTTATTTTATTTTTATATTCTTTATTATAATTTGCTCTCTATAACAAAAAAGTTTCTTAAAGTTTAGGGTAATTTTTAATCTGCTAGAAAAAACAAGTGCCTTCTGCATCTAGTTCCGAAAAGACAAAAATGGATACTTAAGAATATTTAAAATATTAAAAATACATTGAAAACAATTAAATGTATTGAAAGATATTAAAAATATATTGAAAAGTAATAAAAATGTATTGAAAGGTATTGAAAGATATTAAAAAGATTAAATAAGTAATTATAGTATTTAAAAGGTATTTAAGAGTGAGGTGTAGACTCGAGTTTTTCCGCCTTCCTATCATAATAATTATGATTTTTTTTATTGTTATGTGTTAGTTGAGCAGTTGCAAAAAGATGGTTTTCGGTTTTAAAACGTCTGAAGACATGGCATGACAATAGCCAATATGAGCGAAAAATGCTGCGTTTTAGCGTATATGCATTACGAATTTATCAATGGCCCGGATGGCAAAAGTTTACGTTCATAAAAGTTTTTTCCAAAATTTCACATTTTTTAAACAACACTTCAAGAGCTTCAACGGCCCATTTTTATAGCGACATTATGTAGAAAATATTTTGGAACATTTAAAAAGCGTATTCCTAAAGTTTGAAGCATATCAGAATATTTTTTGGGCCGCCCCAAATAAATTTAAAAAATAATTATTTATTTTATATGATTTTTAAAATATATTTTGCTTACTTTTCAACTAACTTTGTTTTATTTAATATTAAACATTTTTTATTGCTAATAATATAATAAGTATTTCTTTTGTTCCACGTTTAAAAATCTAGAATGGATTTCAGCAAAATACTAACCAAGGGATCTTCCATTTGTTCAATATCCGGAAACCTCTTCGAGATATCTGAGTTAGTACTTCGTACAAAGGCTGACATACTTCGTTGCTATCTGTTTGTAAGAAATTATTCAAAAGAGATCAGGGCAAAGAAGGACTCGCCAGCCTCGTTGATGGCGACAAAGGTAACAAAACAACTATTGTTAATATAGAGAAGTAATCTGTTCGAACAATTTCGTTTAAGAAAATTATTGAAAAAATCAAAAGTTAGATGAAAGTTTAGTGATTTAAAATATAGCTGGAAAGAAATCTTCTTGGATATTGCTAATTGGGGATGTGTGACTTTGACAAATCAGAACCAGTTGACGTAAAAAAAAAGAGAATCAAGGAATTCAAAAACTAGCAGAACTGCCATCCAAAAATACTGAATCCGAAAGATACGTTAATTCCGATCCCAAGGCTTCCTGTTCTTTTGCGTTTGAAGCATACTTAAAATTGCAATTGGTCTGTATCTTGTTAAAAAAATATTTATTTTCCTAACAATTCGCACTTCATGGAGAGCTTTTTAAAAAGGATATAATTGGCCTACAAGAAACACAAATTATAAACATCGATTCACAAACAAACTAAGAACTACCACTATAAAATGTTAAAATAGGAACGTAGCAATTTAAAATCGCAAGTCTATGCCTACTTATTTTTTAAGCAAAAACTTGATGAGTTTTCAAACTTCTGTAATACTTGAATTTAAAATAGGAGTACTTCACCAAACAAAATCTATCTGTATTAGAATTTATTATTACAAACAATACATTTTCTAAATTTACGATGTTTTAATAATGTTTGGGGAGTAAGTTTTTTGGTCTGTTTTTAAATAATATATATATCTCCTAAAAATTATACTAAATAAAAAATATTAAAAATAAAAATTAAAATATTAAAAGTTAGGGATTAGCTGTTAAGTTAAGGCGGATTAAGATATAGGTCGATCCGGTACTATTTTTTGCCAGCCTTTCTTCCTTATAATCATGCAAAATAAAGGGAAATCATCTAATTGAAAAATCTTCAGATTTAGTAAATAAAAATTATAATTAACTCAAAATTTAAACAATTAGAATAACGGAAAAACTAAATGTGTATTTTAATATTTGCTTTTTAAAAAATGTATGTTCGAGGTAGCAAATTGACAATATTATCAATTTATTTTCATCCACCAAAATTTATATATTTTTAATAAATAATAATTTGAAAAAGATTAGCGATCTTTTTTTATAATGCCTACTGAAAAAAATCTCTATATTTAAAGTACAAGGTGCGATTTCGCCAGGATTTCCAACTAAATCAAAAGACATTTGACGTGTTTCATTACTTGTTAAAAAAGCTAAACACTGATCCTCTAGGTCTACTCTGTATATTTGACAAAAACTAGATATACTAGAAGACAAATATATTTGATGTGTTTTACCGTTTTTTAGGGATACCCTTTATAGAGTAAAAAATTATATATAAAATATTTAAACAAATTTGACTGGATTCGCCTTTTTTTGAAATATTTTTAAAATTTATTATATTACATATAATCGAAAAAAAAATCATGTATCTATGCAAATGACTTGCATAGTTTGTCGGTGTCAAAACATTTATCCTAAGTATTTTTGTTTTCAATTTGATTGATATCGATTTATACGTTGTCAAAATACGATTTTAATAATATAAAAATAATAAGGATATGGGGACTAAAAATATATATCAAATCTTCATTTCATATTTAGGTATGTATAGATATAAATCTGAATCCAAAAAATGTTTAGCAGTAACTTTTTTTAATATCCTTGTCTTACATACCTCAGACAGAAATATCATATTTTATTTAATATTTGAAGCTTTTATAAATATGTTTTGCTAAGTAGTTTGACATTAATATTAAATTTAACAATAAACAAAATAGATATATATATATATATATATATATATATATATATATATATATATATATATATATATATAATACCCATGCTGTATATATTTTATTAGTTAAACAACTATACGAACGAACCAATACCGTTAAAAATTACTATAAGAAAGGTATTTAATGGCCATCTCCTTACAAGAAAGTCTACCTAACTAGCAAACCGCTATTCTCTTTATCTCTTCGGTATTGTCTGCATCTGAAATAGAACTACAGAAAACGAGCAAAAATTCCTGTGTGTCGGTAAGCCACGGCGCGGGTCTGCAGGATGCCAATGAGACTCCGCCGGCCGGCAAGCGATTGGAGCAGCTGGACCCGGTGACACTCCCAAGAGGAGGTTTTCAGTACAGATTTTTTTTATTAGAGACAAAAGAAGATCGGTACCCGATGTTCATTGGGAACAGCTTTTAAAAAGTCTTCTTAATAAACACTAAATTAAAGGCATATAAGACTGTCATTGTTTAACGAACTTATTGCTTTAAAATTGTCAATAAATACGTACTAATATTCTTATAAAAAAGTAAACTGCTCGACGGACAAAATTTGAAATTTAAATACTTTTATTTTTATAGGATAATTCAATAACCAATTAAAAAAATGTTTCACGTATTGTTTCTATAATTTTCTACTTAAAAAAAAAATCGGAATTTGTTAACTGAATCAGAATTGCATTTTTATATATTTTTTTAATTTGATGTCTGAAAATATTATGGCTCAAGTACATTGTGTCAGGGGTTAGTTACATGTTAAACCCTACATCAAATTAAAGATAATCCAAAACACGGATTTTTGGTATTCTCTGTATATCTGTGATGATGAAGCCCGGCTCTAGAGGCATCAAATCAAAGAACAATAGTGTTTCGACTAAAATGAAGATTAATTAAAATTAATGGTTTAAGGATGGCCTTAAATCGTAATTTAATTTTAACAAATATAATACATAACGAAAGCTATAGTGATGATATACAAAAAAAAATTATAAATTTGTTTTCTAATCGAAAATTGGTGTCTCCGACATTAAGTGTCTTCTAATCTTTAATGTATTGCGGTCTGCTGAATTTTTTCAAAATATTTTCTCACAGGTTAGAATGTTAAAGTTTCTATCATACACGTAAATTGTTGCACGTCACGTGTCTGAGTTTAGACCGATGTCCTGCGATCGAAGTAATTTTTTTATGTTTATGTTATCATTATACATAATGTATAGTAGGAGTACAGGGTGGCCATTTTATGGTGATAAAGTACCTTATCTAGAAAACGGTAATAGTTACGACAAAAAGTTAAATACAAAAGTTGTTTGGATTCAATTGCATTTTTATTTTATTTCACTTTTGCTTATACAGTTTCGTTTTGACGTGACACGTGCCAACTTTCTTAATTTAAATGGGATACCCTATATATTGTTACATATTTCGATTCTACTGTTAATTTGTGAAAGTTTTTATAATAACATCTATATTTGAATTCTTTATCGTTTTTGAGTAAATTGAGTTTTTAGATTTTTTTTTAAAAAAACATATTTTTTTTAAAAAAATTTTTTTCCGATAAAACTTTAATGGAACTGACTAATATCCTAAACATACATTACTAAGGGTTCAATTCAACGAGTTTCCATGCTGGTCTTACCAATTAATATACAGGGTGTTAAAAATGGAGAGCAAAACAAACAGAAATGTAAATTAAATGTAAAAATCTCCTGTTTTTCAAATGGAACACCCTATATATTTTTATTTCATCTGATTCAGCGTTCAATTACCTATCATTACTCATATATATGTCCTATACCTAAAATGAACAGTTTCGATTTTATTAGCCGTTTTCTGATTTATACCGGAATTTTGCCAGTAAATGAGATCAGAAACTAAAAAAATCAAGATAGGCTTAGGAAATAACCTAACGCAATTGTTGACTTAAATTGACATTTGCCCTGTTTGTCGTTTTGGCCAAATTTTTGCTGCGAAATTTGTTAAAAAATGGCTTCATATAGTTTAGATGAGCGTTTGAAATTATACAACTGTTTCATAAAAAATAATAAAAGTCCAGGGTTAGCCCTTAGAGAATATTCGAGGGAATATCCTAATAATCGAGTTCCCTCCAGGACTATATTTTTTCGAATTGTGCGTGATTTGAAAAATGGTGTCCTCTAAAACTCTAAGAAAAATCGTCCCAATTTTGTCCTCACTGAGGAAAAGCACTGGAGATTTTACTTTATTTAGAGGAAGATGATGAAAGATCCCAAAGAGATGCTGACAGAGACATTGCAGGCGTCAGTAGAGGAAGTATTCAAAAAACACTAAAATTCTTCCAACTCAATTATTATCACAATTAGACTTTAATGAAAGATTGACTTTTTGTTGTGATATTATGGACCGGCAGTTCGAAAATGTGATTTTTTCAAAAGTGCCTGATGAGGCCTCATTTAATACGGCGGGTATTTTTAATCGGAAAAACACTCATTACTGGTCTCAAACTAATAAACATCTAATAAAAGCAATTAAAAAACAGGGCCGTCAAACCGTTAATGTGTGGTGCGGAATTATTTGCGACCGTATTATCGGACCAATATTTTTTGACAGGTCGTTAAATGACGAAAGATACTTGGAGCTGCTTAGGAATGAAATCATGCCCCTTATCAACGACTTGCCAGCAAATATTCGAGAAAATGTCATTTTTCAGCAGGATAGCGCCTCTTATCACACGGTTGCACCGGTAGTAAATTTCCTTAATCAACATTTTCTATTGTGGATAGGAAGACATGGTTTAATATCCTGGCCACCACGGAGCCCTGATTTAAGCCCTTTAGACTTCTTTTTGTAGGGTGCACTAAAAAATAAAGTTTATAAAAATAGATCTAATAATAGAAATGAGTTAAAAATAAAAATCAGGGAAGAGATCAATAATTTTAATGCATCTAATTCGGTAAGGAACGCTATTCGAAAAATGGAGGCTATTTACACTTCATGTATCGCAATGGACGATGGCGATATTGAAAATTTTTTATAATCTGTTTTAATCATGTCTAATACTCAGTTAGTTATTAGTTATATCGCGTGGCACAAGATATTTTTTTGTCTCTCCCTTATTTTCGTAAACATTAAATAATAAGAACATAATTTACATAATATTTCACTTTTATTTGTATTCTCTAACATTATTTGTAGTCGCTATCTGTGTTAAGGAAATGAGAATAAGGCTTTATTTACGACATTTTTATTTTAGCCCACTTCATCTGTTTACTTATAGATATTAAAAAAAAAAATAGTCAAATCAGAAAACGGCTAATAAACTCGAAACTGCTCATTATAGGTATAGGACATATATACGAGTAATGATAGGTAATTAAACGCTGAATCAGATGAAATAAAAATATACAGGGTGTTCCATTTGAAAAACAGGAGATTTTTACATTTAAAGTTCTGTTCGTTTTGCTCTCCATTTTTAACACCCTGTATACTAATTGGTAAGACCAGCATGGAAACTCGTTGAATTGAACCCTTAGTAATGTAAGTTTAGGATATTAGTCAGTTCCATTAAAGTTTTATAGGTAAACAATTTTTTTTTATAAAAATATGGTTTTTTTAAAAAAAATTCTAAAAACTCAATTTACTCAAAAACGATAGAGAATTAAAATATTGATGTTATTATAAAAACTTTCGCAAATTAACAGTAGAATCGAAATGTGTAATAATATATAGGGTATCCCATTTAAATTAAGAAAGTTGACATGTTTCACGTCAAAACGAAACATCCTGTATAAGAAAAAGTGAAATAAAATAAAAACTTAATTGAATCCAAACAACTTTTGTATTTAACTTTTTGTCGTAACTATTACCGTTTTCTAGATAAGGTACTGTATCACTATAAAATGGCCACCCTGTACATGATGGATTAAAAAAATTTTGCTCTTATCAGATATATAGAAATAAGAGCCTCTTTCGAGATAATTTGAGAATAAATCATCTGCCACTACTCTGGTCATTGGTGGCGTAGATTGACCGGAATTCCGGGGAGGATTTTTAATGGGCCCAATGTAGCCCATGTGCTGTAGCTCTGACGACCCACCAACTCCTATTGTAAAGTACAGGTTCCAGGCCGGCCACCAAAGCTACCAGAAAGTCATTTAATCCATGACTTATGTATACACGGTATTCAGTTAACAAATAACAAAATTTGTATTGAAATATTTAACTTTTTACATCATCAGTATAACATTAAGTGGAGACTTTTCTTACCTACTCTCTATAATAATTGTTTCATTTTTCAGAATAATTAAAGTCCAAACTCACTTAAATATTAATTAAAAATGATAAAAAGTCATGAAAAAATCAAAGGAAAGGCAGCAGCTCGTATTAAGAACTCAGGTTTTACAAGAAACGTGAATATACTTACTGACAAAATTACTGTAATTTATTTGATGAACCGTATTTATGACCTCATGCACCTATAAAGAGCTTAAACAAACTAACATAAGAAAGACTTATGATAGAATAAAGATACGTATTTAAAAGTCTGCAATATGCAAAAAAAGTAAGCAATCGGTTGCATGGCTTTAGACTGTGTTTTTTGTAAACGCACCTAGTTTTCTTTTTCTGAATTAATTTCTATATTACAAACTAAATTGTATAGTTACTTATTTGTCAAATTAGGTTACATTTGACATGATTAAGCTTGATTAGGTTAGGTTAGGCTTGAATCAACACTAGACGCCTGGGCATTTTATAAGGAGGGCAAGGGTCGTGCTTGACCCCCTTGGAAAACGCAAATATATTATATTACATATGTAAAAAATATTTTGTGATTTCGGCTAAACAAAACTAGAAAAGAAAATAAATAAATTAAATAAAACTTGAGTCTGCAGGAAATTTCTATTATTATGACATTCGAGCTGCTCTATAGAAATAAAAAAAAATATATTTTGTGATATTTTTACATTTCGGCTAAGAAAATAAAAAAAAATATTTTGGGATTATATTACATTTCGACTAACCAAAAACTGAAAACTAAATATATAAATAAAATAAAAATTGGAGTTTACCGCAGGAAATATTTTACTCTCCCACACTTTTATGAAGTTATTATTTCTATCTTACCTCAAAACGTAAGATTATAAATAATTTGAGGTAAGATAGAAATAATAATGACCTTAAATCAAAAAAATTCAAACAGAAATATATACTAAAGCTAATATATATTTCGTAATACGTGAAACATTTTTGAGAGAAAGTAGATCAATTAAATATTTCGGATATTATTTTACTTCTGCCTGATTTCTTTATTATTTCAAGTAGTATATTTTCCAAATTGTTTAGGAAAAATAATTTTTTTAAGAAAACAGGCACTAAATTTGAAAATAATAATTTGCTCGATATTTAAAACCTTTATTAATAAGATCAATAATTAGAAAATCATGATTCTTGGGATTAGACCGTGTCAAATTAGAATTACTATCCGACGTTTCGCCTTCGATTGCACAAGTCATCTTCAGGGATCTTTACTCCACGAGATCTGAGTAATGAATGAGCTCGAAGAGATTCAGGTGAGCTTTTATACCCGACTTGTGCCCGTCGCATAAGAACTTAATAGACCTAGTAGAACCTTGTTTTACATTTACTTATTTCATTTTCAAGGCACTTTTTATGAACAAACTTCAGGGGCAGCCATGATCTCCTTTATCACCTGTGGTAGCGAATATCTTTATGGAAGCCTTTGAGGATACTACTGCTCTAGCATCCACTTCACTAAAACCAAAACACTGGTTCAGATATGTAGATGATACTTTTGTTATTTGGACTCATGGACAAGATAATATCATCACATTTCTGGACCACCTTAATTAACATAAGGTATAATATCAAGCTCACAATGGAATTGGAACCTAATGAAACGATTCCCTGTCTAGATGTATTTGTTCAAAGGAAGGAAATTGGTACATTAGGATACTCTATGTATAGAAAACCAACGCATACAGATAGATACTTAAATGCAAATTCCCACCACCATCCAGCACAGAAGAAATCGGTGATTAACTCACTAGTATTTAGATCTATTTTGATTTCTGATCAAGATTCTCTAACATCGAAAACATCGAAAGTGACCAAAGCTCACAGAGGGAATGGCTATTGCACTGAAGATATTACGCGTTCAATTAAAAGATATAGTAATCAAAGTCCTCCAAAGATGAATGATGAGGAGTCACTGTTCACTGTTCTTCCCTACATACATGGCACTACAGACTACATTTTCAATACACATAAGAACATTGGACAATGCTTGCGACCCCCGAAAGATATTGTACCTTTTCAAACATTTGGAGTATATATAATCCCTTGCTCTTGTGGAGAAGTGTAGAGAGAAACAGGACGCTCAATATCAGCTAGACTTAAGGAATATGAACGATGTATTAAAAAGAAACAAATTGTTCAATCTGCACCAGCATACCACTGGCCATATTATAAATGTAGAGGAAACCAAGGTTCTAGCATCGGTTCCAGGATTTTATAAGCGAAAAATTAGAGAACCTATTGACATTTTTAAACATACAAAAGATACTGAAGATGCCTCGTGCAATCGAAGGCGCCACGTCAGATCTAATCCCAAGAATCATGATTTCTTAATTAACCAAAGCCGTGATAGCTTCAGTTTTAAATAATTTTATAATCATTTATAAAACTCCAAGTTGCTCAGTTACTCGAGAATGCCCATTATCTGCTTCATGTGATTACCAGTAAGATACGTTTTATTTAACAAGTCTTTTAGTGAGATTATTTACTTTTCAATGCTCATGCTCTGAAGGTTCTTGATCATGCTCATTAGTACAGATCTTAATTTTGTCTTAGTCTTTATTTTGGTAGAGTAGTAGAAGCTAAGGATCTAAAAGTTGCCTGCGTTGCAGAATCTAGGTTAACTAATGTTGGACAAATTTCCGATATTTGTTTCAACCAACTTCTCTTATTTTCTCCGTTGGGGTGATTATTTCTCTTGTCTATAAGTTTTTTTTTCAAAATATTTTAAAAACGTTCTACATCAATTTTTTTTATAATTTGGATCTTTAAAAAATATCAATTTATTGGGTTGTCGGATATATTTTCATATTAAAGCAACTTTTTGCGAATCAAAATCCAAGACTTAAAGTATTGATTCTCTAAAATATATATCACTATATTCTTGTGCAATGTGTGGAAAATGATCTAAATGAAAATAAAACAACTCTTCATTTTCACAAGTGCATTTTTGAAGATTGTTAATATTATATATATATATATATATATATATATATATATATATATATATATATATATATATATATATATATATATATATATATATATATAATATATATATATATATACACAGAACATCTATTTCATCTAAGTCTGCAATAGATGTTCTGTGTTTGTATTTGTTTGACAAAATGACAATGTGTTATGTGTATTTTATTTTGCTTAAATGTTAATTGGTGTTATTGACCTTTTGATTTACGTCTCATGGTAAGATAATTTTTGATTTTCTAAAATCTTAGATTGTTTATTTTTTTGCGATCTGTTTTAGGAAAAATAAAATAAAAACATTTTTGAAAAAGACATGGAACTACCTGTCGAAACGTCAAATGAAATTAAATATGACAAATAATTAAAAAATCGTTTTAATTTTATGAACACGCATCCCAAGAAAAGAAGTACCTAATTACAATATATATTTGAAGGTTCAAGAAAAATATTTGCGAAACTATATGTATATATATATATATATATATATATATATACATACATTTATTTAAATTATCATATTATTCGTAAAACAGAGATTGTCACGGCTACGACAAATGAATGTAACTAGTAAAACATTTACACCGCGCAACGTATATGAGAAGATTTTTTTAAAATTTAAAGAGTTACACTTTATGTAAGTTTTGTAAAAATATTAACGATATTAAAATAAACCACAGAACACTGCCTTGCCCAATAAAAGTAGTTGCCGCTGTCAACTCTTTCCAAAAAAGTATCTTTGCGGATGTCAAGAAAATAGTTTATCCGAATCTTCTTTCCTGGACCGATTATCCCGAAATAGACAGGACAAGATAGTATCCAAATATTAAATAAATTTTCTGTCTTATCATATGATATATTATGTCAAAAAGATTTCCAGTGTAATCACCTCCGGCTTACCCTGGAGGCAAAAAAATTCCGGAAATCCGAATCGTTGCTATGTTAACGTTGAAAAATAAAGGCATCTGATTGTCTATAAAGTACAGATGTGAAATTTTCAAAGAAATATATGCCTTAAATTTATATTATAGATCACCTAGTCGAAACATTCTTTATTTTCTACAGTTTTTTTCAAGAAAAATGTGAGTTCAGTTGGGATGAAGACAATGACTACTTATTGTGGAGATTTTAACATAAATATTCTGAATGATGGCACTTACGCTAAAAAGCTAATTGAAATTATAAATTTGTATGGATTTAAATAAATGATTCAAGATTATATAAGAAAAACTGACAAATCCAAAACCATAATCAATTTAGTTATATGCAATGATTTTACTCTAAAATGTGGTGTAAATAATTTGCCAAACATTAGTGACCACTGCTGGATCTTCATAAATATTGAAGACTTTCAGAAACCAATTGAAAAACAACGAAAATTCTTAAGTATTCTGATTCAATTAATAAAAATAGAACTTATTTCATGCTTTTAGGAGTACCAGACTTCAAATGTTAATGAACTATTTGAAAATATTGAAAATATGGTAAGAATATGAAAAAAGTTGAAGGAGAAAATAATGTAAACGTAAGAAAAGCTTCAACACCTTGGTTCAATAAAAATATTTTAGATGCCAAAAAATTTGAGATTTAAACTGTCAAAGTTACGTAATAAACGAATTCAATTAATGATTGGGGAGAATACAAGAAAGCAAGGAATCACGTAGTTAGCACATTAGGAAACCTTTGACTGAAAATATATTTGATAATTGCAAAGAAGTGAATTCTTCAAAAAATGCTGAAAAGTTAAACACTTTTTTTTATATATTAAGTACTGAAGATATAGTAAAGTCAGTAGAGATGGCAAATGAAGATTTTTTTGCTAAATTATTTATGTGCACCAAAATATCTTAACTACATTTTCTGAAATATCTTTAAACCAGTTAAGAATCAAAATTTCAAATCTAAATTGTAATGAAAATCAAATGAAAATTTTAGTGAGATACTTAAAAAATAATGAAAGAAGCATTTGAAAGTATATTTTACTGAATTTAATAAGATGTCAGCTATTCACTGACGACATTAATTTTTGTAAAAAATAAGAATTTACTTTATCGCAAAATATTTTAATTGCGGACTTAAAAATTAGTATCATGAAATTGGCTCAAAGTAAATAGACTGAAATTAAAAACAACAACAACTAAATGTATGGGTTTAAGAAAACATTTTTTTGTTGAAAGTTTGAATCTCACAATAGAGACTAGAAATTTTATAATTAGTAAATTTTTTCAAATATTTGGGTATAATTTTGGATAATAAATTAAAATTCAATTTCATATTATTACTACAATTGCTGGAAAAACTGGTTATTTAAAACATATTAGTTGAAATTCAAGTTTTTATTCTAAAAAGATTATGTCTAATACTATTATTTATCAACACTTTTTTTTCTCTTCTTCTATTTTATATTTGGCTAATAAAGATGTAATTTTTTCAAAATTGTGAAATCTATAATCATTAAACAAGACAAGGGAATGATCTCTATCTAAATTTTGTTTTTGAATATATTACATATAAATCAATTTTTATAACCATAATATTCAATTTAACAATTTGCCAATATAAATATTAACAAAAGGCGAATTTTAAAAAATCTAGAAAGGAGTTATATCAAAAACAGTTTTAAAATTAAAAAAATAAATTATAAGTAATATTAATGTTTTTTTTTTTTAAAGTTTATATGTTACTTAATTATTTGTATTAATTACTATATATAACTTATAGCATTTTGTGCTGAATAAATATTTAACTAAGCAAAGACGTGCATGTCTATATTTTAAATTGGGTCTAAAAGCTTTATTCTAAAATAAAATAATGTTAATTATACAATTTTAAGGTTTTATCTGAACCGCCAGATTTTGAACAAATGATCATTGGAAAGTAAAAAGCAGCAACTTTGTTATTTTGTATAATATTGTTTTAACAAAGGGGTCTCCTCCTGGTGATATATTAGGTTTGATATATTTATCTTTAAACGTAATGGAGAAAATGACAAAAATCATTCTACTGACTGAACATTTGTGTGTTAGAAGTGCTAATATTCCCTCTTTTTTTAACGTATAGTCTCTTATGGCTGGGTTTTTGTTAATTTTATTGGCTGTCTTTAAATATGAAGGTATCAAACCTGATAGGTATAATCAGTTAAGGCTGTTTCACATGCTGCAATTCTTTCTTGCAAGTTGCAATAGTCTTGAACAAAATCATGCGCAGTGGCAAGACATTTGTACCTTTTGTCAAACTGCGCATGCCTTTGTTCAAGACTATTGCATATTGCAAAGAAGAATTGCAGCATGTAAAACGGCCTTAAGAGATCCATTTAATGAAACAATATTATATAGGTTAGCCTATTCGGAATAACAAAGCTGATGCCCATTTTTTACTTTTCATTTGTCAATTTTCCGTTGTTTATTTTTTGCAAATCTTAGCGTTTCAGATAAAACCTTAAAAATTCTGTATTTAATAATGTGGTCTTTTTACTAATTTTTGTTTAAAATTTTGACAACCACATGTTTTGAATATCAAAATCAAACTGGTTTGTTACGTGTTTTCAAAATACTAGATGAAATGAGCAAAAATATGATTTTACCGACCACTCTCATATATACTGCATGTTAAAAACTGAGATATAAATCCGGTAAACCTCATTTACTCGGAATTTCTTTCGTATTTGAAACTCTCATTTTACTAGGAATAGTAAAGTATGGTCCTTTTTAGTTTTGTATACAGGCGTTTATTAATACATGTTACAAATTGTATTTTTTTTAATTTTTGTAGACAAAACGAAAAATTCAGGAAAGAATTTCTGATTAAGTTTCTTTACAAATTGGTTTTGTCCATTTACTCTGAAGCTCGATCATAAAGAATCCCTTCATTTGTCTAGAAAAGTGAAACATAACACATTTATATACGTAACTACTAAATTACTAATTACTATCATGCGAAACTAATTAGTAAATCAGGATTATACTATTCTATCCCTAATAAAAGCAAGGACTAATAACGAAATAAGTTCCGGATAATAGAAATTTACCGATTTTGTACTTTTCAGACTGAACAATTTTTTAACATTTTGCTTTTGTACTAAAATTTTAACAGTTCAGTTTTGTACCAAAATTTTAACAGTTCATTCCCATGTCACACTTGAATATCAAGTGTGACATGTGCATAAGTTGAGGTAAATTGGATAAGCGGCGCGGATGCAATATGTTACACATTATATATGAATAGGCGCTGCTGATAGCAGTGGCGGCTACTCAGGTGAAGTAGGTGAAGTGATACTTCACCAGGAAAAATAAACAAGCAAACATCTAACTATATTTATTATATATCTCTTAAAATTTAAGTTTTTACATTCATTTATTCACCTAATTGGCAATAAACTGTGCATCTCGAATAAATATTTTACTTGACCGTTGGCGGCATGTTATTTTAAAACTTTCAATCGAACTTTATTATAACAATTATAACAGTGGCGCAAACCGCTTCGACTTTGCTGGAGGTGCTATGTTTAGTTTACGATTTTCCTACTACGTTGCCATGACAACGCGTACGTGATGACGTCGACCGCGTGGAAGATTAATGTTAACCAGCGACATACAACGCTCTCGGTGAATTGCTAACGCAGTACACTAACCCACCTCTCGTTCAGTTTGGGGTGGTTGTTTACTTTTATTTTCGCGGATTTCGCTGCAACCGGTTAGTTCCTTTACAGTTTACTTGACTGTTTTGTGTTATATTTATTTATGGTGTTGTTACAACTTTATTTGGTGTCGGGTGTATTAATTTACATTATTAATCAATCCGATCACGGATGTGGTTTGCATTTTGTTGGAAACTCCATTTAATCGATGGAAGGAACAAGATCAGAGTTTTAATCGTCATCCTGGCTGTCGGCGTACAAATGGTTATGTAGTAGTCAAACATTACAAAAATTGTTTTGCTGGCCTTGTTTACTGGTTTCCAATAAATATTCAGTGTGGAATAAGGAAGGATTTGCAGGTATGTTAAATATATGAAGGTCTTTACATAAACATGAAGAATTGGCGGAGCATTTAAAATGCGAATTAATGCTAAAAACATTTGTAAAAAATCATAGCACTATAGCTGACACTTTAAAAGAAAATGCTAAACATTTTGACATTCATTTTTGCATATCCAATATAAAACGCTGTCGTGAGGCGCTCTGTAAAAAAAGAAATTAACATTTTTTTTAATACCATGTTTGCTTAAGCAAATTCTATTACAGAAATAAATCATTAGAAACGTGAGCTTGCTAAGCTTTCACCTGAAGAAATTAGGGCTAATAGAACCCTTTTTTATGAAATATTGGACCATATTTTAATAGAAATGGCACTAAGCTTTCAAGACTCTGAAAAAGTTACATTTTTATGTTTGGCGGATTCTGCTAAATTTTCGGAATATAGTTTAAATTTTCCGACTGGCTCGTTTGAAAATTTGTTACAGTTATATGGGGAAATATTTTCAAAAAGTCAACGACTAATTGGAATATATCGCTCCAAGAGCAAGTGAAAAAATTAATGAAAATAAAGATATTTTAACCAAAGCATATAAAGTGTTTTCCCTTATTTTGACAATTCCGTCGACAAGTGCTTCAGTGCAAAGAAGTTTTTCTTGCCTTAAACGTGTAAAAACTTATTTAAGAAATACAATATCTCAAAAAAGACTTACTTCTCTAGGCAATATTTCAATTCAAAAGGAATGTCTGAAGGAGATTAGGGCAACTAATCTTACTTAAAGAGTTCTTTTTGATATGATATTCAAATGTCAGTTACTCCGACATTTCTTAACCAATTGGAATCAGATTTTCGGATCCTAAAAGCTTGTTTCTTGTAGAATCAGCAATGGGATATGCTTTTCTTAAGTGTTTTTTGGAGTTGTACACAGTGGTAACGAAATTAAAGTAAAATTTTATAATTTTCCAACAAGGTGTATTTTCCTAAAGAAATGTTTTCCTCATTATTGTATGTTAATAAGTCAATACCTCGGCACGTTTTTTGTTTACTGCCTTGTAACAACTATGGCGTTATATTTTTGAAATCAGCTGATTTTAGATAAAAATAATGAAATGTGCCAATTAATAAATGGATAATACCACATTTCTATTCTTAATGATAACTGTAGTTCATTATTTTTAAACGCGATTTTAAACTTATACAGAGCGTTCTAAACTAGAGTTGTAAAACTAACATTAAAGGTTTTACTTTGAAATACATACAGATGATTTATAAAGAACAGAAATTTCCAAATTGTTTTCTATGGATTGCATAAAGCCTCAGGTAAGATACTGTGTGATCACTAAAGTTCGCAGTCTATGAAAGTATTTTTTCAATAATTGACTTTAATAGCAAAAAATTGTAGAAAACTGCTTTGCCTCTCAAAATTTTGAAAAGTTGTGGAATTTTTTTTTTGATTTTATACCATATGCCGAATTTCAACTCTATCGGTTGACTTCAAAGTTTTCTATTTTTTTAGTTTAATGCTTTTCACTTAGGTAACGGAATGTGCGCAAAAATAATTAAATCGTTGAATGAAGAATTTATTTCATTGTTTCTATAGGCTACTTTTTAACTTAAATTGGTTATTAAATTAATTAAGAAAATGCATGTAGCCGATGAATTTATCAAAAATAGATAATTCAGGTGGGCTTACATTCGAATAGGCGAATAGAATTAAGTAAAAAAAATGAGAAAAATTTTTCGTCAACCTTTAATATTGAAAAATGTATATTTATGTAAAAAATAAAGAAGCAATTTTTTCCTTTGGGGTTTTTTAAACATTTTAACAAAAATGCTGTTTTTGACATATTTTGAATAAAATGTCAAATTTGACAAGTAAGACAACTGGGCACTCTGTACCTTATTGTCGTATTTGTAAGTATTTAAAATAAAATCTTTGATGGAACCAATCAAATGTTTGATTGTTTTACACTTAAATATGACCTTACATAGATCGAACCCTATTTTGGGATACTCTGTTTGTTAAAAGTTCCGTTTTAATTTTTTTGAACTGAAGTTATCATTAAAAATAGAAATATGGTTTCAGCTAATTATCTTTTTGTTACAAGGCCTTTAATTGACTTACGCCTCAAAACACTAATATATATTAGATATTTTCTTAAGACATTTTGAATTTCCTTAAGAAAATACACTTTGTTGAAAATTTTAATTTTTTACATTACCTTCTTTTCCATGCGGCACAACGCTAAAAAAATAGCTTAAGACAACATACCCCGCCGCTAACATTTAAATATGATGTCAAAAAAACTTTTTGCCGTTCTATTTGACGAGGAGTTTATATTTTTGAAATTGTCATTTTGCAAGTGGTTACAAAGTGCTTACCTAAGACTTAATCTACAAAACAAAAAAATACATTATGCGAGAACTGTTAATAACTACATACAGCTAAAATTAAGTATTTTTTATTATTTATTTACCTAATGCAGTTAAATTATTTATCAGTATAGTTATTCATGTGTTATTTATTATCTATCATTCCATCAAAAAGTTTGATGATTGATTTGTTTTATAGGCAATTGAGATTTTTTGTGGAACACTAATTTTCTATTTTTAATTTTTCAATTCTTTCTAACTACCCTGCACATAAAGCTATATATATATATATATATATATATATATATGTATATATATATATAATATATATATATATATATATATATATATATATATATATATATATATATATATATATATATATATATATATATATATATATATATATATATATATATATATATATATATATATATATATATATATATATATATATATATATATATATATATATATATATATATATATATATATATATATATATATATATATATATATATATATATATATATATATATATATATATATATATATATATATATATATATATATATATATATATATATATATATATATATATATATATATATATATATATATATATATATATATATATATATATATATATATATATATATATATATATATATATATATATATATATATATATATATATATATATATATATATATATATATATATATATATATATATATATATATATATATATATATATATATATATATATATATATATATATATATATATATATATATATATATATATATATATATATATATATATATTGATTCTTACTCCTTCACGGATGGAAAAATACAATGTGTTTTCATTCCTTTTTTACCCCCAACCGGGGTCGAAAGTTATATCTGCACGGCCGTTATTTATGTTTTCCGGATGGTCCTGTTGTTGTTGCGCTAATTGCGCTTGAGTTTTTGCGATTTTGGATTTGTCGATTATTGTCTTCCATACTGATAAACTTTCTGAAAAATATAGCCATCTCCTAAGAAAGTCGAGTCAGCCACAAGTACCATCAGTAGTTTCGTCAAGAAATTAGTGCGTAATCTCTCAGAAAGTGGAAAATCCATACTTAGTAAAGGCTTTAATTTTACGATATCTCGTAAGGAAATCCCTAAAGAAGAAATAATAGCTGAAGTGGAAGTTGTCCTTGACTCCTTTGAAGAAATAAAAACAGAGGAGACTGGACAGGAAGTAACAAGAATTTTAAGATCAAGCAAAACACTTGAGAAACATTTTGCTGAAATTATTTCATTTGTAAAAAACTCGGAGCATTTCACTCGAACTATACGAGACATCTATATATATATATATATATATATATATATATATATATATATATATATATATATATATATATATATATATATATATATATATATATATATATATATTGATTCTTACTCCTTCACGGATGGAAAAATACAATGTGTTTTCATTCCTTTTTTACCCCCAACCGGAGTCGAAGGTTATATCTGCACGGCCGTTATTTATGTTTTCCGTATGGTCCTGGTGTTGTTGCGCTAATTGCGCTTGAGTTTTTGCGATTTTGGATTTGTCGATTATTGTCTTCCATACTGATAAACTTTCTGAAAAATATAGCCATCTCCTAAGAAAGTCGAGTCAGCCACAAGTACCATCAGTAGTGTCGTCGAGAAATTAGTGCGTAATCTCTCAGAAAGTGAAAAATCCATACTTAGTAAAGGCTTTAGTTTTACGATATCTCGTAAGGAAATCCCTAAAGAAGAAATAATAGCTGAAGTGGAAGTTGTCCTTGACTCTTTTGAAGAAATAAAAACAGAGGAGACTGGACAGGAAGTAACAAGAATTTTAAGATCAAGCAAAACACTTGAGAAACATCTTGCTGAAATTATTTCATTTGTAAAAAACTCGGAGCATTTCACTCGAACTATACGAGACATCTTTCTTGAAAAAATGGTATCATAGCAAGCCTAGATGTTAAATCATTGTATCCCAGTATTCCCATCTACGAAGCATTGGACAGGTTTGCTATGAACGAGGATTTCCAGGCACATAATACACTCTCGGAGCATTGTCTTAAAAATGCTTATTTTTCATTCAACGGACAAATGTATAAACAAATCGATGGTGCTATGGGGTCCTCGCTATCACCAGTAGTCGCGAATTTAATTATGATATATTTCGAGAAAGAAGCTTTTGAGAAAGCAAGTTTAAAGCCCAAATTATGGATTCGTTATATGGATGACATATTTATTATATGGCAACATGGTCATGCAGAGCTCGAAAAAATTTCTGACTCACGTAAATTCAATCCACCCCAGAATACAATTTACTGTAAAGTCTGGTCACAAAACTGCATAACGGACATTTCGAATACACCGTGTACAGAAAACCAACACATACAGAAAGACATTTAAATGCAAGATCACATGATCACCCAGCACAAATTCAAGCTGTGGCGAATATCCTAATATCCAGATCCGTGCGATTAACTGAAACACAGACGAGACAAAACGAACTTAAGGTAATATCTAGTGCTCTAAAGAAAAATAACTACACAAATCGCACCATAGAGAAAGCTATTAATGCACAGGTTTCCCGAACAACGAACAACAAAAATTATGAACCGGGAAAGCAACAAGTAGTCCTACCATATGTAAAAGGCACAACAGAGAGAAACAACCTCAGTTTTATTGTTACATCATAAGGAAACTGGAAACAAAATACATTTCGATGGGTGTCGGGAGATTGCCAATATAGAACATTATAAGACCAGAATATTCCGAGAAGCCATAGAAATTGAAAAACAAGGTGATTTGATTAAAAGGGACGAATCATTAAAACTACCAACAGTATGGAAGACAATAATCGACAAATCTAAAATAGCAAAAACTCGAGCTTAATTAGCGCAACAACAACAGGACCACCCGGAAAACATAAATAACGACCAAAAGGAAGCGTCGCAGTCATTAACACTTCAATCTCTATTCGGACGCGAGAAAGAAAGCTTCAAAAATGCCAAATGTGATTTTGGCGAAACGTCGGCAAAACTGCTCTTTTTAGAACGACAGTAGCGAATGGATCTACACCCGGAATGAAAACACACACACACACACACACACACACATATATATATATATATATATATATATATATATATATATATATATATAAAACGTCATTGTTGTTACAAGGCAGTAAACAAAAAACTGCCCAAAACGTTCCGAGGTATTAATTTATTAACACATAATAATGAGGAGAACATTTCTTTAGGAAAATACACTTTGTTGGAAAATTATAAAATTTTACTTTACTTTCATTACCACCCTGTACAACACCAAAAAAAGCATACCCCATTCCTGATTCTACAAGAAACAGCTTTTAGAATCCGAAAATCTGATTCCAATTGGTTAAGAAATGTCGGAGCAACTGACATTTGAATATCATGTCAACATTACCCTGCACATAAAGTATATATATATATATATATATATATATATATATATATATATATATATATATATATATATATATATATATATATATATATATATATATATATATATATATATATATATATATATATATATATATATATATATATATATACATATATACATATATACATAACACGAAAGGCTGCCCGTTACTCGAGAGTTAACAGTTCTAGGGTAGACTGCAGACCAGGGGTCGAAAAGTGACCGAGGATCGTGGTTCGAAACTCTTGTTAAGCTGTAGATCGTGGAAAAAGTACGATAATAGTAAGAAAATATGAAATTCTTGCCCAAGTTACGCGTTCTTTTAATTCTTCGTCTAAGCCATCATTAATGCTGTTTTCTGATAAACAAGATTATTTTATATATCTCAATTCACCAGATACATTTTGCAACATTTTTTTTTTTAAATTTGTGATATTCCCATTTGCTAGTTTTTTTTGTGTGCAGGTACTGCATCATTCATCAGATGGAGAATTGTTAACTTACTACAATTTTATTCCTATTATAGAGATGTTTTGTTTATCCGAAATGATCTCGTCAACACATGACACCCATCCCGGAAAGTGCGGTAATCCCCTATTTGCGTATGAATGCCTTTTGTCCCGGTCTCGTCTGACACCGTCATTTTCTGGTTGAGTGATCGTCACCCGCGATCTTATCTCCGCACGAGGTGACGACCGCCAAATTCGCACAATTCAACCCCGATAACAACTAAATATGTCGACCGCTTCGAGTATACACTACATCAAACACTAGGACACAAAAGCAGAAAATTAGTTTAAAAATATATTTATGTTTTTCCACGTCTATAGCATAGAATATTTTTTATGGCAATATGAAAAATACTTTATAAAAATACTTTTAAGTAAAGACCACCCACACAATAAAATCGTATTTTATTGGTTATTATAATTTTTTTTTATATTATACACATACATATATTATTTTATTATGAAATCAAAGTTCCTAGATTATCTTCGATACATGATTAGTATTTTACTGGATTCGTAAATATAAGTGTCGACATAAAAAGTTGACAGGATTTCTAAAATCCCTTTTAATATTGCTTTGAATCGCAGTTAGCAATTCAACTTAAAATATGCTATATTTCTAAACTAAATCTATTTTAACGAATTCAGGAAAATAACATTAATTTGGCGGAACTAAAGCTATATATACTATAATCCCAGAAAGAAAACATTATTGGGCTCCTTTTATTCATAGTAAAGGAGTGTTATTTTGTTTTTACATTTTACTCTTATTATAACAAGCTCATGGTCGTTAGGAATATTAGGAATATGCCATACGCAGCAATCAGATAATACTGCTCAAATTCAAACACCTTTGTGATGATTTTTATTAATTATGCATAACATGTTACCGACAAATTCCGTCAAACTTATAGGTTTGCCAAGGGTTCAAGGAAAACCGTACATTGCCTAAACGTCTGAGGCAAAGTCCGAAATTATTTTCAATTTCTGCTGTGTAACCCACCAAACTTAAATTTACCTAATATGAATTAGGCAAAGTCTGAAATATGTTTTTACCTTTGTTCTGTGACATGATAATTGGTAGTTACGACTGACGTTGAACCTAAAAATAATATAATTCAATAAGGCACTCCAACGATCTGTCACTGAACGTCACCGATCAGCTGTTTTTGACGGCCGTAGGACAAACAAATCGAATTTACAAAGGAGTATATGGGACTTTGTTGTTTATTTTTCTTTTTTTATCTTGAAATAACTTCTTTTTGTTGTATTATGGAAGTAGAGCGATGAGAGGCAATATTACTTTTTTCAAAAATTTTCAGTTTTAGACATAAAAACGATTGAATGAGCTTTCGCTTCGAAGTTATATCACATTTTGTACCTTTTCATATTTCAATGCTGTATTATTACTTCCCTCGTAAAAGGGAAGTATTGTAATCGTGAAAAAAGTATTCTTGAGATTTTTTCAGGGTTCCTAGATAACAAAAAATAGATGTTCTCAATTCTGAAGGTCTGTCTGTCTGTTCGCGGCGTAGCTAAAAACTACTTATCCGAATAACTTCAAATTTTGGTAAAAAATTAAGGGTCATATGGCGATGACCTGGTAACATTTTGATAATAATTCAATATGGCGAAACAAAATGGCGGCCTAGTGGAGTGTTAAAAAAATTATTATTAAAAAACTAGTTATCCAATTTATCTCAAATTTTGCAAAAGCATCAAGTATTATGTTGAAATCAAGTGGTAAAATTTAGGTGATCGCGGACCAAATGGCGGTATAATAAAGTACTTAAAAATTCAGCCTGAAAAAACTGCTTAATAGTTTATTTCCAAATTGTGTGCCATAACTAATTGTGGTACCTATAGTGATCAACTAGTAAAATAATGTTACTAATTCAAGATGGTCGAACAAAATGACGGCCAATTAAAATGTTTGTAATCGTGAAAAAATCACCCTCTCAGGTTTTATATATCTTTACGTTTCAGCGTCGCTAGATGCCAAAAAATATGTTTTATCAATTCCGTCGTCGTCTGCGTCTGCCGGTCTGTGTGTTAGTTCGCGACATAGCTTAAATACTACTTACCCGATTGACTTCAAATTTTGACAAAAAATTAAGGGTCAAACGGGGATGGCCTGATAATATTTTGGTATGTTTCTTAGAGGTGTATTATTTGGGGTTAAGATCCAGTAAAAAAACAAGTATTTTTTTAAATTGTCAAACTTTCGCAACTTGCTAGTTGCAACTTAAGGGAGAACTGCACGCAAAAAGTGAAAAAAAACAACGACAAGGTCTAGTCAAGTTCAAAGTAAGATGAAAAGGTACCTACGGATTAGAGAAAACCTCCTGCACGTCCGACCTCAAAAAAATGTGTTATATATAGGCAATTTAAATTACATTTACAAAGAAATACAAAGACATGGGTACGATTTACCATTTCAAATTTTGCAGTTACGCAGACAAAGGATCAATGCAAGGCGGTAAAGAGCCATTTTGTGGAAAAAAAATTTATATGCGACGGCATTTGCGTTATATATTATAGTTTTAACATAAAATTTAAGCGGCGGAAGGCTTGCAAATGATCCATAATACTGCGTGCAGTTCTCCCTTAATTATTGCATCCTCAGGACACATATATACATAGATCTTATATCCTGCATGAGACCCATATTATCAGTATTTTTACTCCGTTGTTCCGCATATATTTTCCAGATATTAAGTTTCTAACTGGTTGTCGCTAACGATCCTCTTGCTTTTATGTTACAGTGGTGTATTATTTGTGGTTAGGATCCAGTAAAAAAACAAAAGACTTTTTTTAAATTGGACTTTTCGCAACATTATGGCTGCACCCTCAGGACACATATATAGATATTATCCTGGATAAAACACATATTTTCAGTCTTTACCTATTACGCTGGACCGCAGATATTAAGTTTCTAAATGGTTTTCGTTAACGATCCTCTTGTTTCTATGTTAGATTGGTGTATTATTGGGAGTTAGGATCCAGTAAAAAAAAACAAATGCCTTTTTCTTAAATTGTCGACGGTTTGCTACTCTATTTTTGCATTCTCGGGATACATATATATTTAGATTGTATATTCTGCATGAAACCCATATCAGTCTTTACCTACTGCCACGTTCGTCCGCAGATATTTGCCAGATATTAGGTGTCTAAATGGTTTTTGTTATCGATTCTCTTGTTTTTATGTTAGAGTGGTGTATTATTTGGGGTTAGGATCCAATTTTTTTTAAATTGTCGACGTTTTGCAACTTTATTGTTGTATCCTGCATGAAACCTATAATATCAGTCTTTACCAACTTCGTTGGTTCGTAGATGTTTCCTAGATATTAAGTTTTTAAATGGTTTTCGTTAACGATCTTGTATTATTTGGGGTTAGGAAATATCTGCGGACCAATGGAGTAGGTAAAGTCTGATAATATGGATTTCATGCAGGTTATAAAATCTATGTATCCTGAGGACGCAGTAATAAAGTTGCAAAACGTCGACAATTTAAAACTGGATCCTAACCTTAAATAATACACACGTAACAACAAGAGGATCGTAACGAAAATCCTTTAGAAACTTAATATCTGGGAAATATCTGCGGATCAACGGAGTAGGTAAAGACTGATAATATGGGTTTCACGCAGAATATATAATTTATGTGTGTACTGGAGATGCAACAATAAAGTGGCAAAACGTCGACAATTAGAAAAATAAAGAAGAATGTTTGAATAAACAGTATATGTAACACATATATACTGTGACTATGTATTGAACTAAATTGGGTCAGACTGCACTATTCCTATCAAATGGAAAACAAATTATAAGCAGGGAAGTTCCCTGTAAAGGAAATTTACCGACTTTTTAACAATACGACTGAAAACGTTTTAATATGTAAAATTACATTTATACTAGAAAAAAATATATGGAAAACAGTAAAATCAATTGATGTTTTTAGTTCATATTCATAAAAATAAGGTTACAATATTTGAATTTTACTGTAAATATGATGGAATTTCTAATTGTAATTATACGTCTAGATATGTACTTTTACAACTTTTTATTTTTACAGGTTTTAACATAAAAAATTCTTTTTAGCAAAGTTAAAATTTAGAAATCAAGTACATACAAATTCTTGTGACAAGCCTATTCATCAAACATTGCTAAAAATATCGGGTGGAAACATTTTAAAAAATCCTTTTTTCCTATATTTTCTTATTTTACGATTAATTGTTTTTTTTTTTGGTGTCATTTTGGAGTAGCCTAAAATCATAAGGCTACAAAAATGAATGATCCGTCTTCGTGAAATACCCAGCATTTAAAGGATTATGGAATATTTTAGTTTTCTCGTATAATAAGAATCTCCTGAAAGCTTCATGATAATAATTTGTCTTTCTATGACCGATAAAGGAATGTCTTTATTTCCAATAAAAATAGGCTTTTTAACTCTGCCTCCACATATGTGGACCCCTCGCTGTTTCAGCTCGTAAAGAAGCTAAGTCCTGGAAAATCCTGGATAACAGTTGGATTCTCTTTTTATATCCAATAACGCGGGTAAATATTTCTTTTTCATGCTGTTCTGGTATATTTTAATATTTTATTGTAAGTTAAAAAAACTAATAGTAAAAAGAATAAGTTATTTCTGATAAAAACTAAAAATATATAACGTGAACTGGTGAACAAACGAATAAACGAAACGGCTTTGAATTGTTATAACAATTTGAAAGAGCGAACTAAATAGTTTTGCAATTTTAGAGAATAAAGTATCAAAAGATGAAGTATAAACTTTTTTGAGTGCTATTTTAATTCAAGTTAAGTAGTTTTCTTATTTTTACAATAAAAGTAATTTACATTTATTTTTAATATAAGTCGCTTGACAAAATTACATAATTCTAGGTATTATTTATGTACACTATATGTCACAAAGTGAGTAGACGTTTTTCTGGTGTGCTCTATAGCAACGGATTTTAGCCAGTAAATCAACAAAGTTAATTACCAAAGTTATAATTTGTAAAATAAGACCTTTTTCAAGTAAGAATAAATAAAAAAGAAAAAAAATCAGTTGACCATGGATGACGTTTGTCTTACGCCGGCGGCGGCTAGTGCTCTTATTATCATGACTTCATAACGAAAAAAGAAAATTTTACCCGAATGTCCCGAAGTGATTTTGAATTACTCTTAAATAAAGTTGGTCCCTTAATTACCAAACAAACGACCAATATGAGGGAACCTATTTCTGCACCTACGAAACTTGTTTTAACTCTTCGATTTCTGGCAACTGGTAATTCATACAAAAGTTTAATATATGTGTTAAGAATTTCCGATAGTTGTATTGCGCTATTCATACCTACGGTATGTAAAGCTATTGCAGAAGTTCTTCATGAATATATAAGGTAAGTTTTTATATACTTTACTCACTGATTACCTACCTAGAGTTGTCTATCCGTTACTTCCCAGCCACGATATATTTACACTGATAAAACTAAGTCATTAGTAACTAAGGCGAAAATATAGTATCGAAAATAAATATTTATTTACTCAGATATTTTACAATCGGTAGCAAAATCTCAACATTTTAATTTCTAGTTCAGTTTTTATTGTGGGGTTCCTTAGGTTTGACTAAATTTGTGTCGAAATTAAACAGAGTAGTCTCATCATTTATGACTCGCGAATTGGTAGAAAGATTGTATGTTGGTATAGGAGAATACTGGCTTCCGGATTGAGTAGTTACTGTATCTGAGTCAGTATTGATGTAGCTACTAGTCTGCGAAACCTGTGGAAGACTAGGACTGGTTATCGCATAGTAGGAAAAATGAGAAGGAGTAGGAGAGTTTAAAGGCGATGCCTGGCTTTGGCGTGCAGTAGGTATCAATTAATTTTTTTCAAATTTACCGTACTTGGTATTGGATATTTGGCAATTCATGTCGGCGGTATTTATCAATACGGAGTATATGGAACAACTAACAGCAATATTGCTGAAACTAGCGTCGCAATTTTGGGATATTGCTCTAGATTGTTCCAATACCTCCGGCAACTATAGCCAAGTAATTATTGCTTACAAATTTCTCGGGTAAATGTACCTTTAGGTTAGGAAATTTGACGTATCTCTCGAATCGGCTTCTTTTTAAGCCAAAATGTACGCCATTAGCTGAGATGAAGCAGACTCTTGAGATTTTATTTCAGTATTAAGGAGCTTCCGTTTACGTCCTGCATATGAAGGCCTTTTTCAGCTGAAATTGGACGAGGATACTGTAATCTTCTTAGGTTCATCATCATTGCTAACATCTGGTGGTTGCTGTGTGTCTTGGATGGAGTTCTGTTGTGATTCATAACCGGTTTCAGAAGCATCATCATCGTCCATTTTATCCGGAACGTTACTTAATCCTTTCCGTTTGGCGAGATAAGGAATTAAGAAGTCAAAGCCTCATACCAGTACCCTTTGGTTGATGTAGCCGCTTGCCCAGATTTTGTTTTCCTTTTTTGTCGAGCTCTGCGTAGACTATCTTGAATGCCTTTCCATTATTTTTTGCATTCTTCCTCTTGACCTATTTTTGGTACGAATCCAAGATGGTGAAACAAAGTGGCGGCTTAGTAAAATATTTAAACATGCAACCTGAAAAATTTACTTAATGAACTGATTTCAAATTGTGTGCTATAAATAATTGTGGTATAGTGATGAACTACTAAAATTGTGGTGCTAATTCAAGCTGGCGGCCAAATCAAATTTTTGTAATCTGAAAGAACTCACCCTTTCAGGTTTTACATATCTTCACGTTTTATCGTCTCTAGATGCCAAAAAATATGGTTTACAGTTCCGTCGGTCCATCTGTCGGTTTGTTTCTATGTCTGCCAGTTTGCGGCATAGCCTAAAAACTACTTATAAGAATGCCTTCAAATTTTAGGCAAAAAGTATGGGAATGCCTGCTAATATTTTGGTAAAAATCCAATATGCCGGAACAAGATGGCGGCCTAGTAAAACGTTAAAAAAATATTGCTAAAAAGCAAATTATCTAATTTACTTCAAATTTTGCACAAAAATCAAGTGTTACATAAAGATGAACTTGCAACATTTTAGTGTGAATATAAGAAGGCATAACGAAATGGCAGCCTAATAAAATATTTAAAAAATCAGCCTGAAAAAATAACTTTTTAGATTAATTTAAAATTTTGTGCCAGTATAAAGTGTGATATAGAGACAAAGATGTGTTACGAATTCAAGATAACGGAACAAAATGGCGACCAGATAAAATGTTTAAGAAATCAACGTAAAAAATCTTTTTATTCAAATGACCGTAAAGTTGGAGAAATATTAAATATGATATAAGGATAAACTGGTACGAATTCACCATGACGTAATAAAATCGCAGTGTGTGTCAATGTAAAAACTACTTATTGAATTTATTTTAGATTATGCCCAAAAATCAAGTGTGCCGACATAGGTAGTAACTGATAAAATATTGGTAGGCATACAATATGCTGGAACAAAAAGACAAAAATTTTACAAAAGACACTATATATTATGTGTTCCTAAATAACTATGTACTCAAATAAATTTGGTCACTATTCCTAATAAAAGAAAATATATAACGACGGAAGTTCCGGGTAAAGGAAATTTACCGATTTTTTATATCTGTATTATAATAGAGTTCTCGAATTTTGTATTATAGATAATCTTCAGGAATTCTCGTTTTCTCAAAGTATAAGCTCTATCTGTAATTCTTTGGAAAAATTCAATTTGTGGTTAGTTTGATTTTCATGTCCACTTAAAGCTGGTGTGTTTGTTTTTATCAAATTTGTGCCCATTTAACCGAGGTTTTGTAAATATTGTGTTGTCGGACCAATGTAAACACTTGGACAATCGATACATGGTATTTGGTATAAAACGTGGGTTTTTTGTTTTTATTGAGCTAAATTTTCTTTTCAAAAGATTGACAAACATTATGTCTTATTTTTTGAAAATAAATTGAATGAAATAAATGAATATATGGAAGTGATACAAAATTATCTTTAATTTTACATTTTTGTTGTGTCTTGACTGTGTATTTTCTGCGAGAGTTAAAAATAATGTTAATAAGTTTTATGGGGTAACTATTTTATATAAGAATTTCTTTGGCTTACCCTATAAACAACAAATTCAACAAGGCGTCGAATCGGCAAGACGCCCGTTGGCGTAAATACATTTCGATGCAGCTTGGCTTGTTTATGGAAAACATGAAACACAATTCAGCAAATTCCGTTGAACGTTATTTTTCTTTAGGTGTTTTTCTGTGTTTTGTTAGATTCTTTTTGCAATATAGGTTAACAACCGTTATATTTAGATCCAAAGTCAAAAATTATTACCTATTTTTCTACCTCAATATGAACTTCCTTTATAAGTTTTGTATCTATTTGTTGATTAGTTTTTATGTTAAACGTTTTCGGGATTTGTATTGTGTTCCCGGCGTAACGCAGTAAATAATGCATTCGATATAACAATCTAACAAGTTATGCATTCTACTGTAACACAGTAATTTTTCCAAGCATATAAGCACCTTAAAGCAGAACAAACTTTAGCCTCGGTCAGCCGAAAAGTCATTGTCGCAAAGACTCATTTCATATGCGTGTTTTTAAAATAACTTAAATCAGTTTGTGAAGAAAAATATCTGATTATAGAATATGGCTATAAAGCCGGGAGTGACTAAAATCCTACGATACGGGCCAAATTTGCTTTACCCGGAATTTATTAGGAATAGTGAAGTGTGACCCAATTTAGTTCAATCCATAGTCATTTAATAAAACATATTTTTTTTTCAAATATTTTTATTAGACACCATTTTGTTCCATCATATTGGATTCCTACCAATATTTTACTAGTTTCTACATATACCCCACTTGATTTTTGGGCATAATTTAATACTAATTCAATAAGTATTTTTACATTGAGACACACCGCCATTTTGTTACGTCATGTTAAATTTGTACCAATTTATCCCTATATCAGATTCAATTAAATAAGGTTTTTTGCGTTGATTTAAAAAGTATATATTTAGCCGCCATTTTGTTTCGCGATCTTGAATTCCTATCACTACACACTGACTTTACTGGTTTATATCACCCTTAATGCTTGTATACATTTTGAAATTAATCTAATGAGTAGTTTTTTCAAGCCGATTTTTTAAATGTTGTATTAGGCAGCCAATTTGTTTTGCTATCTTATGTTCATTCCAACATGTTACCAGTTCTTTCCTATGTAACAGTTTTTTTTTGTGCAAAATTTAAGGAAAATGGATAATTAGTTTCTTCAGTAATAATGTTTTAACGTTTCTCTGGGTCGCAAAATACTGCCAATTCGTCCCTATATGCCGCTTAATTTTTGACTAAATTTTGAACTCAATCTGATGTGTAGTCTTTAAGCTCTGCTGCGAAGGGACAGACAGACAGACAAACCGACGGATTAACCGACGGAATTGATAAAACATGTTTTTGTCATCTAGGGTCGTTAAAACCTGAAAATGTGTAAAACCTGAGAGGAGGATTTTTTTAACGATTACAAATATTTTATTTGGTCTCCATTTTGTTCCGCCATGTTGAATTAGTACCACAGTTTTATTAGTTCATCTTTATACCACAATTAGTTATGGCATATAATTTGAAATCAATCCATTAAGTAGTTTTTTTGGCTGAAGTTTTAAATATTTCATTGGTCCACAATTTTGTTCCGCCCTCTTGGATTCGTACCAAAATTTTACCAGTTTAGATACATTGAATAAGTAGTTTTCTAGTACTAACTTTCTAACATTTCACTAAGCAGCCATTTTGTTTTGTCACATTGGATTTTTACCGAAATGTTACCATGTCATCCCCATATTAACCTTAATTTTTGACCAAAATTTGAAGTCAATCGGATAAGTAGTTTTTTAGCCATGCCGCGTGAGGCAAGCTGGCAGACGGACAGAATTGAGAAAACATGGTTTTCGGTATCTATGGACTCCGAAACGTAAAGATGGAAAAAAATCTCGGAGGGTGATTTTTCACGATTACAATACTTTTACGAGGGAAGTTAAAACATATTTATCGCAAAGTAAGTTGATAAGAGATGCAACACAACTGTTAGCATTTTTCTAAAAGGATTCCTTCAGTTACCTACTATAAAAGCGATCTATATTTAGTGAAAAAAGTTAAATATTGTTATCACGGTATGTTATTTTTACAAGTATTTATTCAAATACCTATCTATTTATTTATGAATCTAACAATCAAACAATGTTGCAAGCGAATTTTGAAGTATGAACTTGTGTTATTCAATAAATTATCTAGGTATGAAACGAAAACATATTGTAGAGGTCTGAAAGAGTGTTCGAAATGGCATCAGTTTCAAATTGTAGAAAAGCAGTAACTCTAGTAAATAAAGTGATTATTCTTGGACTATTGTTGGTGTTTTATTCTTTACCGCGATACAGAAATAAGTTGATCTGCCTCGTGGTAAGGAATATATTAAATGAACGCTTAATATGACATCAGAAAGTTACTGTCGTACAGCAGACTGCACTGCTGCACCGCAGTAAGCAATGGGTGGCGTTTTAGAGTATCATAAGCCATACATTGTTTACAGAAACATGTTTAGCGGTATCGGAGTAAGGAACGTATTTACGCCGCCGGGTTATCGCACAACCATGGAATCTCGCAATTACTATGTCGTTCGGCAACCAATCAGCATAATTCAATTTAGATTGTTATTGCTGTACTTTATTAAAGTTAAACCGTTAAAAATTATATATATATATATATATATATATATATATATATATATATATATATATATATATATATATAATATAAATGGCAACCTCGCCAGGCTGCGGCCCTGTATAGAGAATACGCTGACTTTCGGCCCTGATGCACAAGATTCTGACAGATTTATTGCCTTGCCTGCTCACTATATTACTAAAACCTCTTTTTAAACCTTATCGAATTCTCAGTTTAACTTCTTTTTCATTTAAATTGACGGAAAAAAGTTTACTGCTAACATAAGACCAACGATTGCTTATGAGAAATTCATAGTAACATGTTGAATGAGCCACATTGCAAAATACTTCTTCTAGAAGAAACTATAGGGACAGTATTTATTTAAAGGTTGCCTTTAACATATCTTGCAGAATTCACATTACTGATGAAAAAATTAGGTACATTTCCTTTACCCAGAAATTCCCTCGATATGAATCTTTTCTTTTATTATTATATTATTATACTATCTTTTAAAACATTTTTATTGGGCGCTATTTTGTTCCTACATATTGGATTCATACCAATATTTTACCAGTTTCTATCTATGCCAATCTTGATTTTTGGGTGTAATTTAAAATAAATTGAATAACTAGTTTTTACACTGACACACACCGACATTTTGTTACGTCATATTGAATTCGTACAACAACTTTACCAGTTTTTCACTATATCGCACTTAATGCTTGTACAAACTTTGAAACTAATCTTATAAGTAGATTTTTCTGGGCGATTTATTTTAAAATGTTACCAGTTTATTCCTATACAACACCAATAGCGGCTCGCCAGGGGACGCGGTTGAAGCGCCGCTTCACCAACATTTTCCAATCAATTTACTTAAAAATAAAAATATTTTAAAAATATTAAGCATTTTGTTATAAAAATGTAGAATGTTTTATATAAATTCACATTAATTACTTAATTATACCATTATTTTCTATCAAAACTAGTGCGTTATATACTCAAAAAATAATAATGACTTAAAAACGTAGCGCCCTGAACATCTTTTCATTCATAAGAGCGACCCGTTGAGGAATCACAATCAGCAGTAACAAATTCCGCATCAGACTCCCCCCGTCCAGGGTTGCCAGATTGTCCTGCTCAATTTCCCCAGTCAAAATTCAAAAATCCCCCACATTTTAGACATTTTCAAAAAAAATCCCCAAAAAATTATCTTGGTAGGTATATTATGAATTTCTGTCTGAATTTTAATACATATTAACAAGCGTCTAAAATATGAACAACATAGGATAATTAAAAAAAAAATTAATTAATTCAGTTTAGCCAAATATGTTGAAAGCAGTTTCAGAAAATTAATCTGTTTTTGATATTATACATGGTATTGTTGCAGGTATTATACATGCTAGGATTAAACAAATTTATTATTCTTTTGCTAGGTACAAAACTAACAAAACTCTTACTAATGAGGTACCGTATTCTCCCTATGGCATCCCCATAATGTATTGCCAGTCAGAGAAAATCTGACATGGCTAATTTCTCGATTTATTTCTTAACGAATTGAATATTTTTATTCAACAATAGACGGCGACACAAAGTAGTAAAATATATTTTTTAAGTTTTTAAGGAGATTTAAGAATTTTATGTATTTGAATAAATTTGCAAAATGTGTCAGACCAAAAATTTTTTTCTCCAGGGTAAATATTTTGCCCCAGAAAAAAAGTTCCCCAAAAAATCTCCCGAAGAAAAAAAAATCCCATAATTTTTGGGGAAAATCCCCTAATCTGGCAACTCTGCCCCCGTCTCCCCGGCTTTCGCGCTTAGATTTGTTTACGGCAGTTGCTATGGCAACGCAATGGTGAATATCCGTAATCTAAATAGAGATGTGAGCAGCATAAAACTGCAGTTTCAGGCTGCAGGCGCTTGTTCTCTTGTTATAGAAACAATGTGAATTAGTGCGTTTTTTTTAAAGCAGCCATTTTGGGCGTGACACCCCGAAAAATTTTCATCTGCGGTGCTGTGCACCTGACTATGGTGCGCTGCCCCCATTCTTAAATCCACGAGCCGCCCTGTACAACACTCGATTTTTGGGGCAAAATTTGAGGTAAATTGGATAATTAGTTTTTTTAGTAGGTAATACTTTTTCTGGTATATTGGATTTTTACTAAAATATTATTAGGTCCCCATATGACCCTTTATTTTTGTCTAAAATTTAAAGTCAATCTGGTAAGTAGTTTTTAAGCTAAGCTAAGAGAGATCGGCGGAATTGACAAAACATAGTTTTTGGCAACTAGGGACGCTAAAACACGAGGGTATGTAAAACCTGAGAAGGTAATTTTTTTACGGTTACAAATATTTTATTTGGCCGCCATTTTGTTCCTCCATCTTGAATTAATACCGCAATTTTACTAGTTCATTTCTATACAAGAATTAGTTATGACACATAATTACCAGATACAAATAGGACCTGCGAATTTATGGTGAATGACCAAAAGATGAGAGTATTGTTAAATAGGTCAATGGGTCATTCCTCTGTGGGAGTCCTGCAATTTAATTATTCAGATAATTCATTCTAGGTGTGTGTTGGCCTACTACCGCGAGCATAAGAAAGGCCCCTATGCGACATAATTTATTTTATAAGAACAGGTTAGTTGATTCCATAGGATAATCGGTGCTCTCAGAGAGGAAATATGACAGATTCAAGAGCTAGGCACAGCAGAATTCATAATAGGCTATAGGCATATTAATTGGACAACCCATTTACAACTATTTTATTTTGTTTTCGTACATAATGAAGATAAATTACAATTTCAGCGTAGTAAAGTTCCTAAATGAACTCATCGGTAGCTGCCTTATATGGTTTAGTATCCTTAAGCTATCTACAAACTTGCTTGTTTTTACTAAAGCAAAAACTGTATCGGACATGCAGCCACCATTCTACCGATTAGGACTTCATACTTAGTCGATCAAAAATTATCTCTAGCTTGTTTTCTTGGAAACCATTACTTCCAGGCCATCGAGGCTTGTCGACGTTAGTGTCCAGTCATTCTCGGCGACACGAGAGCAGAAGGATGGAGCAACAAAAAGACAGAGCTGCTGAAAAGCCGGAAAATGCGGAAAAGCCGGGCTCCGATAAGCTGCACATTCGCATGTATGAATTCAGCACATCAAGCTTAAGAAGGCTCGGTTATCGGGCTCGAGGAGACCCACCCAGGAAGTGTGGCTGTTAGAACCCCTTCAATGAAATATAATGGAATATTTTATATTACGAGATGAAAAAACGGGCTGGCTGTATAGAGCTTCAAGGAGATATATTGCTAGCTGGAAATTACGACATTAGTTTTATTCTTTGAGAATATTAGATTGGTTAAACGTAGAAAACAAATAACGTTAGGCATTACTAAGTTATATTTACCAAGAACTAGGAAAGAACAAGGAAAGCGATATACACACACATATATATATATATATATATATATATATATATATATATATATATATATATATATATATATATATATATATATATATATATATATATATATATATATATATATATATACAGAGCTGAAAATATCTAACATCTAAGTTTCAATAAAGTACCTGAAGTAACTTAATTACTATAATTTAGTTATTTTTTAATTTATGGAATAAGTATCTTGCAACTAGATACGTTTATTGAGCATCTTTAGTTACAAAATGTAACTTTAGTTACAAAAGAGTATCTCAGTTACATATTTGCCAGTCTGGTCAACTTGAACATATAAATCTTATAAAAACTTGCAACATGCGGAAGTTTTTTTATTTTCTGAAAGTTTCGCCACCTTTTTATTACAACCCCCTATCGTTTTTACTAAGATATTAGAAAGAAACATAGCAAGCTATGTCTCCTCAAAAAAAAGCACGGTAATTACCAAAAAAGTGATGGTTGATAATACATGCTAATTTTTTAAAAGAAAACAAATCTTTTAAATGGCAACATAATAAAATGTTAATACTCCTGGCAGTTATAATATTTTAATAATAAAATTAGACGAAAAACATATTCAAAATTCTACCACTTGTGATGACAGACAATAATTCGCAACAATAAAAAGCTCATCAAATTTTGTACAAAAAATGTGTTCTCACACACCAGCACTAGCGCAATAGCAGCCACATTCTGCTGACTGATGCATATCATTAATTACAGTTTTTTTTCACTGGTTTGTTTCTAGGTGTGCTGTGTACAGATTAATCTGCCCTACGTGCATCAGTCAACTTCAAGCGGCTGTTTCTGTTACAGTACTTGTGTTACTTAAAAAATGTACAAATCCCTTTTTGTAGAAAATTTTATAAGCTTTTATTTTGTCATATTTATGGGGATGGCGATTTCATCGGGGGTGGGAGAACTTTTAATATGTTTTCGTGACCACATAAATTTAGTCATTAAATAAAAAAAAATAGTTTTTACTTTTCTCCATTTTTCGTACAATTTTTTAACCCAACGCCTTTAGTTTAAACTAGTTTTCTATGTATTTTGCACTACTTTTACGAGCTTTAATGTTTATTTTTGTTACGTGTATTTTAGTATAATAAAATAGAAGCTTCAGCCGTATATTTTGTTGATAATTTATTTGCTATAATACGTTTTTGATGCGTTGGTGAGTAGGTACTCTGTTGTTAAGTTATATCATACCTACTCTAACTCTGGCAGTTACTAGGAACTTAGTTACTTTTTGATTAAATTTATTTTTTTGAAAGTATGTAAGATATATATATATATATATATATATATATATATATATATATATATATATATATATATATATATAACTAGCGCCAAAATAACACAAAAAACCACACCACAGTCACTAACAGGACCAAACCGACATGTGTTGTTACCAAGAGAAGATCCGAAATTTTCGCCGGACTTGATACTCATTACCGCGGAGCAGCAACCTGTGGCGAAACTATAAATCAAGAGTAGTTAATCAAAAGTAGGAAAATATTAACGAGGCAAGAACTAGTAGTAGAAAATTGATTTTTTTTAGGAAATATACATACATATATATATATATATATATATATATATATATATATATATATATATATATATATATATATATATATATATATATATATATATATATATATATATATATATATATATAGACTGTCGTGAGACAGGTTAGTTTTACCCTACTGATGACTCGTCGTTGCGATAGTAATCCTGCTCAGTACGAGAGGAACCGCAGGTTTGGACATTTGGTTCACGCAGTAGCTCGAGCGGGCTATGGTGCGAAGCTACCATCCGTTGGTTTATGCCTGAACGCCTCTAAGGCCGTATCCTTTCTAGTCAAAGGTGGCAACGATATCTCTTGGAGTTCCGAGAGTCGAAAGGCTCAAAACAATGTGACTTTACTAGGCGATCGGTGTTCGCGCCGGTCGTCACACGAGCCCTAGATGATTGTTTTTTTGACGTATTTTATTATTGTCGTGCCAACAATTTTTCATATAATTTTAGATTTGAAAAAGATCAAAACTGGTTGAAACCATGAAAAATAAAACTAAAATATATATAATATATATATATATATATATATATATATATATATATATATATATAATATATATATATATATATATATATATATATATATATATATATATATATATATATATATATATATATATATATATATATATATATATATATATATATATATATATATATATATATATATATATATATATATATATATATATATATATATATATATATATATATATATATATATATATATATATATATATATATATATATATATATATATATATATATATATATATATATATATATATATATACATTAACTAGTACTTTTGCTACAAAAATGCTAAAAGTACAAAAACTAAATTATGAAAAACTCACATTAAAACAATCATGTCTAGTACTAACCCTTTACTTATTAGAATCGTTAACTTCATACTCAGGGGGAATACATTCAATGTCATCTTCTACTGATCGGTTTCCAGATAAATTTGCATAAAACTGCTTGGCTTCAGTTGGAATAGCTTCTTTTAACAAACCTTTATGCTTATTAAGATCTTCTACAGTTGCTTTCTTTTAACATGTTTTAGACTGTAACTTTGCTGCAAAATTTTTATAAGTATTGCAAGTATCTTTTTTAAAATTTTTGACGTTTAATGTAAAGCTCTTGAGGAATATTCTTCTAAACCTAAACTTACCGCAACATTCTCATTTACAGTGTTTTGTTTTTATTTTCATCTGCTTCTCTCCATTCTTTAACTTTGCCAGTCCTTTCCTCTCCGATAAAATATTCCACATATAAGTCATAGAATTTTACCAAAGTCATAGTCTATAAAATTTCGAAGCGATATCGTAAACCGTTTGCAGAATTACAATGGCTGAATTTTATATTCCACTATAATATACCACAGTAACGGTTCATTTAATTAATCAACACTTAATATTTTTGGCAAGTTTTATACGTGGATCCAAATCAATTAAATTCTCGTTCTCTGAAAAAATAATATAAAACATCCAGGTGTTAATGATCTTCACTTCACCGGATTTTGTGGACTTCACCGTATATTTTATTTTTCTGTAATGAATAATAAAAATTTATACCTTGCCGGTAGTTCGCAAGATATAATAAAAATTAATGGTATAATAGGTTTTATGGCCTTCAACATAACTAAAAACGGTATATGATACGATGTTTCTTTTGTTTTTTGTTCATTTACGGTTCAACAAGATATTTGGGTATGTGATGTTTGTTTTATTCATATCTGAGTTGAAGCATACTGAAAGGCCTACAAATAAATGTTTGTAGGTAACCTATAAAAGTGTCAGAAAATCATTTTTTTTAAATACACTTTGTAAATTAATATTGATTTAAAAAGCTTATAAAAGTATCTTTTTGGCAATGCAACTTTCCCTATACCTACTTCGATTTATAGCATTTCTTTTTGAAACTCCATAAAATATGTCCTTTTCAGCGACTTTGGTAGTAGTGGGCCACAAAAATAATTACTAGACGCCATGCAAATTTTTTTAATACAATTTCCATTCTTTAATTTATGATTTTTACTTAATATTGCAACGTCAGAGAGTCAGAGAATAATACATACTCAAATACATTTATAATACATCTTTTTTATGTACGTGGACAGTGTCATAATATTTTCAAGAGAGTATGTACAAACTTTAACGAAATGTATTGAGATTTACCACAAACAAATACAAAGAAATTTATTTAAATTCAGAACAATTTCAGAGATTTTGGTTCAACTTTAAAAGCACTAAGATATTTGCCAGAAAATTAACAATAATCCACTTATTAAAATAATAATTTAATAAAGGTCACTGCACACATTTTTTTAGCAAATTTGCAAAATGTTGTTCATTAACCTCTAAACACTCTATTAAACGCGTATTGACACCATAATATCAGCACTTTTTAATAACATGGGGACTACCCGCATAACCAAAATATAAATAACCTGTATAGAATCTATATTGAAATCTTTACTTCGATAAAGGTAGTCTATACTATTTTGATACAGCGACGATAAGGGTTTAAATACATTCTGACTACAGATACCACAAAGGTATATTTATCCATGCGGTATCGCTACGATATAGTTTGTATTTAGATTGAATAAAGTTTTATTTATCGAATTGATATCGCTGCTATACAGATTCGATACAGATTCACTATACAATCCCTGTACAGGATATATATTAAATAGTTTATATTTCTCTATGGTACCTGCAATGAAAATATTAAAGAATTTTATTCATATCAAATAGTTAAATTATAATTAAATTTTAAAAAATATATTTAAGTGGTATTTATTCGCAAATTTATATTTTTTATTATTTATAATTATCACTGTACTCATAAATCCTGAAAAAGCCCTTTTATTTTAATACCTTACCTCGTCGATTATTGTAGTCCCCGGTGAGGTTCGAACCGCTGCGTCCTAGAATGAAGATTAGTCGTTCTTGCAGTTGGTGGTGTTACTCTCTCGGCTACCGGCTGGTTATTTGTTAAAGTGTAAAATCTGACTTTTATGTTATTTTTTCGTTTTGCATGCAAAATAATTGACAATTTTGAAATAATAAATTTAATAAAATGCCAAAAATTAAAAGGAAAGTGCGATGTTGTTGGGCAAATGTCCGATCTGATAGTTCAATTAGAGGATATAAAGCTCGCCGAAATATGGATACGATAATTAATGGTAATAATCAACAAATTATATAGGTGGTAGATGTAAGTATAAACAAAATAAAATTGTTTTATAGAAACGCCGGCTCCGGTTCAAGACCCACAAGACACAATAAATAATGAGGCTATAAGTACAGATCAATCCACAGAAAAGATAATTTTCGATACAAGTTTAAGTTGTGAAGATCAAGGAGCGTGTAGTACAGGTACATCATCCCCATCAGGTTCACCAGTCGTTAAAGACGTTAACGAAGTTGATGAGTAGAGATTGGATCAAGAGACATTCTCCGATAAATTGCGTGAATGGGCAGTAAATGGAAATATTCAGCTAACTGAGGTTTCCAAATTATTACGAATTTTGGTCAAATATGGTAATCATGTTGATCTTCCATTGGATGCTAGAGCTTTGCTTAAAACACCCAGATCTGTAAAAATTCGTCGTATGGATAATGGTTATTATGTTCATTTGGGTATTAAGGACTATCTTAATACGTGTTTTGAATGTTTTGGAACCAATATATTAAATTTGAAATTACCATTCTTGCAGCTGTCGTTTAATATGGATGGAACGCCAATTAGCACAAGTGGTGGAGCAACCTTTTGGCCAATTTTAGGAAGTATAAACAATATATTTAATGGAAAACCAGATGTTTTTGTGGTAGGCATATTTAATGGCCTGCAAAAACCCGATTCTTATAATAATTATTTATTGGAATTTGTGGAAGAACTTAAAGATCTATTACAAAATGGATTTTTATGAAATGGTAATATTCATCCAGTTCAGGTAAAGGCTATTATATGCGATGCACCAGCTATGGCTTTTGTTAAAGCAATTAAAAGTCATGGTGGATATTACTGCTGTTCAAAATGTTACATAAAAGGAGAAGCAGTAGCTACTGGAAATAAAAGTAAAATAGTTTATCCTGATCTCCGTTCCGAACCAAGAACTGATGAAGCTTTCAGAGCTAGAAAGATGTTGCCATCTGGTGAAGAGGATACTGGGCATCACATGAAGAAAGAACCCAGTGTTCTACAACAACTCCCAATTGACATGATAAGGACATTTCCTGTCGACAAAATGCATTTGGTTGATGAAGGTGTGGTAAAGAAAATTATAAACATATGGATAGGCAAGCCCGGGCCACAAAAATTACAAGCTTCTAAAGTTATTGATATTAATCGGCACCTAGAAATGTGTCATTCTTATAGTCCCATGGACTTTCAGCGGAAACCAAGGAGCTTGAAATATGCACATTTTCTAAAAGCATCAGAATGTAGAGTTTTTTTACTTTATACAGGACCAATAGTGTTGAGAAATGTTCTGCCAAAGGAAACATTTGAACATTTTATGTCTTTAAGCCTGGCAATTCGAATCTTAACATCGCCATTGCATTTTAGAAGATATAACGAGTATGCTCATTCTCTTCTTGTTTATTTTGTCAAACATTTTATTACTCTTTATGGTAAACAAAATGCTACCTACAATGTCCACGGACTGTTGCATTTGACAGAAGATGCAAATTACCTTGGCCCTCTAGATGAAAACAGTTGTTACTTATATGAAGCATTTATTAAAGTTATAAAACATAAACTGCACAGCTTCAATCGTCCACTACAACAGATCAGCAATAGAATGAATGAACTTAAACAATTAAATCTAAATAATTCTGAATGTAAAAATAAAATTGGGAAAGTGAAATCCGCAGGATATAACATACCAGCTTTGACGCGTTCTATAGAAAGTAATACATTTTTGACTGCTTCATTTAACAATTTTCAAATTCGAGCCAACCGGAAAAGTGATAATTGTATAATGTTGTCCAGTAAAAAAATTATAAGAGTACATTTTTTTAAAAAACAAAATGATAATATTGTCATTAATGGACAAGTTTTTAAAGTTTCAAAAGTTTTTTCAAAGACCAATAGAGAAGTTTATGAGTTTTTTCTTTTTTCATTGGATATTTTGTTGAAGAAATTTCTACAATTTCTTTAACAGAAGATCCTATTACTTGCAAAATGTGCTGCCTTCCCCTTATTAATGAAAATAATAACAATTTTTTTGTTGTACCCTTAAATCATACTCTGTGTTAAATAAAAAATATTTATATTGCCATAAAATTAATATAATATTTTGTCGGTGACTCTGAAAAACCTCGTATGAGATTTTTTTTTGTTTTTTTCTTGTATTAAAACCTCGTATTTTAGATTCGGTTATAAAAAATCTCATAGCTATTATACCCTGCAAAAAAAAATGTCATACGACATTTTGCAGAGTCACCATGAATAATATGTCTTAAAAAACTATTGTTTTTTCAACGTAGCACGAACTCGATCAGTAACATGTTGCAGATGATACATATATTCATTTATCGCTTCAACATGGGTTCTATTAGTATTGCGTTGTAAAACTTCTGTAAAATAAAATGAATATTTTGTTAAGAATTTAATAGTTTTTTTTTATATAAATTAACTTATACCTAAAATTAACTTTGTTTGTAACAAATTTTTGGTGGAAAATTTATTCTCACGCCCAGAGTAGTTTAATTTTTGCTGCAACTCCAAAGAATAAATTTCTTTTATAATAAATTTAATTGATGTTTTGAGTGTTGTTCCGCCCAGCTGAAGCAAGAAAGATTTCTAAAAAATAAAAATTATTTAACGAATAGCTAAAAGACATATAAATAAATTATTTTTTCTACAACCGTGCGTAAAGTACTCACTTTACGCACTGTTTAAGACGTGTAAAGTTTGCCATTTTAAAAACAGTGCGTAAAATATTACACACTTGTTGCATAAATAACTATTGTTATACTCACAAATTCATTTACAGCGCCATTATCTCCCTTTTTCAAATCCTCTTCAAGGTCTTTAACGTTACTTATCGTTTCCATAGGAAAGATCCATCGGGTTTCCGTTGTCACTACATCAGTGTTATCATTATTTAACTTTGTATTTTTAAGTTTTTTTGCCATATTATTAACTAGTTCGGTAAGTTTCTCAATTTTTAAATTCTGTTCTTGAATAAGACTGTTTTGAGCAATTATTAATTCTTTTAATTCATTCACTTGCCCTTCTGTTGCTAAAGATAATTGCTGCATGGAAACTCCTTCATCAGAAACTAATTCTACTTCATTATTGGATATTTGAATTTGATTTTTGTTCAGATCATTCTCATCATTCTCTCTGTTATCGTCTCCGATGACGTTAGAGTGGTTATTGTTCTGAGCATTATCTCCGTGAGCATGTGTAAATATTGGTAGCTTCATATTACCGTCATCTTCACTAGAAGATGAGTAGCTCCTGGAGGAGTAGCTGCTCTCTTCTATCGTAGCAGGGATTGGGCGCCGCCTTTTTTTGGATACAATGGGTGTGGGGTGGGTAATCGCCTCTATATCTGTGGTGTCCAAGTCCGATTTCTCTAATAACACAGATTCTGCTTTATAAGCAGCATCATAGGAGTCTGCAAAAAAAATATTAATTTTAAAAGATAAAAGTCGAATAAAAAATTACTCCTGGTGGTTGGCGGCGTTACGCAATAATTTATGTAATCTGTGATCTATCTGCTCAAAAAGACTTATTTTTTGTTTTAAGTATTTATTATATTTTAATTTAGACGTTTATGTGTATCAGAATAAATAAAATTAGTTAGTATTTGGCATATATTTATACTTTACCGAACAGTTTTGCACATATTGGTTTAACTTTGTACGTTGGCCATTTTTTGTAAGGAAGTTTTCCCTTTTTAGCATAATCTGAGGCTTTTTTGCTGTCATATTTCACCTTAAAAGTATTAAAAAATAAAATTAAAAATAAAATGTGTCTCGATTTGCTTTGTTAGTTCTCTTCTGTTTGCGCGCAAGCTGAAAACAAAAAAACAACAAAAATTAATCGGAGGGCGAGCACCGCGCAAGAGCGGCGCAGAGCGCTAGTGTATTTGCACTTTAAAAGCAAAATTTACAAAACAAGTGTAAAAGAATAGCTAATTTCACCAAAACAATGTACATATATATAATACCGTAAATTGGGGTTACTTTGCTCCTGTAGGGGTAACTATACCCCACTGCGAGAAAAAGAGTTTAATTTACTTATACACTGGACTATATAAACAAAGTTTGTGTTAATATTAAACAAACTATCAAAAACATTATAGTTCAGAGTGAAAGTAAATAAAACTCTTTTTCGCAGTGGGGTAGTTACCCCTACAGGCGCAAAGTAACCCCGATTTACGGTATGTTTAAAATTTTAAGATACTATGTTAAAAAAAGGTATTATACATTACCTGTCCATCATTTACCCAATTGGTGGGTAACACACACGTTTCACCTGTCTCTATAAACTCATAAACAGAATAGGAACTCATTTTTTACAATGTAAATGTATTGCTTGAACTTGGAACATTAAATAACATAACCTCACTATAATTAACGCGCGAACGCGCATCCAAGTCCGAATCAATATAGATTTAATATAGATTTAGTACAGGAAACTAAACAGAATCTTTACTAATGCGTTATCCTGTCTACAATTCAACGTAACTTAGTATGTACCCTGGGAATCATATTCGGGTATCGGTTTAGTATAGAATAAATAACTCATAAGTATAGCATCATAAATATTTGTTGCTTTATAGGAAGGACTGTACAGAATCTATACTAATAAGATATTCGTAATATAATAATACTTTAAGTATACTGCAAGACGAAATTGTATATTCTATATAGGAAAAATATATATAGGCTAAACTTTATACTTACTGTATAGTTTAAATATCGAATAATCTGTAAATAAGATATTTATTTAAACTATAAATACGCTATATAGTTTACTTATTTATCAAAAAATCTGTATCGAATCTATATATTAAAAATATAGTAAAAAAATCTGTACCGTTTGGTTATACGGGTAATATCTTGCCTGATGCACCCGATGCTCTAATTCTTCTTTAGTATTTACTGGAGTGTGGTAAAATTTTTTTTTTTACTGTACTGTATAAATAAAAGAGTAATACCAGGCGATCTTGGCGGCCAATTCCACGGTTCTAAATGCCTGAAACAAAGATCATCGAAAATTCGATCCAGCTCTGCAGTTACTTCTGCAGTCCAATGTGTAGGAGCTCCGTCAAGTTGATATCAATATTTTGGGCAATCGTCAAGTGACTAGGCGATCTGTGAGCGCTTTAATCACTGTTACCTCGATTAAAAATAACGTCCGTAGAAAATTTTTACTCATAGATGTATATAATTTGGCGTAAAAAATTTAGATCGTTCTGCGTACATGTTAATAACATTTCGCAATACTATACTCTTTGTGGCCCATCTTGACGTTTAAGAGCTTGAACCCTGGTAAACCTATAGTGGTACATATTCTATTTTTCCAGAATTCTTTGTATAGATGAAAATGTTATATAATATAAACGCTAATTTCATTTTCTTCATGGCATATTCTTGATATTCATTTGTGGTAAATCTGGATACATTTCGTTAAATTTTCTTTATGCCCTGCTGATAATCTTATCGCGTTGTCCATACATACATTATAGTATAACCACAAACGAAAGAATGAAACTTCTGTCAAATCAATTTTCATGGAGCCTAATAATTGTTTTCGATTTTCAGACACTTATATAAATTACCTACAAACATTTATTTCTGGGCCACTTTGTATGCTTCAACCTAGATATGACCTAAACATTAAATACCTAAAGGTATTGTTGTACTGCAACCAAATTTCAGCCTAAAATGAATTTCAGGTTGGGTTGGGAGACGATAGGTATTTAGAAAAATAGTTCAGAAATGTCTAACGTTCCATCCACCGTGTTTTCATTCCGGTTGTACATCCGTTTCCGTTTACTACTGTCATTTTGAAAAGAACAGTTTTGCTGACGTTTCGCCAAAATCACATTTGGCATTTTCGAAGCCTTCTTTCTCTCGTCTGAGTAGAGACTGAAATGTTAGTGACTGCGAATCTTCCTTCTATACTCCCACCCTAGGTCGAAGGTTATATCTGAGCGACCTTTGATCGTTATTTTTATTTGTCTTCCTTACTGTAGGTAGTTTTAATGATTCGTGCTTTTTATCACAAAAATCACCTTGTTTTCCGATTTCTATGCTTTTCGCAGCATTCTGGTCTTATAATGCTCTATAGCGGCAATCTCCCTACACCCTTCGAAATTTGTTTTGTAGCCGGTTCCTTTGATGATTCGGAAATAGGGTTGTTTGTATATTTCTGATACTGCGTTTATGTTCTTTTACTCTTGCTGATATTCGCCTCTTAGTTTGCCCCACGTACAATACTGCTTATTGCGTGGTTTTCCAATTTGATTTTGTCTCTTGGGCTTCCAAGTAGTTTATCTGTGGTTATTTGTGGTCTATGTGTTATTTGTATGTTATGTTTTCTAAGAATTCTTCCAATTCTGTCTGTTGTACCTTTTACATATGGTAGCACTACTTGTTGCCCTTCCGGTTCATAATTTTTGATGTTCTGTGTTCAGGAAACCTGCTTTCCTTATGGTGCGAATTGCGTGGCCATTTTTCTTCAAAGCACCAAAATATGGATCATATTTATATCTACTTGTGGCCCTGCCTTTTGTATATTGTAATGTCTCAGTTAAACTATGCGACTACTACATTTGATGTTTAGGAATTATCTTCTATATGAATTAGAATTCTTAACTCTTTATCTTGATTTGTAGCAATTTCATAACTGTCATTTTGGAATATATCATATTGCCACTAGCATCAAATCTTTCCATAAGATTTTGAAAGTTCACTTTAGAAAACGTGCGTCGATCTGGATATTTTGTGTAATACAGTCTTTTGGCGAGAAGGCAATTTTTTGAGCTTGATCCAATGTACAGACCATATCTATATCACTTCATTCTAGAATAAATTCATTATGAAAGAAATGTAATTGATTAACAGCAACACGTTGTTGACATTTTATAGGTTTAGTCGCCATTTGCTATACTCTGTTTTTTTTTTCGTATCTACTTTGATCGAGTTGGAAATTTTCTAAATTACGTTAAAAGAAGGGAAATCCTAAAATATTTCGACTATTGACAATAGGTATACAGGGTGTTTTCTATTTTCACATAGTAGAAAAATTTATTATTCATGAGCTAGTTTTATAAAAAAAGTCTATATAAACAGGGAGTTAAACTTCTTTAAAAAAGTTAAGTTTTTTATTAATATATTAAATATCTTTTATCCGAATATAGTGAAGTTTGGCAGTGTTATTTGTAGTAATAATGGGCTAATTTAGCCTTAATTAGATTGAAATATTGCTTCCAGTATCGGCTCGGGACGCATTTAAGCCAACATTATTCACAAAAAAATTTAAGCCACTGACTTTTCTTGTAACTTTTTTTTCTGATTAAACATCTAAAAATAAACTTTTTTATCTCTTGAATTTTTTTCGTACCTCGCTTTGTTTTCGAGAAATAGAAATAAAAATCATTTTATTGCATATCTCTCGATTTTTTTTAAATTAGGTTTTTTATTAATATCTTAAATATCCCTTATCCGATTATGGTGAAATTTGGCAGTATTATATGTGGTATAAGGGCTAATTTAGCCTTAATTATATTAAAATATTTGACCAGTCTCGGCTCGGGACGCATTTTAGCCCACATTATTAAGAAAACTATACGCCACTGACTATTCTTGTTAATTTTATATTTTTTTCGGATTAAACATCTATATATAAAACTTTTCTATCACTTTAATCCTTTTCGTATCCCGATTTGTTTTCGAGAAAAAAATAATGCGTCACACAATAACGTGAGTTATCTAGCGAACACCTGTTGAATAGACATTTAAATTGCTTACCTTGCACTTTATTATATAGGTACCCTGTGCATTGTGCTCTCATTTTTCAGTCAGTTGAACATATTTGTATTATATACTATATATTTTTACTTCCCTCATAAGTACTGTAATCGTAAAAAATCACCCTTCGAGCTTTTCTCAGATCTGTACGTTTTAGGTATATGTCGAAAAACATGTTTTTTCAATTCTGTCGGTGTGTCTGTCTGTCTGTCGTTCTGTCGGTCTGTCTCTCCGCGGCATAGCTAGAAAACAACTTACCCGATTGACTTCGAATTTTGGTCAAAAATTAAGGGTTATATGGGGATGACCTGGTAACATTTTGGTAAAAATCAAATATGGCAAAACAAAATGGTGGCCTTCTGAAATATTAAAAAAATTAGTACTAAAAAAACTACTTACCCAATTTATCTCAAATTTTGGAAAAAAATCAAGTATTACGTAGGAATCAACTAATAAAATTTTGGTACGAAGCCAAGATGGCGGAATAAAAGATAAAAATAAAATACTTAAAAATTCAGATTAAAAAACTACTTAAGGGCCTGATTTCAAATTGTGTGCCATAAATAATTGTGGTATACAGATGAACTAGTAAAACGGTGGAACTAATTCCAGATGGCGGAACAAAATTGCGGCTAAATAAAATATTTGGAACCGTGAAAAAATCGCTCTCTCAGGTTTTACATATCTTCACGTTTTAGAATTTCTAGATGCCAAAAAATATGTTTTATCACTTGCGTCGCCGGTCTGTCTCTCAGTTCACGACATAGCTTAAAAACTACTTACGAGATTTTTAGTCATGTGGGGACGACCTATGTATTACGCAGGAATTAACTAGTACAATTTTGATACGAATCCAAGATGGCGGAACAAAATGGTGGCTGAGTAAAATATTTAAAAATTCAGCTTGGAAAACTACTTAATGGTCTGATTTCAAATTGTGTGCCATGCATAATTCTGTCGTATACAGATGAACTAGTAAAACTTTTGTACTAACTCAAGATGACGGAGCAAAATGGGGACTAAATATAATATATGTAATCGTGAAAAAAATCATCTTCTCAAGGTTTACATATTTTCACGTTTTAGCGTCCCTAGATGCCAAAAAATATGTTTTATGAATCCCGTCGGTTTGCCTGCCTGTCTCTCAGTTCACGGCATAACTTAAAATTTCCTTATCAGAGTGACTTCAAATTTTGGTCAAAAATTAAGGGTCATATGGGGATGACCTGATGATATTTTCATAAGAATCGAATAAGCGGGATTAAGATTATTACTGAAAAAACTAATTATCCATTTTACCTCAAATTTTGCACAAAAGTCAAGTGTTATATAGAACTGAACTAGTAACAAAATGACGGCCTTTTAAAGTATTTAAAAAATCAGCCCGAAAACATTACTTATTATATAGATTCCAAATTTTGCTTCAGTGTGATATGGAGATAAACTGGTAAAGTTGCGGTACGAATTCAAGATAGCGGAACAAAACGGCGGCCAAATAAAATTTTTAAGGAATCAAAATAAACAGTTTTTTCAATTGAATTTAAATTTTGCGGAAAAATTAAATGTGATTTAGGGATAAACTGATACGAATTCAAGATGACTAACAAAATGGCGACGAATAAATATCTTTTAAAAGTTAGTATATATGTGTTACTAAATGACTAGGTACTGAACTAAATTGAGTCACACTTCACTATCCCTAATAAAAGAAAATATTCATAACAAGGTAAGTTCCGGGTAAAGGAAATTTACCGATTTTTTAACTTAGAAAAATAAAAGTTTTTAAAAAACTATTCGGGATTACTGGCGCAGTCGTACCAGTATTTTCATGCGTCGTTATTGATTAGATATCGGTAAAAAATCTAACTAACCGAAAGTAAAGAACCTAACAAAACTGTTGACGATGAGGTGTCAGAACAAGTTTTGGATTATTATATTCATCATGGAACTATACCTTAAAGTGATCGATGATTGACCCAAATTCGCCCAATTCTTGCAATTGCCAGGACGTTTGTGGAAGGACCAAATAGTTGACCAAGACCCTGACCTTAAAGTATAAGAAATGTGAAAGATTGTGTGTTATCCAAGTGAAATCGATGTCTTCTTTAGATGTAAACGATATTATTAATGAATTAAATAATCTAAAACTCCAGCAACCTTCAACTGACTCTGCTTCTGTCATTCAAGAAAAATCTCTTTTTAAATAGTACCGCAGATACAAGTAATACCGTTTCGTCTGAAAATAGTAGCAATAATATGGCTTAGTTTAAACCTGAATACTTAAATTGTGTGCCAGTATTTGATGACAATCCTATTGTTCTTAATAGATATTTAGCTGTATGCTAAGGTATTTTTTTTATAAGCCAAATGAACCCGATAATTTCCGAAATATTTATTTACTTAATTCAATAATAGGTAAATTATCAAGAAACGCAAAATTAGTCCTAGGTACCGAAAACGTTTCCACTTGGAACGAATTAAAACATATCTTGAGCAGGCGCTTTGCTGATTAGCGTGATGAAGCTTGTTTAAACAGAGACTTAGGAATACTTAGGCAACAAAATAATGAAGAGCTATGTCAGTTTTACGATAGAATTTTACATATTCCAAACCTACTTTGTTCATATACTGATATACACGAAGAAAGTGGCGCTGCAAAAACTTTAAATAGAAATCTATTTAACTATTTAGCTTTGAAAACTCTTCTGTTGGGTCTTAAAGAACCATTAGGTACGACAATTCGATGTATGCGTAGAAGTGATCTCCCTCAAGCCATGTAATTTGTAATCAAGCCATGCAATTTGTAACAGAGGAATATAATACACACTATTTTCAAAACATTTCAAATTATATTCTTAACATAATAATTTTTATAAAAATGCACAATCTGATACATTCAACATGCACACACCATATTTTACAACAAACCAACATTTCCCTCACAACCTATTCCAATAAGGCCTAAATATAATTGGATACCAATAAACTTCCCAACACATTCACAAGTATTTAAATCTCGGCCAAACAATATAAATGTATTAAAACCTAATCCAAACCAGTCGTTACCAAAACCTTCTCCGATGAGTATATCAACAAGACATACAAATACAACGTTTAGACCGACACCTGGTAATCACCAACCATTGTATAATAAAAACTAATTAAAATTAAAAAATTATTTTAAGCCCAATCAGCCACATAATTTTATAGCTAAAGAACTCTATAATACGAATACTATCGGACAAAAAAATGAAACCTTGTATTATGCTGATAATATGAAAAATAATATTTATAATGTCAAAGACGAATATATTACTAATATACCATAAAATATAAGCCACGAAACAGAAACAAACGACGAGCAACATGTAGGTCAATACCTCGAACCATATGATCGAGAAGGGTACGCTTCTCCGAGTAATGATGGAAATTTTATTGACTCTAGACGACCACGAAATATAATGCTCGAGATAATATCATTCAACAATACTAATATTTTATCATATATTATATTCCCTGAATTTAATTTAAAATTTTTAATAGATACCGTATCAACAAAATCATTTCAACAATCAGCACACAAGTGCAGTGTAAAAATTCCAGCGTCTTCCATATTTAAATTACCAAGAAATAAATACTTTTACTTTATTTAAATTTCATAATGTATTCGACGAATTAATAGGACTTGACAGTTTACGAGAACTGCAAGCTAACATTAATTATGATAAAGGTTTTCTTTTAACTCCAACTTTTAGGATTGCAATTTTACAAAACCCAAACCCAGATAAATAATATAACTATTTCAGCACGTACAGAGCAAGTCGTGAAAATCAAAACCGATATACAACAAGGTGATATGATAGCCCCGTATCAAAAGTTACATAACTGCGAAATTCGAAATTGTTTCATAATCGCAAAAGACGGTTATGCCTTAACCCCGATTTTCAATAGTGTATACCAACTCATAGCATCACATATTTCCGAACCTCTCATTGTAGAAAAATTTGCTAGTCAGAATATTGAAAATATGGAGTAACAACAAACATTTTCTGACATCAATTAATTTTGACCCCAACCAAATTCGTACTAACCATCCTAACAAAATAGAAAAGACAAACATTTTACAACTCTTTCAAGAATTTCCGGACATTTTTATTATAAAAACATGCCTTAAACATTTACAAATCAAATTAAACATTAAATTAAAACTACAGACGAACAACCTATATATACCAAAACATATAGGTAACCTTTTGTACATAAGAAATAAGTTGAAACACAAATAAATAAAAATTTTAACCAAAAAATCATTCATCCAAGTAATTCTCCGTGCTCTTGGCCAATATGAGTAGTACCAAAAAAGGCCGATGCTTCAGGAAAACAAAAATGGCGGGTTGTAGTAGATTTCCAAAAAATTAATAAGAAAAAGTGTCGATGACAAATATCCCCTCTCTAATATTAACGATTTACTATATAAACTTGGCAAATGTCAATATTTCACAACCCTTGACTTCGTCAGCGGGTTTTACCAGATCGAAATAAATGAAAACGATTTACTTAAGACGGCACCACTGAAAATGGGCATTTCGATATTACTCGCATTCCATTTGGCCTCAAAAACGCACCAGCAATCGTTCAAAGGGTCGTGGAGAGTATACTTCGGGAATCCAAAACGAAAAGTGCCTCGTATACCTCGACAATATTATGGTATTTTCAAGATCACTGCATGAAAATCTTGAACGGCTTAGGTCAGTTTTTGAAAGGTTAGGCGAGTCTAACTTTAAAATACATTTAGATAAGAGCGAATTTCTAAGACGAGAGGTAGCATATTTGGGTCACATAGTAAAGCCTGATGGAGTACGACCTACAGACAAGATTCAGACCATAAAAAATTACTCAATACCAAGGACCACAAAGCAAATTAAGAGATTTCTTGTTGTATTAGGGTATTATAGACGATTTATTAACAACTTTCCAAAAATCACCCAAATGTCTAAAAAGTTGCAAAAATAGAACATAACCAGGACTTCATTAACTGTGTCGAAACATGTAAAACTTTAATAATTAACCAACCTGTCCTACAGCAGCCTGACTTCTCGAAACCATTCAATTTAACGTGCGATGTTAGTAATGTAGCCCTAGGTGCCGTCCTATCACAATGAAATATAGGCCAAGACCTACCGGTAGCGTACGCGTCACGGACACTTAATTACTTAAAAACTTGACTATAGAAAAAGAGTGGCTTTGTTTAGAACGGGCAACAAAATACTTTCGACCGTATTTGTTAGGACGTAATAATATTCATATTATCATTACAGACTATAAACCCTTCCAATAGCTTTTTAGTTTAAAGAACCCCAACTCCAAACTATTACGAAGGCGAATCAAATTAGAAGAACATGATCATAAAACTATTTATAAAAAGGGAAAGCTAAATACCAGTGCAGACACCCTGAGTAGAGACAGATCAGATAGATAGGGAGTATGAAGGGGTGACTTGCGCCAACCTATTACTTAGGCCTCTCAGGTGGGCCCATTGTAACCTCGTTCGGAGTTTTATTCATCGAGACAGCCAACAGCATTGATGTAGTTTAGCACCGTTGCGGCCGAGCATCCTCCGATTGTCCATTTCTGGCCATCTTTCCCCCATAATGGATTCTCTGGTATTTACAAGAGCTGGGCAGTAACACAGAACATGTTCAGCAGTCTCGTCATCCTCGTTGCACCACCTACAACTTGGATCCGGGAGGACACCCAGGGTATGAAGATAGGGGATAGCTGCGCGAAGGGTTTAGGGCCGCATGGTTTGCCCTTTGCTCCGTTACGCGCCAACCTATCTGCTTTTTCATTTCTCTCGATTCCACTATGTCCCTTAATCCAGGAAACTGTGACCGTATTCCTCTTTTCCTTTTTTCCACACCACAGGTCAAAGGTACGCAGTCTGATTGCCGTCCTCTCTGCCTCGCCTTTTAGAAATACATCAAGAGGCGGCAAGCACAGCAGTACCTGCATTGCCATGGTACGTGTGGATCTCATAGCGCATGTAACCGTTAGGCACGCTAATCTCTGTAGCTGTTGCATTTTATTCTGTGCTACAACTTTGGCTTCGGTCTGCTGCCAGAAACCTCTGGTGACCTTCTTTGATTTTTCACTTAAGTATTTCTTCCAATTTAGGGTGCTATCCAGGAGGACTCCCAGATACTTGACCTCTTTAGACAGACCGAGCTGCGTACCGAACAGAAAAGGTGGTCTTACGTTGACGACCAGCTTTCTTTCACAGAGAGTGCGTTATCTGTACACCATCTTTCTACTAGTTCTACTAGTTTTAACGCAGCCTGCATGGTTTCACACAGGACGTTTTCAAATTTTCCTGTTAACAAAATAGTGATATCGTCTGCATAATCGGTTGTGTATAATTCGTGTTCATTAAGATTTTTAATGAGGCTGTTGACTACCATGTTCCAAAGAAGTTGAGATAGCACGTCACCCTGAGGGCAGCCTCTGCTCACAAGCGCTCTAGTCGTGGTGTTACTGCAACCCCACACCATATGGTGTGCGTTTGCATCACAGCCAACGATAAGGTCTAATTTATCCCTCTCACATCACTGCACGACTGTTGCAAGTTCAGTGGAAGAGAACGGTTCTCCAGGATCCTGTGGGAGATATGCAGAGGTCAGGGTGACCTCCACCCAGTCAATTCCTTCAGTGTAGACTGTGCCTTGGAGGCCACCGAGCCAACGTACTTTATTTTCCATTACCCAGGGATCTTGAATTAAAGCGATGGTGTTATATTTGCCAAGGTGGCGTTGCATATTTGCCATCGCCTCCCGGCAGTGTTGGAGGTTTTTCTGAGTCTCTCGTAGTTGTCACGGGGCTGCGCTCTGGTGGCAGTCCGAGGTCTGATCAGGGAGATTAGTCCTTAGGGCAGCGGCTTCCCCCGAGGTTGGTACTGTTGGAGCAAGCTCTGTGTTTTGAGGTCGAGGGGTGGCCTCGCTTATTTTGATTTTTAAGGTGCTGAATTTATAACTCAGTCTCCCATCTTTCCTTTTGACAACGTAAAGATCTTCTGGTGGGCCAGCTATTCATATTGATGTTTTGACCAACTGGGGAAACTTGTCCGCTGGAATTGCTTCCAGGCTGGCTCCCTCCCAAAATGGGAGAAGTTTAGCCCCACCAGTTAGTCTGCCGACAGTTGGTCGTTTGCGGTGATCCTCAGGATATCTCCGCTGTGGTTAAACTCACCACTAATGGTTGGTGGAACCGGAAAGTGATCGTTCCCATGGCATCGCCCCGGCGCACCACAGCCATCCTGAGATGGCTAGCGGCTGCCGCGGCAAAACTCCCTGGAAGACCAGTTCTCTGGGATTTCGATTCCCCTCTGATCCATCCGACGGTATCCTCTTTTTGGATGAGGTTCTACCTCCAGTTTACATGGAAATCCTGGCCGAAGCGGCGTGTTGTCCCCACTTCAGGAAAGCTCAACTGCCAGGATCCCTTCATCCCACTTACGGGTTTCCACGCACGGCACACACGTGGGTGGTCATTTGAGTGCCAAAGACGCGACCACAACATTCTAAGGCTATTGCATGTATTAACAGCGTGTATACATGGACTTTTTATCGACCTCCCAGTCTAGATCCGCAGGATTTACTTTCGGCAGGGCCACCACGAGCAGGATGTAGTCTGAGACTATACACCTCCAATCTTGTTGGCTTGTTGGAAGTATCCTGCGGTGTTGAAGTTAACTCCCTATGGAAGTGCAATGCCCCAGAGGTGGAGCTTCCGTGTGAGGGCCGTAGACCCCTGGTGCCAGAAGCTGCACCCGATTGAGCTCAAACTTCTGACTCCTCAACCCTTGAAAATAGAATCGAAATGCGCACTAAAGAAACTGATGAAACATCGTATCCTATATAAACGACTTCAATAAGAAATTAGAAGAAGAACCGAATACAAACAATAACACTACAATGACAAAAATTTGGATCAAATATCACTAGTGCTCCAATACCAATAACGAACAAGTAGGTGTCTCAATAATCGGAAAAACTGTTAACTATGGCGCTAATCAAATAATAATTTCGCAAGTCGTACACTCACCAGCAAAGCCGAGAAGACTCATACTATTTGAAAAGAAAGAACGTCTTGTAATGCAATTATCAGAAAATAATTTTGAGAATTACATATTACATTTTAATAAAGAAAATGTAGTATCTGCTAAGATATACGCTCCGTATTTCGAAGATCAATCCATCTACATTTTTGTGAATCAGTAAGAAAATATTTTAGATGGCTATCTCTTAGATTTAAAAGATGTCTCACAGAAATTGATAGTTTTTCTGGATATGCACAAGCATATCATTTGCAAGCATTATCTGGTTCAGAAATATCGGATAATGTAATAACTTTTTTTTTCACATCAAGTAATATCCACCAAAATTATTGTTCACAACGGAACAGAATTCAAAATTACTGTTGTGACAGAACTATAACAACTTCAAAAATAAAAGTACATTTTTGTTCCCCTCAACATCTGCAATAAAACGGTGTCATTAAACGGGTTCATTCCTCCTTATCCGAATAAGTAAGAAGACAGCTCTTGTCACGTAAAACTCCTAAATTTTGACAAAAATCCCTCTATATGTGAAAGCAAACCGAAGTCGAATTCACTGACCCAATTATCAATTAAGTAGATCAAACTGGTTGGTTCTTCCCGCTAAACAGGCAATTAAATTTAAATGCGCAAGCCAAGAAGAAATCCAAAATATTATAGGCACTTACTTATGCCAAATTCCAAACATATTTAAAATCGCTGTAAACTCAGTAATATAAAATTAATGAATAAAGGAATATCAACTATACACAACAGTCTATCCTCTTTCCGGACTTCGAAAGTTCAACAACGTTCCTGCCTACTTTGAATTTAAGTTTTCATATACAGGACTTGAAGTTGAATGAACTACATCTGCTAAGAATAGAAATTAAAGAAAACCAACCTTATTTATCTTCCAAGGAAATAAGAAGGCTTCCAAACATAAAAACCATACTCATATATATAGTACTAATCATCAGCAGCCTATTCCTAGTGTACAAGAAGATGCAAAAATTTAAGAAAAATTACGTACTCAGAGAATACGCCGAAATTCAACTACCCGGATAAATTATGGGAGTTGAATCTATGGGTGCAGGAGTTATCTAGCGAACACCTGCTGAATAGACATTGTACACCGTGTTCCAATTATGCTCTCATTTTTCAGTCAGTTGAACATATTTGTATCATATACAAATATGTTCACTATTGTTACTTAGAAAACTAAATGTTTTTTTAAATATTATTCGCCTGAAACGATTAGTTAACTCGTGTTTAAACTAAGTGTGCTATGTTGCTATGCATGAAACCATGAAAACAATTAATTTTTTGTAATGTTTGACATTTGTCAAGTTAGTCTAGATTTAGCTTTAAAAAAAAATCTAAAATTTGATACACATCTATGATTAGCAATGTACTTCTAATTTGTGCAACTAATGCACAGAATCATATATATATATATATATATATATATATATATATATATATATATATATATATATATATATATATATATATATATATATTATATATATATATATATATATATATATATATATTTATATATTTATAGATATATTTATATATATATATATATATATATATATATATATATATATATATATATATATATATATATATATATATATATATATATATATATATATATATGCTATGCCACTTCCCGACTTAGGCAGAGTGTTGGGTGATGCCGTAAGATATTTTCCACAACGAGCTGATGGTGAAGCGATTGGCGCCACCAGCCGGAGTACTACCAATTCGAAACAATTAAAGATCAATTTTAATACTCAGGAATACCCCTCTTTTGAAGAGACGTACCGCCAAAAAAGAATGCGGACATGGACTCTGGAAATAGCACCCATCAATGACAGTTTCACAAGATACTTTATTGTTAAAACAACACAAGGAAGTTTTGCAGATCTGAATTCATTAACCATTTTTAGGATCTCATATAGATGTCAAAAGATTAAGAGATGGTATACCCCTAATTAAAGCTAAAAATCTTGAGTCTTCCAATTAGTTTAAAGAAATACGTCGTCTTAAAGTTTCCTCTAATCCCTATAGATCCTTAAATTATGTCAGGGGAGTCAGAGGTGGAAAGGTTCTCAGAGCAAGGAGTAATTTATACTAGACCTTCAAAACCACAGTTAACGCTGGATGGTTAAAACTTAAAGTTAGACAATACATTCCTTTCCCTCTAAGTTGCTTCAATTGCCAAAAGTTCGGACATCTTTGGTCTACGTGTTCCAATATTCACATCTGTCCTTCATCCGGAAAGCAAACGCACCCTGATAGTGAATGTCCCCCCGCCCTCCTCTAACATGCGTTAATTGTTCATGTGACCACTCGCCTCGATATGAAGTCCAATTTATAAGGTTTTTATTTTATTTTTCCTAAAACAACACAAATATTCCCTTAAATCTTGCAAGTAACATAATTGAAATAAAATGGCATGAAATCAAAAAATATACTGTGTTACCTTTAAATGAATTCCTAGCAGCAGTTGAACTTACCCTAAATTCAACGTATTTTCTTTACAATAATAATTTTTTCAACAAATTGATATTTGTGCTATGGGTTCGAGTATCTCAAGTGCAATCGCCCAACTAGTTTTGGAAGACCTTGAGGAAACTATAATTCCCCAATTAAAATTTGAAATGACATTTTTGAATATAGAGAAAGTTCGATAAATAAAGCCAAACGTGCGCTCCTAGAAAATTGTTATCCTCAACGTTTAATCAAAAAAATTTTTAAGCAGAGAATACATAAATTTTATAATAAAACAAATGTAATTTCCAAAAAAAATAATAAAAGCAATTTTTTAACGTTACCATATGTACAAGGTTTGTCCGAACAGATGAAGCATTTATTTGCCAAATATAACATAAATGTGGCTCATAAAGGTCTTAATTTACTTAATAAAAATTTTAGCGTTCTAAAAAGCAAAACACCCAATTTAAAAAGAAGCAACGTTGTGTATGAGATCCCATGTAGTGACTGCTGTGGAGTTTACATTGGCCAAACTACTCAGTATTTAAAAACAAGGCTAAATTCACATAAATACGACAAGGGAAACCCCACAGCGCTCACTAAACACGAAAATCAAACCAACCATAAATTTAATTTTTCCAAGGTAAGAATTTTAAAAACGGAAAAGAGAGATATATGAATCTATTGAAATCGGGAAAAATAAAAATGCCATTAATGACAAAAAAGATGTTAATTTAGTAAACAAAATTTTTTCCAACATCATCTAAGTTCTCCAAATCTGTTTAAAATAAATAAATATTTAAATAATAAAAACTCTCCGGTAACCACTAAAAAAGTATTATGATAAGAATGAATTCCAACACTATATATTTCAGTTAGTCTGCAATAGATGTTCTGTGTTTGTATTTGTTTGACAAAATGACAATGTGCTATGTGTATTTTACTTTGCTTAAATGTTAATTGGTGTTATTGACCTTTTGATTTACGTCTCATGGTAAGATAATTTTTGATTTTTTAAACTTTTAGATTGTTTGCTTTTTGCAATCTGTTTTAGGAAAAATAAAATAAAAACATTTTTGAAAAAGACATGGAACTACCTGTCGAAACGTCAAATTAAATGAAATATGACAAATAATTAAAAAATCGTTTTAATTTTATGAACACGCATCCCAAGAAAAGAAGTACCTAATTATATATATATATATATATATATATATATATATATATATATATATATATATATATATATATATATATATATATATATATATATATATATATATATATATATATATATATTACAATTAAATATCTACAGTAATATACTAAATGTATATTTAAGAATAAAGAATAAATATAAAAATCTGATACTTACCTAAGTATATCAGATATTTATATTTAATTTTCTCTTTACTTTTGCGAGTTCATCCAATACCTCATCGGACGATATTACTATTTCTGGATGGATATTTAAAAGTGCCAAGCCATTTAATAGTGTACTGGTAGTATCTCGTAAGTAAGTAAGTAGCCTACGCAATGTTGAAAATGATCTTTCATTCGTGCAACTTACAACAGGAAGTACCGAAAATATTTCTAACAGAATTTTGATATTGGGATAAATCAGTTCGCTACACGATATGAAAGCTTCAATGGCGTTTTTAAATCCTGTTTGGTGATTTGTAACTATGTTTTTTTACTATAATTTAAACTCAGTCACTCAACTGGATTACAGATAGAATCATAGAGAGATCCTGCGTCACTAGATGTTGTAGAATCGGACCAAGTCGACATTCAGAAAATAAAACTTCCTTTGGTAACACCCTTAAAAATAACACTTCTCTAACCCAATCTCCAATTCTCAACCTCCCACCTCTCTCTCGTTTCCAACTTGCACTTCCTTCCCTTCTTCATTTTTCCTTCCTTCCTATACACAACCTACCCCAAAATCCTCAAGTTTCATACACTCTCCTTCAACATCTAAAAACATAATACCCTTGAACCTTTCTTCTGGAAGTTCTACTCTCTCTTGTATCAAAACATCCCATTAAGGTTAACACAGAGTCTTCCTCCGATTCATCTATCACTTCAACTCTTATAGAATTTCATCTAGAGATAAACATGGCTCCAAAGATCACAAAAAATCCCATAAATAAAATCTTCTCTCCTAATATTCTACAAAGGAATATGCCTAAGGAATCATTTAGAAGACTTATTATTTCTAGACTAATACCATCAATTATTTTAATTCAAGAAACTAACCTTTTATCTAACAATCACTTCAATTTGAAGCATTTCAATTTATGAATTATAATATATATATATATATATATATATATATATATATATATATTTATTTATTTATTGCTTTACTGTTACAGAGTAGCGTATAATAATTACAATGATATTATATTAAATTATAAAATGTTACCACTATCTATAACAAAGGCAGAGTTCGCACTCACCGCTTTCACGGAGCGCTTTTCCACTCAACCCAAATCTACGATGTAAAGATCCATTCGATATCCTGCTGCTCCCAAAGGCTAATCACGAAGACTACTTGACAAATGTGGAAAGTAAATGGAATATGATGGACTGCGCAAAGATCTTTACTCGTGATAAGATAAAGACTGAAATGTGCAAAACACCCTAGAAGCTCTTTACCTACATTTAGCATATAAAACTACGTGTAAACCTAATGTAAATATAATAATGCACACTTTATACAGTAAAAAGCAATGAATGTAAAAGAGAGCAGGAGAAACAATACAATAGCAGATACCAGCAAATAGCGAGAAAAGCATAATAAAAATCTACAAACTATTATTTAACCAGTCCTTGAGACGTTTCTTAAAAACAATTAGCGAAAGGTTTTTGATGTTCGCGGGAATTTCGTTATATACTTTAGCAATATTATAGCTAAATGATCCACAGAATTGAGCGGTTCTATGTGTTGGAATAGTCAGTTGGTCTTATGCCGAATATTTATCGTATGGACTGAACTGCGAAATTTTAATTTGTCGTAAAGATATGTAGGCTTTTTCTTTGAAATAATTTTATAATAAAAGACTGAACAGTGTAATGTTCTGCGATCCACCATATTAAGCCATCCCAAGCTCCTGAGGGACAATGATACGTGATCTCTCCTTTTAAGACCACAAATAAGCCGGATACAAGCGTTCTGAACAAGTTGCAGTCGCCGGGCGTCTGCCTGAATTATGTTAGGTCCATAAACAACATCGCCATAGTTCAAGTGGGAGAGAACCATAGCTTCGCAGAGAATTAGGCGACATTTCTTATTTAGTAAGTGCCTGTTAAGGTAGATCATTTTCAAGTTCATAAACGCTCTTCTGATAACAGCAGAGACGTGTTCCGAAAATCTCATTCTGCAATCCAAAACCAAACCCAGATTTTTTTAACTCTCCTTCAAAGAAAGATGCACTCCATTCATCGAAACGTCGATGCAGGGTAGGCATCTTAAGCGGGCTGCAGACCCTCCAAACAGAAACATGCATGACTTAGAGGCATTCAAAGTCAAGCAGTATTTTCGAGAGATGTAACAAAGAGATGACAGATCCTGATTGATTTTGTTGCATGCTTCAGTCAAGGTGTCCTCAGAAAATGAAAAATAGACCTGCGTATCATCGGCATACATATGATATCTACAAAATCGCAGAACTTTAGGGAACTGAGAAGTGTACAGAGAGAAGAGCAAAGGGCCGAGTATGGAACCCTGAGGTACCCCGCAAGTTATGTAGGAGGGTTCAGATATTTTTCCACACAGCTTAACCGATTGAGATCTGTTGTGTAAGTATGAATGTAAAAGATCTGATGAACCCCTCGAGAAACCCAAATAGTTTAAAAGAGCCAGCATCAAGCTATGATTTATGCGATTAAACGCTTTCGAGTAATCAAGCAGGACTAATAATGTCAGTCTGCCCCTATCTGATTCAATCTGGATGTCATCTGTGACCTTAGTTAATGCCGAAACACAGCTGTGATTATTGCGAAATCCTGATTGAAACTTTTTTTCCTCCACGAATGTCCTGATTTGACATTCCCAAATTTTTTCTAATACTTTAGAGAGCACGCATAATAAACTAATTGGTCTCAGGTCTTGAAAGTCCTTAGTATCAGCTTTTTTAGCTAGAGGAAAAACGTGTGTTGACTTCCAAAGCGCCGGAAACGTGCTATGAGCTGTGCAAAAATTAAATATGTGTTCAATCACTGGAAGGACACGAGAGCAACAGTAAAGGAGGATATTCGTGCTTATACCATCTGGTCCAACGGAGTTATTGAGAGGAGAGTGCGATAAATTTCTAGTTCACTTGTCGGTTCAAATGAAAATTGATTTCCTATTAACTTGTTATTTGCCAGATAATCCATTGTCTCTGCATCCGGATTTAGGTTGGAAATGGCACTCAAAAAATAATTATGTATCTTCTGTGGATCAGACAGGTGCTCAGGCAGTTTATTATTGGGTCTTGTAGTAAGTATGTTCAGCTTCTTTACCTCCCTCCAGAACACCTTGCCATCCTCAGAAGAGATCTTATATTCAAAATAGGCCCTTTTTCTCTCTTAACTGCGTGGTTGATTTCATTTCTCAAAGCTTTATAGAAATTCCAGTCCTCAGGTCTCTTGTGCTGTTTAAATTTAAGTAAGGCTTTATCGCGTCTGCGCTTGAGCAACTTCAAAGCATTGGTTAGCCCAGGTGCCGAATTCTTTGAAATACGAACGGTTTTTATAGGAGCATAATAATGAAAAAGTATAATTGAGTTGAATCGAGAAATCTTTAAATAAATATCATCGGCGTAATAAACGGGCAAAAAGTTCATCAAATTCAAATCCTGGGTAAACTCGTTAAGGTCACTATTATTAAGATTTCGGGAAGTATGTAAAAATTGAGTTATTTTAAATTTTAAACTTGGAATTAAACAGGATACAAGATGATGATCAGATATTTCATTAGAAGCGGATACTTGGGAAGTAATTTTAGGTATGTTATTTGAACAGAACAAAACATCCAGGAGTTTGGCACTGTGTGAAGTATATCGAGTTGGTTCCTTCACTAACTGACCTAGATCGAATGACTCCAGCAGCGAATAAAAATCTTTTGTGGACTTGTTTTCGAAATCTAGCATATCAATGTTTAAATCCCCTGCGCCAATCAAGAATTCGAACTCAGGTATCAAAATACCAAGGACAGTCTCCAGTTCTCCGAGAAAGTCACCAATAGAAGAGCCCGGGGGTCGATACAACGAGCCCACAGCATAGCGGCGTTTTAAATGTTTTATTGATATCCATATCTGTTCAGTACGGTCAATGCCACCAAGAATAACAACGTTCGACTCTATGCAGTTGCGGACATAGATCGCAACGCCACCTCCTCTGCCCGTAGATCTATCTTTACGATGCAGCCGATATCCCTGCATTGCCACCAGATCATCTGTTACACCTGCATGTAGCCAGGTCTCAGAGATCGTGACAATATCATACTTGTTACAGACAACGTCTCTAAATGTGTTAAAATTTGCTGGTAGCGAACGAGCATTAACGTGACATACTTTAAGAGCCATCGTCCTATACATAAAATAAGGTATTTATGTTTCATAAGAAGATAATAATTTCTGTTCAAAATGTTTAAACTACAAGTATTTATGCCAACAAAAAATATTTGAACATTGCGTTGTAATAAAAAATACAAATGCCTAGTGTACAGTAGTGAATGGTGTACAGTCAATACATACGCGTGGACGATAGAAAATACCATTCAATGATGGAGCAGTACCATGCAACTATATAGACTTTACAATACTATTATTATTAAAAGCAAACTGGGATTAATCTTTTTACACATTAAAGTTATACAAAAAAAAACGTAAAAAAAATTAAAAATAATCACAATAAAAAATGTAAAAAATGACAATACCTACAATTTACATAATATTATACTAATCCAAAAAAAAGAAAGAGAGAAAAAAAAAAGTTCATCAATTGAAATATACATTTTTAACCGTGGTCCTTGAACGAGTAGTTCTCTTTGATGGATTTGTGTTTGCTGATATATTATCCTTAAATTTGCGCTTTGTACCGTTTAATTCGGAACTAGTTGATCTAACTTCTTCTCCCTGGTTTTGAATCACAGGCTGCAGAAGCACAGATTGTATAACCGCTGCGCCGATGTCCTGATTGTTAGTAGCCTCTATTGGTAATGCTGGCGTTATATGATTTGTTGGCTTTTTTCTGGCCTGGCTTTCGGATTTTTCGAGCTGTATCAAATCCTTGTATGTAAATTCATCACCATTCACAACCAAGATATTGTTCTTTATATTCGCGTCAAAATTATTTGATCGAGCTTTTTTTAGATGGGAGTATAGTACCTTTCTCTGTTCGTAGTCCTCAGGTATTAAATCTTTTTTGACGTAAATGGTTGTACCTTTGAGCTCCTTAGATTTGCTAAGGATGTCAACTTTAAGGTTATAGTTTACGACTTCAACTAATAGGGGACTAACTTGCTTCTTACGTGACTTTCCAATACGATAACTGTCTCTCAGATCAGCGAAACGACAATCAATATGCAATTTGTTATTAATTAAATCAAGGAGATTTTGTAAGTCCGAAAGTGGATTTGTTTGTTCTTCTACTCCATAGAATATTAAGTTGTATTTTTTGAGTTTCCTCTCGCAGGTTAGGAGTCGCTGTTTTAGTTGGTTATTTTCCTCCCTCAATTTCAGATTGTCTTCTTTAATGGAGTCAATATCAGTTATTATAGTTGATTTTAGAGTGTGCGATTCATTCTTGATATCATTGTAATTCTTTCTGTTTTTGCCAGACTAATTTTTAGAAGATCAAGTATTTCTTGGTTTGTGGGTTCACCCATGCCAGAAAGCAGCAACTTGCAGTATGACTCTGTACAGGTCGTATAATTGTACTGCGTGCAATAAGATGTACTAAATGATTTTTTGCTATTGTCTGTCTACCTAAATGTCGTGCTGATTTGATTCAAATTATATTAAAACGAATAGTAAGTTTATTGTTGTACTCACAGGAATTACTAAATATGTGTCCTGATGGCTGGCAGAAAACACTTTACGGTAGCAAATATATTAATTATCAGTGTAAACCAAGAAATTACGAAATTAGTCTAGGAGCACTTAATAAACAATCTTATTAGAAACACAGGACCGTACCGAAAAATATTATTATTATATTACAATTAAATATCTACAGTAATATACTAAATGTATATTTAAGAATAAAGAATAAATATAAAAATCTGATACTCACCTAAGTATATCAGATATTTATATTTAATCTTCTCTTTACTTTTGCGAGTTCATCCAATACCTCATCAGACGATATTGCTATTTCTGGATGAATATTTAAAAGTGCCAAGCCATTTAATCGTGTACTGGTCGTATCTCGTAAGTAAGTAGCCTACGCAATGTTAAAAATGATCTTTCATTCGTGCAACTTACAACAGGAAGTACCGAAAATATTTCTAACAGAATTTTGATATTGGGATAAATCAGTTCGCCACACGATATGAAAGCTTCAGTGGCGTTTTTAAATCCTGTTTGGTGATTTGTAACTATGTTTCTTTACCATAATTTAAACTCACTCACTCAACTGGATTACAGATAGAATCATAGAGAGATCGTGCTTCACTAGATGTTGTTGAATCGGACCAAGTCGATATTTCTCGCAAGGCTTTAACTAACGGATTATATAACTCACATATAACTATCACTATCATCATGTCTTTGAACCGTGTAGGACACATTTGTTTAAGTCCTGTTCGTTTGCTGGCAGGTTCTATTTGATCGATCATCACAAACAATTTCTTATGCCTGGAACTTCACAGGATTTGGATATTGCCAAGTTGAGAGAATGAGATGCACAATGCACATATAAGGCCGCTGGATATAGTTATGGTATAGGCTATGACCCGTGCCTAATAAATAATATCGTTAAATTTAAGAAACTTGAAACCCTCAAGAAACCTAACAAGTATTTGTCTTTCCATTATCTGGGTTCGTGCTCCGAAAAGGTAGCTAACTTTCTAAACTTTTGCAGCGATACAACTAAAGTTCCCTTTAAAATGATCAACGCATTTTCCTCGTTGTTAGTCAACAACAAAAACTGTATTGAAGCCGGCAAATAGAGTGGAGTATATAAACTGAGCGGCAACTCTTGTGACGCCTCATATGCCGGTATGACTTGCAGACCCTTAGAAGTCAGAATCAAAGAACACCTTAACAGACCTTTTACTTCCGCCTTTGGTTTTCTTATTAAATACAGGGCCGAGCTTAGGATATCTGCCGCCCGGATGCAAGAAGTAAATTGCCGCCCCCACTAATGCAAAAAAATTTGGTTGTCGGTAGGGAAGGAGTTCATAATTTATCATGCTTAATAAACAGATAACAAATTTAATAGTAAAATAACAAAGTATTTATTAACAAATACATAAAAGAAAAAAAATAAATATACATTCAGGAAAAAAAAAACAAAAATAATTAAACTTGTTTAAATACTAAAATCTACTTTTCTCGCTTTTTTAGTAGCAAATTCCCTATTCAAATCGCCTACATCCAAGTTGTTAGAAATATCTTCTTGAATACTTATAATTGCTAAATTTGAAAGCCTGAATTGACTCATGTTGGATCTTAAGTAGGTTTTGATTAGTTTTAATTTCGAAAATGACCGCTCTCTATGGGCAACAGTAACCGGCATTGTTAAAAATATTCTTAAAGCTAAAAATAAATTCGGAAAGATGCTTTTTAAATCATTAACTACTAAAAAGTTAATACCTCTTTAGCCGACATATTATCTGTAGTAAGAATATAAATTGACAAAGTATCAATCTTATTGTAAAGGTCAATTGCATTTATGTCCATATTTTTTGTTGCCAGGTGAGTTAATTCAGTGTCTATTGCATTATTTCGTCTTTATTAAACGCTCCTAAATTATTTAAAAAACCAAACGTTTTGTTATATTTGTTGAAATCTTGGAACCTCTCGTCTAGTTTTGAAATTGCAATGTCGAGAATGTAAAAATAAAAATCGCTCTGGAGATTGGATAGGCTCATCTTTGTGTTCATAATCAAAAAAAACCTTTTTTTTTCTTGGTGTAACTAACTCAACAGCTGGAATTTTTGTGGCTTCATTACGCATTTCGGTAAAACCATTTTCAGATCTAAGGTTGGTTAAAAATATTTTAACATCTTTTAACATTCGCACAGCTTCTGGCAAAACAATGGTAGATTTTTGCATTATTTTGCTTACAACATTTATTTTTGATGAAATATTGTACCAGATAACTAATGAACATATAAATTTAAAAGATTTTATTTTTTTAATTAGGGATATTGCAATATTTTATCTATAGATTCATCGCTATAAAGGGCAAAGAGAGCGTCATAAATTTGTTCTAGTTCAAATCTGAGGGTTTTGATAGCATCAATTCGACTCTCCCAACGGGTATCAGATAGCGGCTTTACTGTTAGGTTGGGAAGTTCTTTCATAAGAATAATTCATCGGTAGGTTGAGGCCGAAAAAAACTCATATATTTCCTGAATAATGTTAAAAAACAAAGCTTTTTTTGGATATTCATTTTCAATGTTCTGCTTTTGAAAACTGCTGTCGTGGAAGCTGACTTTTTAGAGCTCTTACTTTATCATTCTGTAATTGTTACTTCAACAGGCATTTTCCAGCGTCATTTACGACTAAATTAAGGCTATGTGCCAAGGTACAAAAAAGGCTCTAGGATTAATATCCAAAATCTTTTTTTGCAGACCATTATGTTTGCCTTTCATATTGGCACTGTTTTCATAGCCCTGACCTCTCATATCAGCAATATTGATATCAGCTTCTTCTAAATTTTTTAATAAAAAGTCAATTAAACCCTGACCAGTAGTATTAGTAACTGGACAAAATCCTAAAAAATGCTCTCTGATTTCAACACTTTTTGAATGCTCATCAATAAACACAACCCTAACAATAATAGTTATTTGTTCTTGGTGACTAATATCAGGTGTACAATCAAGAATTATAGAAAAATATTTACATAATTTTAAGCTGTCAATAATATTTCTCTTTATTTTTTCTCCTATGAGAAAGATTAATTCATTTTGTATTTAATCACCCAAATAATTGGTCATTTGTTTGGTATTTTTTTGAACCTTATCTATGTGTTCGGCCATTACGTTATCAAATTTGGCAATTGTCTGAATAAGTTTCAAAAAATTACCGTTACCTTTGTCAAAAAGTTTTTGATTCCTGCCCCTAAAAGCTAAATTTTGCTGAGCTAAAAACTGAATTACACATACAATTCTTTCTAAAATAGATGTCCACCTTCTTTTTTCCATCTGAATTAAATTTTGATTGACAGAGTCAACCGTAATACCTTTTTCAATTGATTTTTTTAACTCAACCCATTTTCTAACAGTTTCAAAATGTCCCTTACTTGTTTCGTGTCTTTCTAAGGTTCGAGACAATGTCGCCAGTCACTATATCCGTTATCATCGTTAAAACTATTAACAGACATCCCAAATAATTTACAACAAAAACAGTACACTGAGTTCTTGGATCTTGAATAAACAAGCCAAGTTATAGGAACTTTTTCATTATTACTTAATGTTTTTTCAAAGTAGGTAGCGCTAAAAGATCTATTTGAATTATTTACAAGATATGTCATATTTTTTAACTGTACTGGTCCTATTTCAAGAATTGTTATCCTAATATTATCTGTTAATACTTGAGGCCAATAGGCTGGGTCTTTTAAGAGTTCCTCATTCACCTTACCAACAGTTTCAGTTTGTATATTTGCTGGCGTGTTCGTCGTAGCTTTATTCGGCGTGTTCTTTTCCTTTACTTCGGTGTCCGAATCCGATTTACCTTCTTCGTGCAGCTTTTCCAATGGTTCTTCTGCATCCTCACTTGAATCAAAATGTGCAGCATCTAGGTGTTTGCTACTTGAAGGTTGTGGTTCTTTGCTGGTCGAAGACGTAAAAAACTTTTTCAATGACCCAGCTAATCGTTTTTTATCTTCCTCTTTCTCCAACTTTCTTTATCGATATTGTGAACCAGAAAGTCTCTTTCGACCATCAGCCATCGAAATAATACAATTAAATTTCAAAATTCAAGTCAAAATTTAAAACATCTTTTTTTTTAATATCGAGAAGAACTGAATCATATTCTCCGGCATCTCACCTCGTCTTTCTATTACTAAAGTTGAGTTAGGATTTTAATAATTATACTTAGATAAAAATAGTTCAGTGAATAAAATATCTAGCTTTGAAACACAGACGAGATGCAAGACAAAAAACGCTTTATAATAATAATAATAATAATAATTTTAAAACTTACCATTCACTATTATTAATCACATTAATCACAATACTCAACACTATATCATAGAATAATAGAAATAAATCAAATAAATACTAATATTCAACAGGCAACTGAGGTGACTTGATTATAGTTTATTTGTTTTTAGTTTTTAACTTAAACGCATTAAAAAAATTAAAGAAACTAACTTGCCGACCCAAATAATGTTTGCATACTATTTGTCTCACGTAAATAGAAAAACAAAAAATGGCTGATTTGCTGACGTTCAAATGCGCAGCCACAATTCGGAAGAATATATTATTCCAAGAAAATTGTACCTACCTACTCATTTTTTGTGGTGTTCGCGCGTTCGGATTATGTCTTTTTTATCTTTCGGCATTGTTAATGTAGAATAAAAACGATGATTCCTTGAAACGCCGACGTCAATGAAACGCAAGTGATTTTAGAAAGTTTTTTGCATTTTGCGAGGTGCCTTTTTTATTCTTGATAATATAAAATTTTTTTGATGTTATTCTGCCGCCCTGTGTTAGTGCCGCCCGGGTGCCATGCACACCTTGCATCCCCGGCACGGCTCGGCCCTGATTAAATATAACAATCACCATCTTTCTCCTTCTAAAAACTCTAAAATTATACACATCAACACAAGGGGATTAAAACTTAACCTTTTCGAATACCTAGAAATTACTAGAAATTCACAGAAAAGACCCAATGTTTTAAATACGCAAGTTAATTCTTCTTATTGTTTTAAACATATTTTTGCGAATTCAGTCAGTCAGTACTTATTTGTTTCCATTCAACGGCCTTGTCCACTACTTACAGGCTTGCAACAAACATCGAAAATTCCTTATTTTGTAAAATAGCGTTATATGAACTTGTATGTTTGTGAAAGGTCGTTGCCTTCAGTCGTCCATATTATTGTCTATATATGGTTATATATATTATTGTTGTTTTAATGTTGGTTTATATAATTCTTGACTGTTGTCTCTCTACTTTCACAAGTAAGTCTTTTAATTTGTAATTATATAAAAATATATAAAACAAATTCTTGTATTACTTGTAGTGTCAGTCCTGATTATGATCTAGGTTGACTGAAAGCGCTTGACGTTTTTTAATACATCTTTTATAGCCAACACGAAATTTTTTATTTCCATTTGTATTTTATTAGTTGTTTATTTATAGTGTTTATAGTGTTTCTCATTCAAACAACCTAAGGTAATTTCTCAAACTAAATAAGCAAATGTTTCTGTTTAATCATAGGGCACCGAAAAATTCGCCCAAATATAGAAACAAACAAAAATTATTAAACCACATCAGGAAATAAGAGTACTACATTACTGGTAGATTATCCGTCACGCTTTACTTTGCATAATACAACAGTATACACTTGTTACTATGGTGCTTCTTGTTTTATATTTAATTTTATATTTTATGTCAAAAAGCAAAAACTATTAAAGAAAACAAATAAATTGGTTATACTAGCATCAGTTAACATCTACAAAAGCGCAAACAAGAGAGAAAAAAAATAAGAACTATAGTTAGAGTAAGTAACGATGACTAAAAAATTACGTTCTAAAAGAAGCAAGTTATAAAGGACCATTTAGGCCTGTGTTGTTCAATACTATATTTCAATATTTTATTTTAAATGGACATAAGCCTCTATCATATTAAAAATTCAGTAAAATATCGCCGTTGGTTTAATATGTATGCAGAATTTACAGATATCTCGATTTTTCATTTTTTAACATTTTTATGTTCCTGAAAAGTATTGCTATGCCACTATATTTATCGAAAAACTTTTGTAATTATTTTATACCTAACAAGCGATTAAATACGAATCTAAAACAAAAGGCATCCCCTGCATATCTTTCATTTTCATTAGTAACACCTCTTTTTTTAACTAAATCGAGGTTGTTAATTCTATTCTAGAACTCAGTTGTGCAATTTCTTTACTATGCCCCTCTCATGACATTTAAGAGTATATCCCAAGTAAAAGCGAACATAGTGTATGTGCATTCCCAACTTTATTTTAAGAGGCACATCTACCACAAAAGTTCATCATAAAGCATAATATAAAACCAAGGTGCTAAGAAACACAGTGGTTGCTGAGACTTCCACCTAAACGCACCTGAAAATGTCGCTGCCAAAGAACAAACTGGAATCAGTTTGTGTCAAGCCATTCAAACGTTGATAGAACATTGATAGACATACCGAAAGGGATGGCTGTCAAATAAATTTTTCCATAATAAACCCTTAAGTGTTATCCGTACCGCTGAAAATCTCCTGTTGTTTAAAATGTTGGTAGTTCGTTTTCTCCCGTAGATCAAATTTTGAAAAGTTTCCTGTTGTTAACTGAAACTGTAACGAGGGTTGTACCTGTATACATAAAATGTCTACGGAACGCAGAAGTAAGCTCGACGGAAACGAGTAAATTGGCTTCGTCTTTAATAGAAACAGACGATACTGGCACAGGTCTGAGCTGAGTGAATCAACTGAAGCCAAAATACTTAATAATTCAAACTTAGATAACACCACGAGAGCCGATATATTTACCCTCACCAATTTGTAGAGGAGAAAAACTGGCAATGATAAAGTGAAAATTAATTTCACCTGTCATTTTAACTAAGCCTACCATTTTAGAAAAACTAAAAAAAAAACAAAAATTACTTTTATGGTTTTTCTATATTTTTTTCAAATGTTGATAACTCCGGTTTGGGCTAACGAAATTAAACGAACTAGGCCTCGTTTGAAAGAGCTTTCGTTACATTTCACTTTAAAAATATGCATTTCACAGTTATAGGGCGCTGTATTACGAATATGCCCCTAACGACCTTTTTTTCAAACACGATGTCAATAATTGTCTTGAATTTTGCTATTCTAATTAAAAATAAAAATAAAAAGTATGAATCCATTTTAATACCAGTAATCTAAAAAATCTGGGTATATTGTTTAACTTGCCGCGGCAGTTGTGTGATAAACGGTTATCGAATTATGGCCGGAGACCATTCTTGATGGACACCCGGTACATCGTTTAATAGTGCGATTTGAATAACCATTATATTCGAGACAGACCGGATCACCTATCCAGCACTGTGTAGAGATCTTGTTAGGCAGTGCTCTCGAATTTAGAGGTAAAACCCACCCAAGGTAAGGTTCTAAAATGTATCTGAGCAATCTTTAACTCACCGTAACGTGCACCGTTTAGGATGTTCAGTGGTTGAAGGTCATGGTTCGAAACCCACGTTAAACTATTGCAAGTTTGCAAGGAACGCACAAACCGGCTCTTGCTCATTTACATCCTTTTCTACCACGCACTTCTTAAACATAGCATAACCTAACTTCCCTACCGTCTCCAATTCTCTCAAGACCGACGAGTTCTTAAAGAATGCCACCCCACGTGCACATGCACCTTTGCAACAAAATTGCATAAACAGAACACAGTTTAATGGAAGAAATGTTTTAATGTTGTTCACAAATTTTATTTTCTCAAAATATACCAAATCCCACACCATACGCAAATGACAGCACATTTTTTTAAAAAGACCTAGAAATTTGTATGCGCGATCCTTTCAAAAATATTCTTAACTGTGCGTATATAAAGTTTACATTGCTGTAATAGATTTGCATGTACAGTGTCCATTCTTTCATGATTTTTATCGCACGTTCCCTCCTTTGAATATTAAAAATGCATTTTCCTAAAAACAACATGTTTCATATAGAAGCTGGCTAAATAATACGATATAAATATATGGCTCAGTGGTTATTTAGCACATATTGTGCATGTTATTTTCTAATAACTACGTTGCCCGCGACATATATTAAATTTTATGTAAGCATCATAATAAAACTCCCTTACTTACAAAAGTTTTTGATTAATCTCGTCCGATCTTTTAAAAACTCGTCCCAGGCGTCTTAAGCACCGCGACGCGTCCTCACCACCTGGGTCCACCTCGGCTTTGCCGCGCGCTTCTTCATTAGCCCTTAATTTTTCCTCACTGCATACATAATCAATGGGCGCTTTTTCTTTGCCCGTAATTTTCATATTTAATTTATTTCTAATTTCCATCTTGAATTATGCATTCTTCTTACCCGAGCGGTGAGCGGGGTGTTTCTTTGCTCGTTGCATATTCAGCGTACTCTCCTACGGCCACTCTTTGAGGGGGCGACGTTGCCGAATGTAGCATCGCCAGTTCTTTTTTAATTTAACTATACACCTGCCTCAGAATTTAGGCCTATATCGATATTTGTAATGACAAGATTTATTTATGTATTTTTAATTCAAGTTCCGAGTGTTGATGGCCGCGTGTGTTAAAGTGCACTCATTGAACTTGTAGCTTGGAAATTTGTTTGCGGTACCATCGATACTCCGTCAGTTTTTTTGGGGACAGTTCCACACTTTTTAGATAAGCAAGTATGTACTAACTATGAAAACTGTGAAACTTACAGAAAACGATCAGATATGTTGTTATTTGTCTACCGGTCACCTACTATGGCACAGCAAATTTGTTTGCGGTACCATAGATATTTCGTGGATTTATTTGAGACCGCTACACACTTTTAAGAAGACAAAATATTTACTAGCTACAATAACTTACATAAAATGACCAGATATCTTGTTATTTGTCTACACGTCGCTATACAATCCGACCAATTTTTTAGTTTCTCGAGCAATCTCAAATTTGCGATAATTTGTCAATTTCATAATTATTAACAGTTATTGCTAGTAACAAAAAGCTAAATCACTGAATATTTCTTTGTAAAATAATAAAACAATAAGGACGAAGAATGGAACAGAAAATTAAATGAGCTCAAAATGTTACTAATAAATTTTGATGAAAATCAAATAAAAGCATATTTACCATAAATGTTGGTGACCCTACTGTTGTTTTGTATATTTATTTTGGCGCTAGTTGTACTCGTTTTCCAACTAGTGGACTGTACTGATGTAGACCTTAAGTCAGAAATACGTGTCTATAGTTTGCCAAGTTCCATTGCTTTAGCAGTCATCCTAAAACAATCCATTATCTACTATATACTAGTTCTTGCCGCGCTAATTTTGTTACCAGAAATGTTAAAAAAATAACATTTCAAATAAACAACATTCTTGTAAAAACAGAAATAAATGCATCCTGGTCATATCGAATCATTGATTTTTTATTTTAATAGGAATTCGATACCACCAAAATTCTAGCCATAAATCGTGTTTTTTTTTAATTCATGGACAAGATTTTCTATAAGAATCTCATCTCTGAAATAGAACTGAAAGTCAAGACATTTTGTTTTCTGTCTGGTGCTGAATTATTATCTACGTCTGAGGCGAAAACAATTTTTTTTCGAGAATAAATCAGATAGATGTTTCAATAATACCTCTAGAGTTAAAGAGGTTCGATGAATTTGCCTAGCATCAAAAAGTCATCTGGTCTGGAGAATATAAGGCAACAGTTTTAATGATAAAAATTTCAAAGCTTTTGTTTAATCATTATAAACTCAGTATATATAATAATTATGTCTTGGCAAGTCAGTAGGTGAATAAAATAATAATATATTAAGACGTACAAAACATACAGAAACAAGCTATGTACATGATATTCATACGCGTAGTAACTGTCGAAGGAGACTTCACTGATGAAAATAGTATAAGAGGTGAAACTATTTCCCAGAAGAATTATTCCTGTTCTTAACTAAAGTCAAAATGCTTCCGTTTAACATCGTACTCTCGTGCAATAAATATACATTTTTTCAGCCGCCGCCTTGGAAAAAAACTAAAATTGAAAAAAAAATAGAAAATTACATCCGAAGTGCCAAATACATTTTTTCAGCAGCCGCCTTGGAAAAAACTAAAATTGAAAAAAAAATAGAAAATTACATCCGAAGTGCCAAATTACAGGGAAGTGCGTATCTAATAGAAATTTAGTATTGGTTATTATAAATGAGAACTTGATAAACTTAAGGGAAGGAAATAAAACTGCAAAAAAAATACCTCGTATTAAAAGAAATATGGAAGTCGGTATAAATGTCAACAAACCTAAATTTATAAAAGTAAAATTAAAAGAAAGCCGAGAAGAAAACCTGTTACGTACAATAGCAGTATTAAAATACATTGTTATAAAGGGTTGATTAATACAATTCCGACATAGTTCCACGAAAATTTTTATCACTATGCTTACGAAGCAACACTGAAGGTAAAAAGAGGTTATTGTGCCCGACGTATGCCTAAATATTTTCATTTAAATTGTAGGCACCAACTTCTTTTACTAACCCTGACACATCGTTACGGAACTCAGCGGACTCGTCACTGATATGTATAAATCAATCGTTAAGCAGAAATAACTAAACTTTAAAAGTTAACATTGTATATAAATTACTGCTAAAAAAATATCAACTTTCACAAAGAAATGGTGAAGATTTTTTAAAAATAAGTGTCTTGTAAATTATGCAAGGGGAATGAAGAGTGAGGAGGGATCAGGTACCATCACGACCATTGAACATATTATTTAATTGATACGTTGCCCGCGACATATATTAAATTTTATGTAAGCATCATAATAAAACTCTCTTACTTACAAAAGTTTTTGATTAATCTCGTCCGATCTTTTAAAAACTCGTCCCAGGCGTCTTAAGCACCGCGACGCGTCCTCACCACCTGGGTCCACCTCGGCTTTGCCGCGCGCTTCTTCATTAGCCCTTAATTTTTCCTCACTGCATACATAATCAATGGGCGCTTTTTCTTTGCCCGTAATTTTCATATTTAATTTATTTCTAATTTCCATCTTGAATTATGCATTCTTCTTACCCGAGCGGTGAGCGGGGTGTTTCTTTGCTCGTTGCATATTCAGCGTACTCTCCTACGGCCACTCTTTGAGGGGGCGACGTTGCCGAATGTAGCATCGCCAGTTCTTTTTTAATTTAACTATACACCTGCCTCAGAATTTAGGCCTATATCGATATTTGTAATGACAAGATTTATTTATGTATTTTGTATAAAAGCTTAATGCCGGCTTTCCTTTAACATAGTGACTAAAACAGTCTAGGCAAATTAAAAGGGTTTTTAAGAAAAAAGTAACTAAAATTATAATTACATCTAGCATAAAACAAAGTTTCTTCTAAAGATCAGATATTTCAAGGAGTCATACATACTTCAATATGCATATGCATACAATTTTAGATTCAACCTTTATAAAATTCGCTGTGCGGACATATCTAACATTCTATAAACATTGCGCCGTAATATAATCAGATTACATAAATCTAGAAAATAGTACATACAAATAAGAGAAATACGAATATTGCCACTGAAATAAATGCTCTAGATTCAGAATAAAAACATTAAATACCAAAACTGATACAATGGAATAAAATGGAGGCCGCACATGCGGTACTTGCCGAATAACGAATAATCGGCATTTGGCCAGCGAGTTGCCGAAGTGACCGGCTGGCGCCGAGCGAATATGTACCATCACGCTTACTGTTGGCCCAACGTACGGACCTCTATCATGAAAATAACAGATATCAAATAATTACTACAGCGACCCCTCCGCAGTTGTAGGAAATCGCCAATTAAGGACCTATCGTTGCGTACGATATTGGGTTATTATCACTTTTGAATATTCTTTTTATATATCTGTATTTATCAATTTTATTTTTAAATATATATTTTTTATAATTTAAAATAAAACTTGTTTAGTGAAAAAAATACTTTTTTACGTGACCAAGTGTCAAAAAATCGGATTTTGGCAACTGCGCTTTCTTTTCAAAAAAATAAAGGATTTATCTAAACCATGAGCCGCGAATTCCGGCAACAGCGCTTCTCGGAGAGCCGAATATACCGTGCTTTAAATTGTATGAAACATACATGAGTTCTGCCCTCCCTGAATGTATACCAGGGCCTTAGTTTACAAATGAATACAGCTATTGAACTTACTTATAATATCAATGTGGTTCCTTTTCTCTCTCCTATTCGTCTTCTTGCTACTGCTGCTTTCTTTGTCGGACCCGAGCCGAATATAAACCTCTTTCCAACGGCCATACAGAATGGCCATATTAACTTGATAATTAGGTGTGTTATTGGACTTGCAGATGAGCCACCGACTCCGGCGGATGGAATAAAAAGTGACTGCCCCCCCTTTCGACGCGGTATAAAATTGAGGAGGGTGTTGGTGATGGCACATTCTGACGTCGGTCGCCGCGACGCGTCTTCGGCGACGTCCCCGTGGAGAATGGTTGCCGAAGAGCGTCTTCGTGGGTGCACTAGGTCAAGGTCGGTTTGCACCAGGTGGCTGAAACGCTTCTTTTCGAAATTAAAAATAAAGATTATTTTCATTGTGTTTTCCATCAAAAATTTGTATAGTTCAAGATTCCGTTGTTAAAAAGTTATTAGTTTATTAGTAATATCACAATATAACGATACGGTAGAAGTTGCGTAAATCTATTAAATTGAATGTTCATCTGTCATGTGTTTGTGCGTCAGCGCCATCTTGTGTGTTCCAGTGCGCAGTCATGAATATTGATTAGTTTTGTGATTGAGCATAGGTGGCGTTTAGAAAATTTAATGTCCCAGAATGTTTTACAATTTCATATATAGGTTTTTATGTAATTGTAATTTTTTCTCAAAAATATTACTTTAACATAGTTTTGAAAAACTTTGTTATACATTTTTTTTTAGTTTCTGCTCAGCATCGCTACCGTTTTTAGTTCATATAACAGATATTTGTAAAATTCCCAAATTACCTATTTATCTAAATTGTAATTTTAATCTGTTTAGTTACAAAAGCTTTTTTTATTTTTAGCTAGAATTTTAAAGTAAATCCATTAGAATCCCATCGATATGTAGGGCCTTGATGTAACTGAGAGACTAACTCGAGCTTAAAGTTAATGACACATTTCGAAGCCCATTTTCCAGTCTCTTATATTATTATAAATAAATAAATCTCTTATATTATTATTAATAAAAACACATTTTCTGCAAATTTAAAGGCAAATATTTAAAAAATATAATATGTACATATTCTCTTAAATTGGTTTTGGTAGCATATTGTTAACTGCAAAAAAATTGTTTACGTTAATAATTCATATCATTGGTTAAGCAATTTGTAAGATGGTTAGTTTTATCGACGTTTACTTGGGTTTTCTATCTCCCAACCCCCAACCCACATATCTAATTGTTGGAATTACCAGAATGTTTCAATCTACCTCCTGTTTTTAGCCAATTTTTACTTGGCCCTAATTTTGGTAGTAACTTTATTCCTTCACAATAACTGTCCTTTTGGATTTTGTTATCATCACCTACCTTAAACGTTATTTCTCGTAATTTGTCTTGTTAATTTGTTGGTTTCTATTTTTCTTGGAAAAATGTCAACATGGCGAAAAAAGGGGTTTATAAAGTGGACTATTAATTTTCCGATCTTCCGAGTTTACAAAATTTAAAATCTATCTTGTTTTTTCATAAAATCAGTAAATTAAATTAAAGCGAAAGTCTCATTCTTTATTACTTATAAAATTTGTAAAAGTACCATATTTTCTAATAAAAACACATTTTCTGCAAATTTTGCGTTAAGTTTTATGTTATAAGCACATGGGTGTATTTTATCTCAAATTGTGGAAGGTAGTTTTCATCCTTTAGTTATATTAAGGTAGCGGTAAAAATTATTTGTTATACACAATCCTTTAAACATTAATATATCAAGAAAAGTTGAAAACTTGTCCGACATTTTTAAAATTTCTACTGAAAAGAAATTCCAAAAAATAATTTTCGGATATAAAAATCAATGTACTAAATTCTGTATATCTTACCTTGAAATAATGTGCTTTTATTGAAAAAAAGGGGCACTATCAATTCTAGTTATGGGCAACAAAAAAGTAAAATACTGTAAATAGTGTAGGTCTATTTCTTTTAACATATTCTACAGATTTTTTGGAAAATAACAGAAAAATCGAAATGTTGTAAACTTCAAAGAATGAAACCTTAAAAATACATTGTAGCTCTCTTTTTTTCCGCCGATAGTGTAATTTTTTACCATAATTTCAGTCAATCTGGTAAATAGTTTTTATCTGTGCCTCGAATTGACAGACAGATAGACCGACGGAATTCGGAAAAAAATTGTATATAGAAACCCTAAAACGTTGAGATCTGTAAAAACCTGAGAGGATAGTTTTTTCACGATTACAAGCAATTTATTTGGCCGCCATTTTCTTCCGCTATCTTGAATTCGTACCACAATTTTACCAGTTCACCTCTATGTTCACCTCTGTGCACAAAATTTGCAGCGAATCTAATAAGTAGTTTTTCGGGCTGTTTTTTTAAATATTTTATTTGGCGGCCATATTGGATTCACACCGAAACTTTACCAGTTCATTCCTATGAAATACTGTAAATTTGAAATAATTTAGATAAGTAGTTTTTTCGTAATATTTTCTTTAAACATTTCATTAGATCGTCATTTTGTTTCGCCATATTGAATGTTTACCTAAATGTTACCAGGTCATCCCTATATGAGTTTTTTAGCTATGCTACATAGATACAGGGACAGAATTGAGAAAACAGGTTTTTTGGCCTCTAGGGATTTTAAAATATGAAGATCTGTAAAAATACTTCCCTTTTACGAGGGAAGTAAAGTAATAAGAAACATTATCAAGCAATATTTTAAATACGAAATTGATAAGATTACTAATATTATTATTTCGTATGGCCTCGATTTTTATACATCATCTAATTAAATTTTCGCTAGTACGACTACACTCGTGCGTACAGCATATGGGTTTTATATATTTGGATATATTTTCCGTCGAAACGACTATCTGCAAGACAGGAGACCTATGCACTCACCATTCGTATGTTATTCGACTATTTAAACATGACTCAAAATCAACTTTTTGTTAATTTTGGATAAAACATTTTTATATAAGATTGTTACGAAAATTGCAAGGGTGATTATCTTGTGCGGTTTCTGGAAATTTTGATATAACCTGAAACATTTAGGAAAATTTTTATTAAGTTAACCATCGACGATGTTTATAACTTTTGATACGTTGGTAAATTTTGTCAGCGACATTTCGTTCTCGTGTTATTAATCATCAAAATCTATAACTTATTTCTGTTATTTCTTCCTTTTTTTCATAAATATTTCAGCAAATTTTATAGAAAATCGGTAGAAAACACAATCAAAATGTACAAGTTATAGATATTTTTTTAATTAGTCGCGTTATCATGCATTAAAAACTTACAAAATAGGACATTTATAAAAGTTTCCATGTATTTATCGACTTCCTAGTTTCCACTTTAACCTCTTTTCCTAAATGTCAAACCTTAATTTGTTATAAATGTTTTTTTTTTGTATAAATAACGAATAATCCAATAATATATCCCCAAATAAAATATATTTAATGTCAATAGTTTTATTGTCAGTTCTACAAAATCTGACTTCATTTTCGTGATCAGCGCCCCAAAATCTACCAATGTACCATAAGTTATAAAAATCAACGATGTTTAGCCTAACTGAAATTTTGCCAAAATTTGTATTAGTTCTGCTATTGGCGACTGAAAAAGATGATTTTCTAAAATTGAATATATTCCTATTCTGACGATCCTCCGGGTGTTAACTTCCTATACCATTTTAAAGAGAACTTAGTTAATTCTACTTATTGGATGGAATTATTTTGCTTATTCTCAACAACAACAACAACTCTAAATAATTCAAACAAAATAACAATGACATTTTTCAATATTGACATTTTATATTTATCATTATTTAGATGCCGGTGCTAAAGGTAGAAAAGTAATATTTACAATATGACATAGTGCTGTCCATATTTTAGTTGCCACAACTGTATAAACAGGGCAGGCACGTAGCCAGAAATTCATTTCGATGAGAGCCAAACGGTTAAACGGTTAAACGGAAAATTAGTAAAAAACCCCCAGGACCCTCCCTGGCTACGTGCCTAATACAGGATGGCCAAGTTGTGTGACAAGTAATCAGTTATTGATTAAAATTTGACCATCTCATTACTGTTTTTAAAGCCATCATGATCATTTCTTACATAATTGCCGAAAATTATATATTATATAGATTTATTCATAAACAAAAAACAATGTACAGGATAGATAAAAAAATGTATCTAATTGAAGTTGTCTTTTTTTAACTCTATATGTTCAATTATATATTTTAATTTTTTATATTATAAAAGCCCTAAAGCTATTTTCCTCAATTTTCGATATTTTGGGAATGAAATTTTCAAGTTTTTGAATGGCTGCAAAATCTAACTGGATAATTAAAAAGTGAAAAACTGAGAATTATGTTACTGACTTGTTACATAAAATATGTCTAGAATTGGCCAAATTATTAAAATATGTAATAATTTACTTATTTCAGAAATATGGCAAGACCTATAAATAGAATGTGAACAGTTATTAAAACCATTGAAACCTTTCAACTTTTTCGAGAAAGAAGATTTAGAGTTAGTGTGGTAGGGACAAAAAAGAACCAAAAACCTACAGACCTCACTTTTTAATTAAAAAATAGTTCACATTCTTTTCATTGGTCTTCCTATATTTGTCAGACAGTTGTCTAATGTTTTTTCAATAATTTATAAAATCTATATTATAAATTAAATTATTTGCTAGAAATTGGTAAAGAAGTGGACATCTTAGCTTCAAAAATAAGAAAAATATAAAATAAGGGTCAGAGGGCGTTAAATTTCATGTATTTGCTGTTATTGACATTACAAAAAATCGGTTAATTCACCTTCAGCCACAACTTCCCTTAGTACAGGGTTCCATTATTTACAATAAACAGTCTACATGTATATTTTATATATTTTCCTTATTTAGTTATTTTTCATAATATTATTTATGTAGTTTACAAAAAACAAATTTTATTCATATTAGTATTTTATACAGGAATTATACAGGAATTGGAATGTTACCGAATATTTAAATATTTTAGTAGGTCGCCATTTTGTTTTGCCATATAGGATTCGCATTAAAAAAGTGCCATTATAACCCTGTTTAACACTTGATGTTTATCAAAATTTCAAGTCAATTGGATAATTAGTTTTTGTGTTTTGTCGCGTACAGAGAGACAGACCGACATTTAACTGACTTTGTATCTCTTAGTGTTTCCGTTATCTTAATGGTTAGAAATCCTATAGTCTTTTTAGCTACTTGTTAACGCAAGATCATACATTATCGAAAGAAGTTTTTTCTCTACTCCCATTACAAGCGAAAAAAATATCTATATATATTTTTTAATTTCCGTGATGTTTAGAGGATTGTTCTTTTAAGATTATAGTGAAGGAAATTATTTTTAGTCACAAATCCTTATATTATAATAAAAGCACTAATGAGTAAATAATGATGTGCAAAATTAAAGTTGTTTAAAATAATGAGTTACAACCTTTAGAAACTCAGTTAAATTTTATTTAGACCAATGGTATATCGTTACAATCTTGATTTGTTTTATAATAGGTGTATTAATCCAAATGAATAATATGTACTGGAATGTATTTCCTATTCTACTCACGTATTTCTTGACTTTATGATTCTTTGGACGACGGGGACGGGTATCAAGGCCAGCCGCACCTCAGAGATGGCGCCCGTACACTAACAAACCAAGTACGGTAACAGTATCTGAGTACCGCCATGCTTTAGGTTTTTCCGGTGGCGAAAATGATAAAAGATAATAGAGTTTTTCATAAAACACCTGCAAATTCATTGTTCAAGAAAGGGATAATTAAAAATTTATTTTCTATTTAAGAAGGTTCATTTAGTTGTTATACGAAATTTAGTAATATTTCCAAGTAAATAGAATATTTATACTTTTTAACATAGAATGAACGTTTTGCCTTCGATTGCACAATGCATCTTCAGGGATCTTCACTTCACCAGATCAGAACACTGAATGCGCTCGGAGAGACCCATGCCGGCTATTTATAGTCGACCTGTGTTTACGAAGTGTGACTCGGTGTAACGATCGGTTTCTACGTATGATGCAGACTGAAGCCCGTATCTCTATTAAAATTGTTAGGATGCTTATAAATTTCAATTGATTCTCTAATTTTGCGTTTATAGAATCCCGAAACCGATGCAAGAACTTTGGTTTCTTTTACATTTATGACATGTCCAGTAGAATGTTGGTGTTCAAATACAGCAGATTGTACAATTTGTTTCTTTCTGATACATCTTTCATGTTCCTTAAACTTAGTCGATACGGATCGTCCAGTTTCTCCAATATAGACATCACCACAGGGAGAAGGAATTGCATATACTTCTTCCATTTGAAAAGGAATAATGTCTTTGGCGATCGCAAACATTGTCCAATTTTCTTGTGTGTGTTGAAGATTGTAGGTATGTTGGACCGGCGAAGAAACCTTGCAATCTTGTCTGTGTTTCCGTGTATAAATGGAAGAACTATATTTCCTATTTGTAATTCCTTACAGCTTCAAAATTCCTTATCAGTATCATTTCGTGGAGTAGGATTATTATATTTTTTAATTGATCGTCTAATATCATCAGTGCAATATGCATTTCCTCTTAAAGCTGGAGTCAGTTTCTTTGTTTCCGATTTTAAAGAATTTTGGTGCATGTTGTTGATTCAGATGATCAAGAAATACAGGGAGGTTTTTTTGGACCATGAGGCCATATTACAAAAGTATTATCTACATATCTGAACCATGATTTTGGTTTTAGTGGAGACGACTCAAAGGCTTGCTCCTCAAAAGCTTCCATGAAGAAGAAGCTACCACAAGTGACAGCGGAGATCCCATGGCTACTCCTGAGGTCTGCTCATAGAAAGTTCCTTCAAAGACAAAATACGTTGATGTAAGACATGCTTCAATTAGATCTAAAAGTGAGTTGTCAATACTATTATGGTGAAATAAGTCTGATATTATGGAGATTTAATCATTTATAGGCCCATTCGTATACAGTGATTCTACATCGAAACTGACTAAGATATCTTTGGGATCTAATTGGATTGATTTAAGTTTTTCTAGAAAATGCGTAGAGTTTCTAATATATAAATGTGTTTTTCCTGTAAAATTATTAAGAAGATTTGAAAGATATTTACCAATTTTGTAAGTAGGAGATCCTATTGCACTGACGATAGGTCGACGTTAACATCTTCTCCTCTACTGGTAGGTTGGATGCGTTTATAAGGTCGGTTATCCGTCTTTCAATTTTGTTAGTCGGGTCTGCTTGGATCACTCTGTAGATGTTGACTTTCAAAAGTGGTTGTATTTTCTTCACGTAATCTGTTTTGCCCATGAAGACAGTGGCATTTCCCTTGTCCGCTGGAAGGACCAAAATGTCTGTATTTTTGTTAAATGTTTTATCGCCGTTCTTTCCGCAGCTGATAGATTTGACTCAGGCGCGTTAGAATTTTTGATGATCTTCGCTGTTTCAGACCTTATTGCGTCAGCTTCTTCTGCTGGAAGTATTCTAATTGTCCAACATTCGTACAATCTTTAACACACACAAGAAAATTGGACAATGTTTGCGATCGCCAAAGGACATTATTCCTTTTCGAAGGGAAGGTGTATATGCAATTCCTTTTTCCTGTGGTGATGTCTATATTGGAGAAACTGGACGATCCATATCGACTAAGCTTAAGGAACATGAGCGATGTATCAAAAAGAAACAAGTTTCAGGATTCTATAAACGTGAAATTAGAGAATCAATTGAAATTTATAAGCATCCTAACAATTTTAATAGAGATACGGGCTTCAGTCTACATCATACGTGGAAACCGATCGTTACACCGAGTCATGCTTCGGTAAACACAGATCGACTATAAATAGCCGGCCTGGGTCTCTTCGAGCTCATTTAGTGTTCCGATCTCGTGAAGTGAAGATCCCTGAAGATGCCTCGTGCAATCGAAGGCGAAACGTCGGAAAGTAATTCCATTTTGACACGGTCTAATCCCAAGAACCATGATTTCTTAATTCATACTTTTTATTTTTTTTTTGGTAGAGTTTTGACGAAAATTTGTTATATTTGTTATAAAACTGCTTGGAGACCTGACATGAAGTTTTTAAATCAGTTATTTAAGAAGTGAGAGGTAGTACCTCACACAGGTGAACGATTAGTAACTAAGTCTACCTACAAAAGCATTTTACAGCATACATTTAGCGCTGCTGCTTATTACGTTCACTTCACTTTTCGAGTTTCACAGATTAACGACTTTATTTTTGGGCATATGATAGGATTTCAGATATCCCTAGAATTCCGAATATATTATATAGTAATTTTATTACTCTTATTCAGAATTTGTAAGAAAATTATCAACCTCTAGGTATGGGCCTGATGTATGGGCATAATTGGAGCCGTAAGAGCTACACCGAGGTTATTGTGGGACTAAGTCATCTACACTTGCTTATAGAAGAAGAGACTTGACATACTTTCAGTCGTCTAAATGATAGGAGAGCTAATTAGTTCCGACCGTGTGTTCTTATTAGGACAGATGTTTTTTTTCGTGTTCCAGTAATCCATAAGAGGTTTCGTGCCATTGTCCCTGGGATCCTAAAGAAATGATAGAATCCTTCACCCTCCTTTCTCAAAAGAGTCCTGTTTTATAAACAAATGACTCTCTAATGGAAGATGTATCTGCAGTTCTATGAGAAACAACCCACGGCAAGAATCAGGTTTTTACTTGTTTGTGACCGTATATAAGGCTAAGATTACAGTTTGGGTTTGTATGTTAAAATGTGTCTGAAATTATGGAAACTGAATCGTCAATATTCACATTTCTATACAGGGATTCACCATCAACAGTCGCACAATCTCCTACACAAAAAGATTGCGTGGGCCATTCTTAAGATCACCGAAAGATGTAAATTCTTAACTAAATAAGTTTATAAAATTTATTGTTCCTGCGGTGAAAAGTATATGGAGAAAACTAGACGGTCTGTGCCTACTATACTTAAGGATTTATTTTATTTTTATTATTATATTAAAAAATATGTTTGACTTTTGGCTTATTCCTTAATTTAGAATTGGTGCAATTCAAAAGTCATATAATACTCCACCAAAAAAATGAAAAGCTAATCTACCATAATATCAAGAAAGGGCTCGTTTCACAAGGACAAAATATTGATCGTGAGCTCATTCATTTTTTAAACTCGGTATGATACTAATATTACAAAACTTTATAAAACTGGTCATAGCATACTTATTTTTTTACTTAACTTTGCACAGAGTACCAAACAAAAAAATAGAAGACATTTTCAAGGGATTATTCATCTATTGTACTAGACAGGTACGATAGATATCAAGACTTGCTAGTGTTTGTAGCTAAAATTTCAATTTCAGTCAACATATTTACTTGACTCTTACGCGGATAGGTTAATATATTTAAAGTCGAAAGGAAACGAGATAAGGCCCTGATCTCGGCTCGTATCGACCATAATTTTGAGACAAGACGAGACGAGATTAGCCAAAGTCGGGACGAGACGAAACAATTCCTTAGTCTCGTCTCGTGGCATTACTATTTATTACCACAAAATAAACTTTTATATAAATAATTTCAAAATGAAATAACATATTTGAGTGCGGTTTTTAAGACCTATTAGCAACTTTTCTCCAGAATTAACGTGTTGAGTCTGGTTTTGACAGTTATTCAGCAGTTTATTTATACATATTTATGCATACAAAAGTATGCAATTTTCACAAAATCAAAAAATATTTTAGATTACCTTTATTTATATCAGAGTGATGTAGGGATAAATTAAAAAAAAAACAAAGTGAACATGTTTTGATTTTTTTTTATTTTTAAGGATTTTGTGTGATATTTTAATTTTCTTTGGTTTATTGAAAAAAAGTAAGTGGAATTTCACACCTCTTTGTTAAATTAATTGAATGTTCTGTCACATCCATTAATAACCATTGCATTTACCTGCTTTAGCGCAAAACAATTATAGACATGACGATATGGTTAAAGAAACATGAAACTTATTTGCAAATTTTAGCTTTTAATTCAATAATTCTAGGAAATGGACTACCATGTAGTGCTTTACTACCTAAAATTTAATAGAAGTCTCCCGATAAAGAAAAAATCAGTTAAGAAATCACGATTGTTGGGATTAGACCGTGTCAAATTGGAATTACTATCTGACGTTTCGCTTCCGATTGCACGAGGCATCTTCAGGGATCTTTACTCCACGAGATCTGAACATTGATCTTATATCTATAAAATCTTATATATAAAATCACTCTTAATTATGGTAACCGCTGCCATGGTAACCAAGTTGATATTCGCTATTTTAAAAGATAGAGATCTTTTATTTTTTTACTGGATTCTAACCCCAATATCACACCACTCTAAAAGAAAAACAAGAGGATCGTCAACAAAAACCATTTAGTTTATTATTATGAGTTTCATGCAGGATATATATATCGTCCCCCAAAACACGAGGTGACGTAACTAACATTTGCATAATTTTACAGGAGAGCAAAAAAACGAAAATGGTATGTATTTGTGGAACTACGTACCAAAAACTAAATAGTGTATCTCAATACTTTTTAGAGGATTTTTATTTCAATGTATTACTTTTCGAATACAAATAATAAGATTATTATGTGTCAAGTAAATTTTGAAAAATATTATGGTAAAATCAGATACTTCACTTCGTGGTTCCAAAATTATTCTTGTATACTAATACGACGCCAAATGGATAAAGGTTTGAAATCAAATAAAAATGTTTTTAATAACTTTTATTGATAAAACGCTAAAAATAATAATGTATGTCGCGTATAGGAGCAGAAAAGTACAAGTAATATTTTAAATAACAAAAAATAATCATTAATTTTTAATATACAACTTGAACATTCAAAAAAAGAATCACGAAAAAACTAATTATTTTTGTGCGGCAAGCTTTCATAAAACGCCTTCACTTCAGGCAATCGAATTATAGGGGTTCTTCCGCACAGAGAAACAGGATCCCTATATTTTCGATAAGAAATATTTATCGGCGAGGTATACAGTGAAGTAAATTACAATTTACGCAACTCGTATTGTTTTTTACATTCTACAACATGAAAGTTATACATGCAGATTTTTAAATATTAGTATTTATTTCTGTTAATGACATTTTGTTGCTTTTACTTAAATAATTATGCGAAATGTCCAAATTTTTGCTTGAGACATTTTTGCTTAAATATAGGTCTTGACAATAGGAAAAAAACCTTATGGTTTTTTATGATTACAAAATAAAGCAGATTGTTTTAGGTCTACATTTAAATCTAAATTTTAATTCACAAATCATTGTTACTTACCTTTTTTTCAGACAAAATTTTAGTGACCCAAATTTGAGCGTTTTTCCACTGTGACCTTCGAAAATTGACATTATTAACTTGTAAGATCTCTAGCGGTTTGTAATTCTTATCTTAATTTTTAGAAGGCATATATCACATTCAGTTGAATAAGATTTTTTTTGCGTCGATTTAAAAAGAAATATTTGACCGCCATTTTGTTCCGCCATATTGAATTCGTACCACAATTTTACCAATGTATTTCTATATGACATTTAATGCCTGCATAAATGTTGAAATTAATGTAATGAGTAGTTCCTTCTTCATATTATATTGATACCAATGTATTACCAGTTTATTCCTATGCAACATTTGTTTTTTGTGCAACATTTGAGGAAATCGGAAAACGAGTTTTTTAAATAAAACTTTTCTAAAGTTTCTCAAAGCTGGATTTTCACCAAAATATAACTAGGTCTTCCCCATATGACTCTTAGGCCAGACAGACGAACCGACGGAATTGATAAAAATATTTTTTGGCATCTAGGAATGCCAAAGCCTAAAAATATTTAAAACCTGAGAGGGTTTTTTTTTTCACGATTATAAAAATTTTATTTGGCCGCCATTTTGTTCCCCCATCTTAAATTATACTACAATTAATTATGGCACACAATTTAAAATAGTCCATTAAGTAGTTTCAGGCTGAATTTATAAATATTTCATTAAGCCGCCATTTTGAATTCGTACCACAATTTTACCAGTTGATTTCTACATAATTTCATTTTTGGTAGTACCTCTCTTTAATTCGATAATGTCATACTCCTTAAACAGATGGCTGGTTTTAAAAAATATTTTGTCTGGATGCATGGTATCTACTTTGACCTCCTCCTCCAAAGTTTACTATTTTTCCTGATGTAGTTTTACGGATGGATAAGATTCTCAAATTTTTAGACAAAGTTTTGAAATCCAAAAAATATTTGTATGTCATTGGATAAACTTTATATGCATGTTGTCGTCTTGCCCAACTAATTATCGGTAGCAGCTGAGCAGGTTTAAAAATATCTCCTGCTTTCGTAATTGCATGAGAAATACTGCTATGGACAGAATCTCCTTCATTTTGCCCATGGCTAGTAACAAAAAATCTAAGCGATATCTTCGTAAGTTCAGGGAAGACATTTAAAACGTATCACAGCATTGCAACAATTATTGTATTTTTGTTTTGCCCATAACAACCGTCAGAAAACAAAAACACTTTTTTCTTGCCTTGGCTATAGTATTCCTCCAAAACTTTAAAAATATATGTGGCAATTTCTGACGATCCCCTTTTACCGGCTGCTTCGTGCCACACGAAATAATAACAATCTTTACTGGCTAAGTCATAAAGTGTAAAATTAAAGTTAGATAATCTACTTTTATAAAAAAGAGCGCTTTCCTTGCTGATCGGTAAGTAAATAACTTGCTGAAGATCGAATACACCGCTTAGTGTTGTATTATCAGTTGTTGAGACTTCTTTAAATTCTTTTTTTAATTCTCTAACCTTGGATTTTTGCTGAATGTGATTTTCAAAGACTTCTTTTTGCTGTTGTAGTTTTTCATCTCCTTCTCTAAATGATGCGCACAACGAACACTGGTCTTTCTTCGGATGATAAAAAGGGAGATTTTTCGACTTGAAGATCTTTCTGTATGTTGTAATAGAGGGTTTATTTTTAATATTTCGTAGTTTTAGATCTTCAATGAACATATCGTACATCCTGAGTTAAATCTGGATGAAGGTACAAACGCGAAGACTTTTCTCGACAATAATGTGACTCCATCTTTGGGTATCTATCGATATGGACACTTATTTCTTTTCTTCTTTAAAATTTCCTGACATCTTTGACGACCGCCTCTTTTTTCTTTTTCTAAGATTCCTACTTCAGTAGTTTTAGGTAGCGTTCGAACTGAGCGTTCAGAAATTCCCAGAGTGTTTAGAAAAAATTTTTTACAAACAGGAAAACGATTATGGCCAATTGTGAAAAAATATTTTAATGTACAGGTTCTTCGAGATTTTGTCTTCACAGTTGTTCGATTGACGTCTTATTTAGTAACGTGGTGTATTAAAATGTCACGTTGTCTAGTCAGGTTAGCCAAAAAATAATAACTATCAAACAGGCGTTTTCTTTGTTCTTCGTCTATTGTTGGACATTTTTTGCCACTCTTTAAACATTTTTCGGATATGCATCGTTGTTTTATAACCTTAACAGGAACGTATTTCTTCTTATAAGGGCTTAAGTATTCTTGACCGTAGTCCCTGAGTCTCTTTCTGTTTGTTAATTTTTTTTCTCTGATTTCAGGATTCTCTTTTTCATTTCCATCAACTAAATTATCTTCAGGATGGGCTGAATTTATTGATCTACGGGCGTCGTCGCCTTGTTCCAGACATTCTTGTTTGCCGCCTTCATCGATTTCAGCTGTGATATGAAGAGAGTTCATGATGTCTCCTAAACGTAAACAGTCATCGGTGCCTGCCATAAAATGTTCCCAACACAACAGAATCTTGCAAACGTGACATGAACTGAAGACTTCTGCTTTGCATCTGCTCGCTTCACAAATTCCAAAAGATGGATCCTGATCTGAGTCATATTCTGGTGACGGTATCGGTGGTGAGTCATCCATAGGTTGACCGTGAATATTTTTTTCCAGGAAATCTGTCTTTGAAGATTGAACAGACGTCTTATTGTTAGTAAATCTCAGTTGGTTTAGGGGAATGTTTTCATCTTCAGATTCATTAACCTCGTTTTTGCTCGCATTTTCGCCTTCAATATCCATTACAGTGCCAAAAAACCATTTTCTCTTGTAAAGCATTTTAACAGGCCCTCCAATATATATAGGTCTCTTTGCTTTTAGTTCGTTTGAAGAAACTACATTCATTGTTCCATCTTTCCACTTTACAAGGACATCCATTATTCTGAAAACAAAAAAAACATATTCATTACATTAAATAAAAAAAATAATAAAATGCTCCCCCAATAACGGCAGTATTTTTTATAGATATCAAAAAAAGGTAAACACGAAAGTTTCCTAAAATTGCTCAAAATTTTTCTAGTGTAGTTTGCATATACAGGATTTTTAATTTTTCTATAATCAACTTTAGTGTCTTAAATGTAACAACCTATACAGGTTACACTAAACGTCCTTTTGCTCATTGTAAATATATTAGGTTTGATGCTTTTATCGTTAAAGGTACTCTAGAATTTTGACAAAAACCAAGCTACTATAGGCAATGTGTTAGCGACGGAACGTATTCTTCCAAAGTGGGGTTAGTGAGAATACATGATTTTATCGCCAAGTCTACCTAATCTATTTATAATCGGCATAAAGAATCCAAAGTTAATTTCAGAAAAATTAAACCCTCTGTATATCTGCAAACTGCACTAGAAAAATATTTGTACAATTTCAGGAAACTTTTGTGTTTACCTTTTTCTCATATCTATAGAAATACGAACGTTAACGGGGGTGGGCATTTATAACCCAGAACCCTGTACCTAGTATGTTTCGTACAAAAAGTATAAAATACACTACTTTTTTTTTTATTCAATCTACCACTACGTGCAAACAGCCTTAAGAAAACACCTTTTTTATTCAAACTTCTACAGGCACCCGTTTCTCATTCTAAATTAATCCAAATCCCACATTATAGGTATTTCTGTAATATAATACATGTTTAAATTTCATTTCTTACCTTATTTGCTACTTTGTTAACACCAAAAGAAATTGTAGTTAGTAGGCATTGATATTAAATTAAATATTGATTTACTAATCGATACACTGTTGACTGCTCACAGCACAAATCAATAATTAACAGACCGTTTTTGAGGTTAGGTTGTTACTTAAAATGCCGATTTTGCAGTTACGCCATAATAAATCACAGGGACTCAAATTCTGGCGAAAGCACAAACTGACGTATCTGAAAGAAATTATACGATAGATATAGAAACGACTGTTCGAGATGTCGGGGATATATATTATGGCAGATACGTTGAAAATAAAAGTTGGAGTAATGTAATAACGGTTAGGAATTTAGATACGATACTTCGTGAGATGGAAGAGGCCTATTTGAAATTATTATTAGCTGGCGTAACTAAAATTTGCCAAAGATGTTAGTTACGTCACTTCGTGTTTTGGGGGACGATATATATATATATATATATATATATATATATATATATATATATATATATATATATATATATATATATATATATATATATATATATATATATATATATATATATATATATATATATATATATATATATATATATATATATATATATATATATATATATATATATATATATATCCTGAGAATGAAACAATAGGGTAGCGTAAACGTCGACAATTTAAGAAAGAGACATTTGTTTTTTTTACTGGATCTTAATCCAAAATAATACACCGCTCTAACAAAAAAACAAGAGGATCGTTAACGAAAACTATTTAGAAACTTAATATCTAGGTAATATATGCGGAACAACGGAGTAAAAGTACTGATAATATGGGTTTCATGCAGAGTATAAGATCTATATGTGTCATGAGGATGCAACAAATAAGTTGCGAAACGTCGATAATTTAAAAAAATACTTGATTTTTACTGAATCTTAACCCCAAATACTACACCACTTCAACAAATTTTTATTAACATTGTTCCGCTATATTGGATTTTTACCAAAATATTATTAGGCCATCCCCATATGACCCTGAAGTCAATCGGGTAAGTAGTATTTAAGCTATGTCGCGAACTGATACATAAGACCGACAGACGGACCACCGGAATTGATAAAACCTGTTTTTTTCTCATCTAGGGACGTTAAAACGTAAATATATGTAAATCCTGAGAGTATGATTTTCTTTACGATTATAAAAATGTTATTTGACCACAATTTTGTTCCGCCATCTTAAATTAGTAACACAGTTTTACTAGTTGAGCCCTATACCACAATTAGTTATGGCTCACATTTTCAAATCAATCTATTAAGTAGTTTTTTCAGGCTGAATTTTTAAATATTTTATTATACCGCCATTTTGTTCCACCATCTGGGATTCGTACCTAAATTTTACCAGTTGATTCCAGCATAATACTTGATGTCTATGCGAGATTTGAAATAAATTGGCAGTTTATGCATAATTTTTTTAACATTTCACTACGCCGCCATTTTGTTTCCCCATTTTCGTACCAAAATATTACCAGGTCATACCCGTATGACCATTAATTATTGATAAAAATTTCAAGTTAATCGGGTTAGTAGTCTTTAAACTATACCGCGAACTGACAGACAGACAGACAGACAGACAGACGGACCGACGGAATTGATAAAACATATTTTTTTGGCATCAAAGGACGCTAAAATGTGAAGATGTATAAAACCTAAGAGGGCAATTTTTTCGTGATTACATACTTTTTATTTGGCCGCCATTTTGTTCGGCACCTTGAATTAGTACCAGAATTTTACTAGTTGACCCCTATACCAAAATTAGTTATGGCCCACAATTTGAAATCAAACTATTAAGCAGTTTTTTCAGGCTGAATTTTTAAATATTTTATTATGCCGCCATTTTGTTTCGCCATATTGGATTTTTACCAAAATATTATCAGATCATCCCAATATGACACTTAATTTTTGACCAACATTTGAAGTCAATCCGATTAGTTGTTTTTTATCTTCGCCGCGAATAGACAGACAGATAGGCAGACCGACGGAATTGAGAAAACATGTTTTTCGTCATCTAGGTACCCTGAAACGTGAAGATCTGAAAGAATCTCGGAGAGTGATTTTTTTACGATTACAATACATCCCTTTTACGAGGGAAGTAAAAAGAAAGACTATGAATTTAAAAAAAACCTGTATAGTGTCTTATTTAGAACTGCCCTTTAAATGATTCTTTTAACATGAAAAGTGAAAACTCATTTAATGTTATGTACTTTGTAATAACCAATTTTTAAGGTTTCAAGTTAGGTTAGGTTAGGTTTTGTTAAGTTTTGAAAAACCATCAGTTAAATGCGAACAGGCGCATTGCCACTAACAGAAACAATTATATTCCTTAAAACGTTTTAGGTAAGGTAAAGGTAAACATATTAAATTAATTAGTTTATTGCCTGTATCCCTGCTATAATTGTGATTCACGCAGTGGCGGCTCGTGAGTATATTGAAGGGTGAGGCTACATGAGGTTAATTTTGTTTAAATGTGAATAAATTTCCACGTCACCCATGAGGTATTATTCTGCGACGCGTTGATCTTTTTTTTTTAATGGAGGTCATCGCCAATAGCCCTACTAAACCATTAAAAACTAAAAAAATAAACTCTAAAAAAAGGAAATAAAAAGTAAACAAAACAAGTAAAATATGTACACCTATCACTAAAATATAGCGGTGATTGCGATAATAAAAACATAATTTAGTTTATTAAAACTTAAAATAAATAGTTGTATAAAATAAGATAAAAAAACTACTTTTTGTACATTAAATCTATACGTCTGTCTTTTAAGGTTGCAAATTTATCTATAATTTGGTCGTAAAAGTTTTGGTCTTCACTAAGTTCTGACAGTAATTCCTGCTCTATTGACATCATTGCTAAACCCGAAAGCCGTTCTTGTGTCATTGTGTTTCTTAGGTAGGTTTTGATCCGTTTAAGACATGAAAAATTTCGTTCGGCCGATACACTTGTTGCGGGAATAGTTAAAACTAAATTAAAAAGCTTATATGCTTCCGCAAAAATTGCTTTAAAATCTTTAAATAACAAAGCTAGACTTTTTTCGACATCTAAATTTGAAAATTGTTCATCCCTATACAATACAGAAAGCTCATTCTTTAATCTATCTCTGTCAAAAATGTTTGGATAATTTTTTAATAGATTATTTAATAAGTCGTCTGGAAAGCATTTAACATATTCCGAATATTTTGTGCAATCGACTAAAGCAAAGAAATTTAAATTATTTAAATTTTCAAACCGCGTCCCTAATTGAAGAATTATACAATCTATTATTTCGAAATATAATATTTTATATTTAGTAAAAATATCAAAGTGGCTAGAATATTGCCCTCGACGTGTGAATAGTGGCTTTTTTAGCAATATTAAAAAGTTCTTTGAAATGGTCCTCGTTTCTAAATTCAATAATTCGTTGCTTGGCAAGGATTATTTGCGAAATGCAGTAATTTATATCTAAATGCTTTAACTGTAATATTTGACACAGTACATCAGTGCAACTAAAAATTTGTTTATAAATATGCGTTAAAAGGCAAAATTCGAAATCATTAAAATGCTTTAGAAATCCTTTTGCACCATTAATAGATTCTGTTCCAGAACTTAAGTCATTAATAATAGTTTCAAATACTATAATTAAATTGTCCCATTCATTAGCCACTAAGTTTAAAATTTTAGACCGTGTATACCATCGCGTTTCTACAGCTCGCGGAATTCTTTTACCTACTATCTGATTAAGCACAAAAGACCGTTTTGGTGATTGGTGGAAATAATTTGGTATTCCTAATAAAGTGACAAAAAATATACGACTTTGGGTAATCAGTTTTGTTCCCTGTTGTAAAACTAGATTTAATCTGTGGGCGCAACAATGAGTAAACATAGCTAAAGGAGCAATAGATCTAACTTTTGTTTGAAGCCCATTTATTTCACCTGCCATAACACTAGCCCCATCGTAACACTGCGCGACCAATTTATTTTTAAAGTCATAAGGCTCTAAGCTGTTTTGTATTAAATGAAAAAGGCTCTCTGCTGTTCTATTATCGCTAACGTCAAAAAATCCTAAAAATCTTTCTTTTAAAGATCCGTTGGTCAGTACTATCATCCGCAATTACGCCAAAAAAACAACAATCGGTGTCATTGATTTCTTTTTTTATATATTCTTGAATATAGTCATGTATGCAACCAATTAGTTCATTTTGTATAGTCTTAGATTGTCCCGTAAAAATATTACTAAATTTAGCACAATGTTCAGTAAGTTCGGCATTTCTTTTTATTAAGCATGCAAATATTTCCTTAAAATTGCCACGGTTAAAAGAATCTGTTGTTTCATTATGACCTCGAAATGCCAAGTCCTGTTTACCCAAAGTAATAGTAACATCAATTAAATAATTTAATCATAAACGGTTTTTTCGAACATTTTCATTATAAACAATTTTATTAAGACTTGCATTTTCTTGTAGTGCATCCGCAATAGCCGCCCTATTTTGCTATTTCCTATTTCTTTCTCAGCCGCACGCACCACGTAAAAAGAAGCCGTTGGAATATTTCGCTAGTCATGTGATTTAAATAACCAATAAAAGCATATTCAAGCTACAGATTTATCGCCTCAAGAATGCAATAGAAAACGCGTGCATCGGCAATCGCCATCCCGCTCTGTCGTAATCAGGTGACTCGCCGGCATCGGCACCGGCCGTTGATAAATAGGTCAGAAGTCGAAACTTTCCAAGCTAAAATTATTTCGCCTCATTCGAGAGCACTTTCTTTAGGAATGGGTTTGCACGGATTGCACGGTCGGTTTTTTGATGTGGTCAGAATTTATTTTCTAAAATATTTATTATGGGATTATATTTTGGTTTTTTTTTAATGTTATTATGTTGTAAAACTGTTAAAAAGTATATTTCTAATTGGTAATAGATAAAAAGTTATATAAAAAAATTCTCTTTTCCTTTATTTTGGGGGTGAGGCGCGGCCTCAGAGGCCTACCCTGACGAGCCGCCACTGGATTCACGTATTGTGAAATAAATGCCTTGTATAAGAATTCGTTCTAAATATCACAATAAAACAATAAGAAAGATTTAGTTTAAAATTACTCTTGCATTACAGTCCGTTTCACCTTAATAAAAAAGTGTGCAGGCGTTGTTTTATCGGCGAGTTCTCGTTATAGTAGCCATTTTAATTTGTTCTAATTGCCGGACACTTGTAAATAAAGCCTTAGCTAAGGCCGTTACGCGATAAAGCCGCTCTAATGAAGATTGTTTAATAACCATGAACAAAAGAATCGTTCCTTCGTTATGCAAATGGTGGCGAAACGGCGTTCATTTTGCAGCTTGATTAAGTAGAAATGTGCGTGTCGGTAACGCTTATTAATCAGGGCAAACAACCCTCTATAGGGATATTTGCTCTCTGGTTTTGTACTGAAAAATTACTATCCATATTGCTTAGCATTCCCTCGAATAACAGTGCCTAGAAAAAAGTTACAACAGGGTAGCCAACGTTAGGTACAGGTAAAATTACAAACCGTGCCTTATTGCAGTCACAGGTTTTTGCAGATGAATTTACTGGTAGGCAATAAAAAGCTAAGCCTTTCAGGATTGTAGTTATTATGTCAAACTAAAACAAATTTATTAAACTTTGAGAGAGAGCCAAAATGGAATGAATGTTGAGCCTATCTATAATTTTTTGCTAAACAGAGTATTCACACCGGCAGTAACAGTTTGATCCTAATGTAAACGTGAAAACAGGAAAAGACAAATTGTGTTTCGTCAATTAATATAATTTGTCGAAACTTAACAAAAGCAAATTGTTTGCTGCTATACCAGTGGCGTAGGGTGATAGAATAGTACCGGATAGCAACATTGACATTGGCGCCTTAAGAAGAACTTCGAGTAAAAAATTACTAAATTAAGTAAAGTTTGGACTTTAATTTTGGTGGTATTAGTGGTAACATACCTATTATTAAGTGCCATTCTTGAGCAACGCTATTCATTTGTTTTAAAATATTTTTATAGAAGTACCGGATCAGTTTAAAACATCAATTTTTAGAACATTTTACTGACGGTCATGGTACTTATACTAAATACAAATTGAACTTGAAGTAGTCTACTTTAAAATGTGATGATTAACTTTGTGTTAGGTTTTTGTCATTTTTATTTTTGTAATTATATTTCTAGTGAACTTCGTTTCATTTTCAAATTCTTTATCAAAGTACTGTACTCAGTTTGTACTAATTCAGTGCAAGCATATTGAAACTGCAACACTGGCAATGAGCCTGTTAAAAAAATATTTTTTTGTCACGTGTTTGACACTTCTAGGCAGTCAGTCAGCTGTTATGGTTGGTGTTTTTTTTTATTGTGAGCTCGGAAACTAGGGCATTTACTTATAATGCACTTCATCTGGGGCTTAGTCAGGGCTGGGGCTTGGGATAATTTACACCTTCTTCCAGTTTGGAGAGTTTTTATTATCTCATGGATATTCGGGACTGGTCGAGCATGTGCCCGAGAATCCTAGGAATATACTTTTTTATTAGAACATGACATATAGGGGAGATGGAAGGTGAGCGGAAATGGGGACAAGAATCACCCTCCGAGGAATTTACGTCTAGAGGATGTCAGCCAGACGGGCTCTACAGTTTATCGAGGAGTCTGAACCTCGGCCACCCCCTCCACCCGATAACGTATGTGATGGCGGGGAGAGTGAATTTATCTCCAAACTACCACGGGAACATACGGTTTCCCTCGGCCTGATTGCCGGCGTGAATGGCAGCGTGGAAAGGGAAATTCATTTTACACTCTTTCCTGTTGGATTTGTACTATATGAAATTTCCCGTTCAGTTCCCCGAACTAACACAGAAAACCCGGCTATTCGGGATCTCTACAGAAGTCTGTATCCCACGAGGAAGCACCGGAAACTGCGAAAAGAATTAAGCTACTTTGTCTGAACAATTCGATTTTTACAAATAATTTAAATGTCAACTCAAATGATATATGTATTTTATGACAATAAAATACGATATATGATAAGTACGGAGAGAGTGGCTCCTGCGGCGTCATTTTACACCATTATTCCATCTTGTAAATTCTGTTTAGAGAAATATGTAATTCCACTTATATTAAGTCATAGTTTACATAAACCCTTTTCTTTGGACGCGGTAGTTACAAGATACACGAGGTTAAAAAAATATCTCAAAAATATTTTTAAATTTGTTTCTCTTTTCACCTGTGGCTATTTGCTAAGATTTAAAAAAAAATTAACCAAAAAACTGATACGCCACTGATTTTCCTAAAAAAATTGATATATCTTCTTTATATATTTTCAATTCAAATTTCGTCAAAATTGTCTTGGGCACTTTTTTGATGTTGTGTACCTTTTTGATGTGATAATCCGTTTTCGAGAAAAAATTTAAATGTATTTTAATGCCCATCCTTGGAATACAAATACAAATAAATGTTATAATTAGGTTTATTTTAAAATTATTAATATTCGATATACAGGGTACTAGTTATAAATAAATAATTATTTATTTCGTATGTAGATCAAGATCATGTGTATCGAAAGTCACTTATTACAAAAAAAAAACAGTTTTTAAATTTTTATTTTTCGTTTCCTTAGGTGCATGTAACGCCACTTTTTTAATTTCTAATCTTACCATAATAAGGCGGGGGAAGTGCATTAAAACATAATTCAATTTCTGTTTTCAAAAGTGCCTCATCACATCAAAAGTATTAATGGCGTATTTCAGTGTTTACTAAGACGTAAGCAACTAATGAAGGAGCAAAAGTAGGAACAAATTACTTTCTCTCAAAAATGCCGTTTAACTTAATCACGTATTAAAATTTAATGCACTATCTAAAAGCGTTTCCCGCCTCTCTTTATTATATTTTTAACTGACATTTTTTATGAATCACCCTGTATATTACCTACAAACCGTTGGGACGTCGTACGTCTAATAGAACACGTATTAAATTAAATACTCCTTCATTACTTTCTGGATTTTCATAAACAATAAGAAGTATGGAACTATATTGTATTGTTTTTCTGTGTTAGGTTTTTAAACAGGAAATATTTTTCCAAAAGATGTTTAACAATCAGGCTTTTGTAACTGTGAACATGTAATATGAAAAATAAATGCAGAAACATCTCTTGAGTGTTATGTTTTTTCTAAAATTATTTGGATAATAAATTTGATTGTCACAATTTGAATTTTTTGTATTAGTGGGGTACAGTTAGAAAATAACATTTCTGTAAAAATGTCAAAAACTGGATCATACGACTGACCTATTCGTGAAATCAGAAATTTTAGTACTGTATATCTGCATATAAACTACGAGGGAAGAAAAATAAACTAATTAATATACTCATTAGGATATTTTGATGTATTTAATATTTTGAGAATTTAGAATATTTTTAGAATGTCATGTTTTTAATTCTAAAATATAAGAAATTGTTAAAATACATACATTTTTTAGATTGTAATGTGGTATCAACATGTGAGAGAATTAACTCTAAAGAATAATTAAATTAATAAGTTGTTTTCAAATCTTTCATCAATAAAAAAAATATTTTTGGTTTCTAGATTTGTGCCATTATGCAAGTTAAACGAAAAACTGGTTAATTCTTAATTATTTTGTACCCTAATAACCAGTTGCACAAAATTTAATTGCTGTTTAGAATATTTAACCGAACTTTCGGATTTGACAAGATGGACAAGATGCTTATAGAAATCTAGGATCTCGCTGTCAAATTTGACATTTCGTTAAACGTTCTAAACTTTAATTGAGCTATCTGCAACCAACCGTAAGGCATTTAACTCTAGAGAATAATTAATGCTCGTTAATCTAAATAAATTGTTTCTGTTTCTATTTATCACTTAAAATAAACGAAAAATTGGTTTACTGTCAATTATTTTGTACCATAGTACCAAATTTAAGACGTGGAACTGTTCCGTGTTAGGACCGAAAGGAAAATTCGATAAACTGACGATGTTTTAAGAATTAATACCACAAGTAAGGGTAACCAATTTTATGTTTACAGTTTTAGCTAACATCAAGCAAAAACTAATTTTAATGTAAATGCTTATAGTTACATTTGAAATACATTTTACTTACATAAAGAGGTTTCCATATGGTTAAACCTCTAGAATTTACAGATTTTTCAAAATATTTTGATTTAAGACAGCGTATTATTTTAGTTCCTTTTTTAGTTTTCTGTTGTATCACGAGCGAAACTCTATTTCTTGTCGAGTCATCTTGAAGTAGATTCAGGAGGATTACAATCTTGAGAGATCGTTTGGACTCACAAACCTCTTTTTAGTGTATGTATTATACACAAACCATGTTAAATGTTTTTGTCATTGCTTCTTGTATATTGTATTTTTGTAATCGTAAAAAAAATCACCCTGCCCGATTTTTGCAGATATATGCATATAGGGTTTCTAGATCTCCTAGATTCTCCCGTTTCCCTCGGTCTGTCGATCTGGCTGTGCACAACATAGCGGAAAAACTACTCTACTATCTACAACTATCAGATTGACTTCTAATTTAGGTCAAAAATCAAGGATCATGAGGGTGGGTAACATTTTGGTCAAAATTCACTATGGCTGAACAAAATGATGATTAGATAAGATGTTAAAAATAATCTTTATTAAAAAACTACTTTTCAAATGGTCTGTATGGGGATATCCTGGAAGAATTTTGGTGCGAAGTCATTACGGCGAAACAACACGGCCGCGTGATGAAATGTTCAATATTCAGTCCCAAAAAATTATTTATTCAATTGATTTAAAATATTGCACAAAAATCAAGTGTGAAAGAAGGATATAGTGGTAAAATTTAAGTGCGAATTTATATTTCAGAATAAAAATTCTTCTTAATTAAATGTTTAAATAGCCGGTAAAATTCCTTTTCCTGGAATAATCACCTTCTTTCAATGTAGGGAATTAATAAATTCCATAATTTACATTTTATAGACTATATAAATAAAGTTATGAAAAATAAATTATAAAATTATTAACAATATAAAAATAAATTAAGTTCAAACAAAACATCAGTAAATTTCCTTGACTCGGAACTTCCCTCCTTATAAATCTTTTTTTTTTCTTAGGAATAGTGAAGTGTTACCCAATTTAATTTGTACAAAGTTATTTAGTAACACATATAATATACTGTCAATAAATTTTCATCAAACATTTTTATTGGGCGCCATTTTATTTCACTATATTGGATTCGTATTAAGATTTTACTAGTTTATACCTGTGCCACATTTGATTTTTGGGCATAATTTAAAATAAATAGTTTTTACTGATTTTTTAAGACCACCATTTTATTCAGTCATGTTCAATTTGTACCAATTAATCTTTTTATCGTATTTGATTTTTCTACAGTTAAAAATTATTTGTTTGGCCATCTTGAATTCGTACCACAATTCTACCAGTTTATATCTATATCACACTTAATGTCTGTACAAAATTTCAAATTATTCTAATATGTAGCTTTTCAGACTGGTTTTTTAAGTATTCTGTTAGGCCGCCATTTTGTTTTGGTATCTTGGATTCGTTCCAAAATGTTACCAGTTTATTCCTACGTAAATTTGTTTGTTGTGCAAAATTTGTGGCAAATTGGGTAATTAATTTTTTATTAATGGTTTTTGTTAATATTTCACTAGGCCGCCATTTTGTTCGGCTACTAATTTGAAGTCAATCGGGTAAAGTAGTTTTTTAGCTATGCCACGTCAAACAGACAGACAGACCGACAGGACTGAGAAAATATATATTTTTTGTATTCAGAGGCGTTAAAACGTGAAGATATGTAAAACCTGGAAGAATGATTTTTTTCATGATTACACATATTTTATTTCACTGTCATTTTGTTTCACCGTCTTGAATTCGTACCACAATTTTACCAGTTGATCTATTCCTATACCACAAATATGTCTTACACAAAATTTGAAATCAATATGTTAACTAGTTTGTCCAGGGTGAATTTTTAAATATTTTATTAGGTTGATATTTTGTTTCGTCATTTTGGATACGTACCAAAACTTTACCAGTTGATTGCTACGTAATACTTGACTTTTGCGCAAAATTTGAGGTAAATTGAATAAATGATTTTTTAGTAATCACCTTTTTAGCATTTCACTACTCCGCAATTTTTTTTCGCCATATTTGATTTTTACTATTATGTTACCACTCTTGTTTTTTCACTAAAATTAGAAGTCAATCGGATAAGTAGCTTTTTAGCTATGCCGAGAATAAATAATACATTACAGTATTGTAATCGTGAAAAAATCAGCCCCCGAGTTTTTTCAGATCTTGACGATTCAGGGTCACTAGATGCTAAAAAGCATGTTTTCTCAATTCCGTCGGTCTGTCTGTTTGCGGCATAGCTAAAAAACTCCTAAATGCCAGAGAATATTGTTTATCAATTACGTCGGTCTGTGTGCCTGTCTGTGTCAATTCGCGGCATAGCTTAAAAATTACTTACACGATTGTCTTCAAGTTTTGCTAAAAGAATTAACGGTCATATGGGGATCAGCTGGAAATATTTTGGTAAAAATTCAATATGGCACAATAAGATGGCGGCCTATGGTGAAACGTTAAAAAATTAAATTGAAAACCGTGCCATCTATGTTTAGGAGGATGAACTACACATACTCAACCTAAAACCTAAAGCCAAACGTTATCTGGTTTGTTCCATGAAATTCTATCGCGCAAAAACACAGATGTCGCTATCTGAACATTCTGGAAAGAACTCGAGAAATCTTCAAAATCCGTATACAAGCCGTGTTCGATTGAGTTCAGTCGTTCAGTGTTTAGTCAGTTATGAGTCAGTTGCGATGGAGTTTCCAGTTGAGTTGCGCACTTATTGCTGCAACACTTAAGAGTACTTATTATAATTTATTTCGGATACAGTTCAAGAAAAGTGGGAATTAGAGTTTTTTTGCTGTGAAGTGAAAGAAAAAATTATTTGTTTGATTTGTAGTAGTATTTTTCTTCGTGCGGTTGATACAGATATCAATGTGTATGAAGATTTACTGGAATTAGTACCATTGCATGATACAACAACTGGGAAGGATATTTTCAATGCTGTTTATGGATTTCTGCAAAAGTACAATTTAAATTTGTCAAAACTGTGTTCCGTTGCAACAGACGGACCTCCTTCAATGACCGGAGTAAAAAATGGCTTCGTTAAAATATTACAAACAAAGATCTGAGAAACCAGATTTTCATCATATTCATTGTATAATCCACCAAGAAGTTTTATGCTCAAAAGTGATCAAGTTGGAGAGTTGTTTTAAAGTCAGTGAAAAAAATTATAAACTTCATAACGTCATGAGGCTTTAATCAGCAACAGTTTTCTGTATTTTTACGTGATTTAGAAAGTGAGTACACTAGTTTATCATATTATGCAGAGGTACGATGGCTTTCGTGTTCTATGGTGCTCGACCGGTTTTGGAAACTCAAAGAAGAAATACGCGTTTCCATGGAAATAAAAGGAGAGGATGTCAGCTTATTATGCGATGTAGCCTTCTTACAAGATCTTTCATTTATGGTAGATATCACAAAACCCTTGTCGGACTTAAATACGAAATTACAAGGACCACGTCAAGTTATTACAGATATGCATTATCATGTGAAAGCTTTCAAGTGTAAGATGATTTTGTGGGAAAAATAGTTAGCAGAGGATAATCTGTCACATTTTCTGACTTGTAAGGCATATCAGGAAAGTACAAGTGTCCCAATATCAGACAAAATATATTCAGGAAAAATGAGAAGCCTTCTGGCAGAATTTGAGAAGCGTTTTCAGGATTTTAAGACCCAAGAAAACAATTTTTCTCTATTTACTGCTCTTTTCACTATCGATATTAATAAAGTTCCCCCTCACTTGCAAATGGAAGTAATTGAGATTCAGTGTCAGACCCATTTAAAACATAAATTTGATAGTGTTGGTACATTCGAATTTCTTGTTGTTACTTGCCTGTTCAATGCCAAGAAATGAGAAAATTTGCTTGTAAAATTCTGTCAATGTTTGGAAGTACCTATAAGTGTGAACAATTATTTTCTTTGATGAAAGGAAACAAATTTCCCGCAAGATCGCGATTGACGGACGCACACTTAGACGCAGTTTTAAAAGTTTTTTCCGCCGATAAATTCGCGCCACAAATAGACAACTTAATTAAAGACAAAAGATGTCAAATATCTGGCAAAAGAATTTAATGTTTGTAGTTTTTTGTAATGTCCTTTTTATTGGAAATTTAATAAACCGACTTGTCCTATAATAGTACTTTTTCTTAAGATTTTCAGTAGTTTGTATTCTTTAAGATAAGGTTTTACGGCCCACCTAGTCGATGGTCTTCATGCTTTTGGCCCACCAGTGACTTTAAGTTTGACATGGCTGGTATAGGGGGTCCATTTTCGAAATCTGCAGAGGGGCCCAACGTTTGTATGTGTAAAATCTTAATAGAGTAGGACGTACTTTACCAAAAGATTAAAGGCAATTTAAAGTTAAAATATTGAGAAAAATGTATAGCAATATATAAAAAATAAACCATTAACACTCAATACTATCTTATTCAATAAAATCATTTTCGAATTGGCGAAAGGGTAAAAATAATTATACTCTTTCAGTTTAGATATAAAGAGGAAAAATGGTCAAAAATATCAAGATTGTTGTACATGGTCTTCTTAGAGAGCCTCACACATAAAATAGCAAGTGACGTATAACCCTGAAGATACCACAGAAAGAATATGAAACAACAGAAAGTAGGTTTCTAGTAATCGGTTTTTATAAAAATAGAACGTTTCGGTTTTAATAGAACGCTCTTCGATACAAGGCAACGGCAGTAGTCTATGCTTTTTTCTTTTCAACTTTAAATTTAAATTTTGTTTACACTGGAAACTATTCGAAATGACAAGACAATACAAAACCTCCAAACTTGTCCATCAATTACTAGGACACCATTGTTTAATTCTCGGTATTTAGTCGAATCGAAAAGCGCATTGAATGCCTACGCGTGCTTTATTTAAATAAAGAATGAGGTGTAGAAAATAATAATGTGTGTCCAATGAATATGTAAATTCTCGGCTTGTCCCGACATATTGCTTCTATTGTTGTTATAACGTAGGTTTATAGCCTTATTGATGTTGCATTTAAGTAATGGGTTTGGTTCAATTGATAGTTGCACCTTCGAGTTTTACGGATAAATTTATTTTATATTTTTTGTATGTAATTTTTAAAGCGTTTAGAATTACAGTGGGCTTTTTCAGGTTGATAGAAATAAAAATTTATTTGAACATGGATTTATAACTGTCTGTTCATGAGTAGATTTTGGATATCATAAACAATGTAAATGTGCCGGCTTATTCGTTAAAAACCTAGAGAAAGGTTTAGTAGATTCGGATCTTGAAATATTTAGTTCAAGGTTGGGGATCTTAGAATTTATAAATATCCAATTTTAATTAAATGTAATTGTAATATTTTTGTTTGAAGTTGGAAACGATATATACTAAAGGTTTTGTGCTGAGATTGACGAAACTACCTATTAATCGTCGATGAGACGCCTTAGTCCACGCCAGAGAGTTTTAATGTAGAGTCCGAGCATGTAAGATGTGCTCGGCCTAAAAAGATCCTTTACTTTCTGAAAAGGAGCGGTCTTTGAGTTTGAGGCTTCCACTTGATGACAGCACATTGATCACCAGCGAGTCTAAGTGCTCCCCTTGCTCGGCTCCCCCGCTAATGTCTAAAGACGGATATTTTATTTTGGAAACACGAGCCCGATTAAGAATACTCTATATCCTACTTTTTGTCTTTAAGATAAACCTAAGATGGTACCAAGTTTTTTTTAAAAAAATTTAAAAAATATAAACTAATATAATGAACGTTTTTCTAACAAAAGCCAAAATTATAATAGAGGTTTTTTCCCAAAACTGTGTTGGTTTTGTTTCTTTTCTCAATCCAGTTTCCTATAATATTCATCATATTTTACGTACATACATGCATGCATTTTTGGAAAAAAGCAATGGCATAATGCTGTTTTAAAATCACATAGGAAAATAAAGTAGGTCTTTATACTATTCATTGCAGTAAATAATCACATGTCAAAAAAAAAACATAATCTGGTTTTAATTACTCAGGTGTTTTACCCGTGTATTTAGCCGAAAATATCCCTTGATACAGATAGGTAGCATTTAAAGATGAGTTTACAGGTAGGACGGCGAAAATATTAAAAAAATAAAGTAAATATCGGGCATATTTTATGTATATGAATAATAATTGCGGTTTAAACATTTAATTTGTTTTTATGCTTACAATTTAAACGATACTGTCTACTACACGGTCAGATATTTCTCGTATTTCGAAATCGCTCGCAGTCCGATTACATAATACTTTGCTTCGCAATAATTCGGGCCTCGGTTCGGATCCTTCTAAGGATCTAAGTCTTTTTCAATAACCTTCTAATAATTCTACTTTAAATTAATTAATTTACAGTTGCAGAACATTTTTAAATACAGTTCTTGGGTTTAAACCGTGTAAAATTGAAAGTGCTATCTATGTTTTGTTTTCAATTGCACGAGGCACCTTCAGGGATCTTTACTTCACGAGATTTGATCACTGAAATACCTCAGAGAGATTCAGGCGGGCTTTTATACCCGATTTGTAATCGCCAAACCGTGACACTTTGTTAAGTTTCGTTTACACGTGTAATGTACACCGTAACCTATGTTTCTAACGATGTTTTTTTGTATTTTTAAGAATTTCAATAGATTCCCTACTTTTTCGTTTATAAAATTCTAGAACCGATGCTGGAACTTTTGTTTCCTTTACATTTATAATATGGCCAGTGCTATGCTACAACAGATTGAACATTTTGGTTCTAGTTGATAGTGAGCATACTGTTTCTCCCACATACACTTCTCCTCAGGAGCAAGGAATTGTTTATACCCCTGTTTGAAAAGATACAATATCTTTCGCGGATCGCAAGCATAGTCCAATCCTCTAATGCAGCCATGTCAAACTCAAAGTCACTGGTGGGCCAAAAGCATGAAGACCATCAACTAGGTGGGCCGCAAAACCTTATCTTAAAGAAGACAAACTACTGAAAATCTTGAGAAAAAGTACTATTATAGGACAAGTCTGTTTATTAAATTTCCAATAAAAAGGGCATTACAAAAAACTACAAACATTAAATTCTTTTGCCAGATATTTGACATCTTTTGTCTTTAATTAAGTTGTCTATTTGAGGCGCGAATTTATCGGCGGAAATAACTTTTAAAACTGCGTCCCAGTGTGCGTTCGTTAATCGCGATCTTGCGGGAGATTTGTTTCCTTTCATCAAAGGAAATAGTTGTTCACACTTATAGGTACTTTCAAACATTGACAGGATTTTACAGGCAAATTTTCTCATTTCTTGGCATTGGACAGGCAAGTACTTATAAAATTCGAATGTACCTATACTATCAATTTTTTGTTTTAAATGGGTCTGACACTATATCTCAATTACTTGCATTTGCAAGTGAGGGGGAACTATCAATATCGATAGTGAAAATGTAAATAGAGAAGAATTGTTTTCTTGGGTCTTAAAATCCTGAAAACGCTTCTCAAATTCTGCCAAAAGGCTTCTCATTTTCTTTGAATATATTTTGTCTCATATTGGGACACTTGTGCTTTCCTGATATGCCTTACAAGTCAGAAAATGTGACAGATTATCCTCTGCTAACTGTTTTTCCCACAACATCATCTTACACTTGGAAGCTTTCACATGATCATGCATATCTGTAATAACTTGACGCGGTCCTTGTAATTTCGTATTTAAGTCCGACAAGTGTTTTGTGATATCTACCATAAATAAAAGATCTTGTAAAAAAGCTACATCGCATAATAAGTTGAGATCTTCCCATTTTGTTTCCACGGAAACGCGTATTTCTTCTTTGAGTTTCCAAAACCGGTCGAGTACCATAGAACACGAAAGCCATCGCACCTCTGCATAATATGATAAACCAGTGTACTCACTTTTTAAATCACGTAAAAATACAGAAAACTGTCGCTGATTAAGGCCTCGTGACCTTATGAAGTTTATAATTTTTTTCACTGACTTTAAAACACCTTTCCAACTTGATAACTTTTGAGCATAAAACTTCTTGGTGGATTATACAATGAATATGATGAAAATCTGATTTGTTATTGCCCGTTTCTCTGATCTTTGTTTGTAATATTTTAACGAAGCCATTTTTTACTCCGGTTATTGAAGGAGCTCCGTCTGTTGCAACGGAACACAGTTTTGACAAATCTAAATTGTATTTTTGCAGAAGTCCATAAACAGCATTAAAAATATACTTCCCAGTTGTTGTATCATGCAATGGTACTAATTTCAGTAATTCTTCATACACATTGATATCTGTATCAACCACACGAAGAAAAACAGCGAGTTGCGCCACACCACACACATCCGTACTTTCGTCACAGGCAATAGAAAATGCAATGAAAGAGTCTGATTTTGTTTGTATCTGATCATTTATATTGGCAGCCAATTCAGCAACTCTTTCAGCGACAATATTCCTGGACAAGGATATATTTTGAAATGCCTTCAAGCTCCCGGGACAATTTCCGCGGCCTTTTCAAGGCACTCTTTTAAAAATTCACCTTCAACAAATGGTTTTGAGTGTTTCGCTATCAACTCCCACAGTACGTAGCTCGCTTGAAGGACAGATTCATTTTTTTGCTTTGGACGTGTAAACATAAGCTGCTGATCTTTCAACCGTGATTTTAACTTGTCATCATACTTGTCAAACATAGTTTTATGAATATCATACGTTTTATATTATATAATTTTGGGAAACCGACTGTACTATTACAAATCAAACAAATAATTTTTTCTTTCACTTCACAGCAAAAAAACTCTAATTCCCACTTTTCTTGAAAGAGACATGTTAAAAACTGTATCCGAAATAAATTATAATAAGTACTGTTAAGTGTTGTAACAATAAGTGCGCAACTCAACTCGAAACTCTATCGCAACTGACTCATAACTGACTAATGACGCTGAACGACTGAATTCAATCGAACATGGCTTACATACGGATTGTGATTTCTCGAGTTCTTTCCAGAATGTGCAGATAGCGTCATTTGTGTTTTTGCGCGATAGAATTTCGTGGAACAAACCAGATAACGTTTGGCTTTAGGTTTTAGGTTGAGTATATGTAGTTCATCCTTCTAAAGATAGACGGCATTATGTACAATTGTACATTTTATTATACCAATTGTTGTTGCAGCGACGCGCGGTTTCAAAAACGGGGCCGCAGAAAAATGCTCACTAGGCCGCATATTTGACATGGCTGCTCTAATATGTATTGAAGATTGTACGTATGTTGGACTGCCGAAGTAATCGTCCTATTTTATTTGTAGTTCCTCGTACGTAGGGAAGAATAAGACTACCTAACGGTGGTTCCTCATTATTCTCCTTTTGCGGAGTTGGATTACTATATATTTTAAGAGCAGAGCTTCGGTCAGTTTCGATGTTTCCGATGTTAAAGAATCTTTATCAGAAATCGAAATGGCTCTAAATATTAGTGAGTTAATAACCGATTTCTTAAGATAAAGATAACGCCACAGTAGTCATGGACACAACGGAGTACACGGAAAAGGTAATTCAACTTTTGGACAAAAACATCTATAAGGTTATGCAGGCAGACCCTAAAAGTAGAATAGAAAGACTCATCACCAATCGATTACCACATCCAGTCTGCTACCAGCGAAAAAGAAGTTATTAAAACCAAGCAGCTTCAAAATCCCTATGTTCTACGGTCTTCTCGTGGTACAGAAGAACACATACAAACTAGGTAAATATCTTTCAAATTTTTTGAAAAAAAAAACAGATTCATTTATAAAAAAACTCTGCTCATTTCGTATAAAAACATAAGGCAGACCAGTTGGATCCAGAAGATATTTTCGTCAGTTTTGATGTAGAATCACTATACACAAATGTTCCTGTCAACGACTCAATTTCCATTATATCAGTCATATTGAAGAATAATAATCTTGATCATAACTTAGATAGATCTAGTGGAAGCTTGTTTTACATCTACTTATTTCATTTTTCAAGGATTTGCTATTACACTGAAAATATTCCGCATTCAATTTAAAGACATATTAATGCAGCTCCGCGAAAGGAGAATGATAAGCAGCCACCGCTAGGTAGTTTTGTTCTTCCATGCATACATGGCACTACAGACAAAATAAGACGATTACTTGGGCTGTCTAACATACCTACAATCTTCAATACACATAAAAAGATATCTCACCTTTTCAAACAAAAGGAGTATATAAAATTTCTTGCTCCTTTGAAAAAGTGTATGTGGAAGAAACAGGACGCCCAAGATCAACTGGACTTAAGGAACATAAACGACGTATTAAAAAAAAAAATTGTTCACTCTTCTGTAACTGTACACCAGCATACCACTGGCCATATTATAAATGTAAAAGAAACCAAGGTTCTAGCATCGATTTCAGAATTTTATATACGAAAAATTAGAGAATTTATCGAAATTTTAAAAAAATGTCCATAGAAATACAGGTTACGGTCTACATCACTCGTGGAAACCGATCTTAACACAGGGTCCCAATTTGGCGAGCACAAGTCGGGTACAAAAGCCCGTCTGAATCCTCCGGGCTTATTCAGTGTTCAAAATCTCGTAGGGTGAAGATCCCTGAAGATGCATCGTGCAATCGAAGGCGAAACGTTGGATAGTAATATAAGTCTCATGCTTCGAGATTTTCTGAGTCTTGGTCTCAGTAGTCTCGATGGTCTCGGAAATAAAAGAAACATAAGTGTTCTATTGTAATGGAATTCCTGAAAAAGCTCATTTTGATAATTTGTGTCCCTACATTTTCAGAAATGTGCAGACAGTTTTTAAAGAGATATGCAAAACAAGTTAGTTCTGTGAGGTTTACTTTTTTAAATATCATATTCAAGTCATCTAAATATTATATTTAAAAAAATAAAATATGATAGAGCTATCTTGGGAATAGATCTCAGTTTGTTGAGACTTCTGCGGGCCGATCAGGCAGATGGAGTATTACCTGCGGTCTCCTATAAGGGCCCATTTTGAGACTTTTATTATTTAGTATTTATACAACTAAAATAACGTCATGTATTAATCACCGCGAAACACGTCAGTATGCTAATGGTGATGGTACTTAGTTATACTGCTCCTTCTGTCTATCGGAATGACGTCGGGCCTTAGTTTTAGTTTTAAATTATTTTAACTTTTGTGATGTTGTATATTCACCATGTTTAGACCTTGCTGATAAAAGACAATTTTTTTATCAGCATGGTCAGCAAGCTTACAAAAATCATGTCTTAGATATATTTATGGTATTAAAATTTTTTTATCCTGTATCACATAAGTTGAAGGTTGCAAAATGGCTTAGTATGGAAAAGCGACGTGAAAACCATTCTCTGGTCATCTTTCATAATATAATAATTGATCGAATACCCTTGTAAACTAGTTAATAAAATAACATGCAGAATCGATATTTATAACTTGAAGGGCCAAATATCACTTCCACTTAAACAAGTAACTTTTTGAGCTTTTAAAAGAAAACTAACAATAGATCTTTTGGATAAATAATGTGCGACCGCTCTAATTGATGTCTGGATAAATATCTATACAATTCTGAACTTCATGTTAAAATTTAAACATTCGCTTTAAAATTGTAAATATTTTAATTTTCTTTAATTTATAATTTACTATATTTTTTCTTGGCTCTTCCCGGTGAACAACAAAAATTATATTTGAGTCTACAACGGGGCCGAATTTAAGCTTTTTAAATTTGTTTACAGCTTTTTTGTATGCCATATTACAATGTACTTTAAATTTACAACAATTTTGTGACAATTTTTGAAATGCAAAATTAAACAATTATTATTTAATATTTTATTCACAGCATAATTGCTGGTCAGGTTAGCTTCTGGAGAAGGAATTCACCTTGTCCCATGGCTACAAATTTTCGCACTATGCCGCACGTATGAAAAATTACCGTTTTTTGCATTGGCCTATCAGTGATGAAGCCTTTTCCAAAAATTTCTTAAAACGGTTTGACACAACTCCTTCCACTGAACAATAGGTATAATTTGCACTTGAGAAAACTTTCATATCCTTTTAATTTCAATTGAGAGATCTAGATATTTTTCTTGTTTTCCATTTGCGCAATATTGGCAGTAAGTGGAACATCAATATCTATGACATGACCTGTTTTTATCAATTTTATCTACCTTGTACCTAATGTGAGTGTTGTCCATCTAGCAGGGTGGAAAAGGGCGAGAGAGACAAAACCATGTAGGGTTAAGCGAAGCGCCTTGACACATACTATTCTTAATTTTTATTGGGGAAAGTAAGTTTTCTTAAGTCAGATAAATCTGCCATATTGACATTGAGCATTTCAAAACATTCTGTATCATTGGATGGATTTTATACCTCTGCAAGATTTCTACTAGCTACATGTGAGGGACAGAAACGTAGGTTTTGGAGTAGTCTATATAGCTCGTATCAAAGTTCCTGCGTGTAATACGAGCTTGCTTTGCTATAACAGAGTCTATTATTAGTAATTCTTTGTACCTTCTTGAGCCTCTGGCTCATCCCGTCTGCAAAGGTGTTATTATTTTATCCTCTTCATAATGTTTATAAAAAATGTTAATTATGACAGAGGTAAATAGCATGTATATCACAGAAAGGCATGTAAATAGTCTATAATTGCGGGCGTTCGTTGGATCTCCCTTTTTATATATCAAGCAGGTTTTTCCTATTTTCAGGAAACTAGACATTTTTTGAGGATCTTGCAATATTTCATGTGAGCATCTAGTTAACGGCCCTTGAGTTGAGACAGAGGATTTTATCCAGAATTTTTGTCTAACCCCGGCGACCCTTAATTTTGTGTTTTTTTTATTGCCGCTTTGATGTCTACTATGTATATTTACAATAGGGTTATACATTTCTGGTAATTTTGCTATTTGTTTTCAATATGATGGTTCATTTAATCTGCTTTTTTGTTCACGTCCCATATTGACTAGTAATAATCTATAAATACTTGTTTTCTTTATGTTCCTTTCTGGATTTGATCTTTCCTCATCTTCGTTGTTTATATTAATTTTATTATTAATATTATTATTATTATTATTATTATATTTAGGGAATTTCATTTGAAAAATAAATTAAGTGTATAGTTCTGACCGTAATATGTCAATAACAACAAACACATGGATTTTAACTTTAGATTTAATTTGCCGCTTATTAATATTATAACAATAATAATAAATAATGTATAATCTATATAAATAGAGATTTTATATATTAATAAAAAACATTAGACAAAAAAATTATCACCAATTGAATTTGTACTATGTGGCAAATATGGAAAGACCTATGAAAAGAATGTGAATTATTTTTTAATTTTTCTTTAAATAAAAAAAATCCCCTCTAACTCTAAAATTTCTTACTTGAAAAAGTAAAAATTTTCGGGGTTGTTAGGTTTCAAAGGTTCTTAATAACTGTTCAAATTCTTTTTATACGAAAGAAGTGTACTATTTCATAATTTACTATTTTGGCCAATGCTATAGACACATTTTATGTCACATTGTTGTTAACTTGGTCTGGTAACGGTTTAATGTTATGTAACATTACTATCACCAACACAAGCTATACAAATGACGTAATTTTCGTTTTTTCATTTTTTAACTAGCGATAAGATCAAAACTGTTTTGCATTTTCCTATCTTTGTTTTTGATGTGTATTATTTTTTTATTTATGAATAGAATATACACAATTTTCTGCAATTAAAAAAATTATCATCATGACCTCTGACCACCCTGTATGTACCTACAATTTGTTTAAAAATTAGGATTTTTTTCGAGACAGAGACCAGGAGTCTCGAAGCGCAATCTCCGTCTCGGTAACGGTCTCGTATAAGTCGTATAGCAAGTCTCGTTCCAGGTATTGAAATTATTTTAAAAGTCTAGAGTCCGAGAATAGTCTCGTGGTCTCACGAACCCCTATTTTCAATATATTTCGGTTGTGTTTGATTGGGTTGATTAATATAAGATGTAATGTAAGTGTATAGAGAATATAGGTTTTTATTTTGTCTTATCTTTAGATGTTATGTGTATTACAAAACTGTGCTACAAGAGTAGTTCTTAAAGATTTAAATTTATTTTATTTGAATATAAGAGAGATACATTTTATTTAATTATAGAGATATATTTAAACAATTAAAAGAATATTTGAAAAAGTAAAAGGTAACGTTAAGTAATTATGATTCAAAAAGATAGTAGTGTAATTAAAATAAATAAATAAATACATCTGTAATATTAAACAGGAATTTTGAGAAGAAAAAAAAAAGTACTTTCTCCAAAAGCAAGCAGTTGCGCGTGCAAATTCCCTCAGGTTAATGCGTCGGAGACTAGAGGAAGTGCAGACCAGTTAACACACCAACTGGAGATCTTTTAGACAACACGGGCCATGGTTTTGCACGAGATACACTAACAAGAAATAAAAATACTTCGAGCTAAATGAAACAACAAAAACCAAGATCTATTATCTTTAGGTTAGTCCTGGTCAGAGCTGGGCAGTATTTGTTTTTTTTTTAATCCTTTTTGTATTTAATTACTCTTTAGTATTTAAATACACTGTATACCGATGGTTAAAAGGATTGAACATTTAAAAATTTTAGGAATTAGTAGTTAGACATGTATTTAAATACATGATAAAAATATTTCAATACATTTTATGTATTTAAATTAAAAAAGAATTAAAATATAATTGTAATTAAGTCCTTTTTATTGGCAGTTAAATACTTGTAAATAATTGTAATTAAATCCTTTTTATTGGCTGTTAAAAGCTTTAGCACATCTAATCACAATACAGTCCTTACAAATTAGTTCAGGCTTTAGAGTCGTTATTATTTTGGTAGTTTTAACGCCTCCCACGCATCGGTTCGTGCTTCATTTCATTTTGTGCTCCTGTCAGAGTAATAAGAGTATGTCTCCTGCCACGAGGACAAGCATGTGAGGCGCTATTTACTTTTAGTATTGTGAATATCATAGTATTGATTTATGAAATAAAAGGAAGTTCCTTTACATTATTAATACATGCACTTTAATCATTAGTTGGTACACGTTTATGTTTTTTATGTTAAACTTTACGAATATTTAGGCTAAATTTGGAATTTTCAAAAGGCAGCGCTAATATGGCGGATGCGTTTTGTTTTTTGTCTTGTTGTGCAATAACCTAACTGAAAATACAATTTTAAGGCGGCAAATTAAAATTTTCTGGTCAAAATATGAGACTTCAATTCAAAAGGACGTCATAAAGTATTTATTTATATTATATATTTAATAATAATACTAAATAGTAATAGTAACAGTAATAATATTAAAGGCAATCTGGGCACAACATTAGCAGAAAAAAGTTTAGTTTAATGTATATATTGTGGCAAAAAGTGTGATAGGTAAATTTTTGAATTCCCGTGTAATAGCTATAATTATTACATTATAATATGAATACTATTATTACAATTACGTATAGGAAAAGATGTTATCACAAAAATTTTGGAAGAATATTAGTTGGGATTTTTCGACATTTTATGTTCTCTGGAACATGAAAAATATATTTTTTAGACAGACAAAAAATATATGTCTGTCAAAAAAGCCAATTATCTCGCGGATATTACATTTTGTGTGTCATGGACGTATTAAGGTGAATATAAAACGAGATAATATATATTACTACACACTATACAAATAAAACTTCTAAAAAATAAAAAATATAAAATAATAAAATATAAAAAAATATTAAATAAAATAGAAATAGAAAATCACTAAATTCGCTTTACCCGAAACTTCCATAATGATAAATCACTCTCTTTTTTATCATAGAATATGAATAGAATAGAATATTGGGTTATCTTGCTCTCTTATTAAAAAACAAAATATTTATCACTAGGGAAACTTTAGGGTAAAACAAGTATAATGTATAAACTGGTTTTACCCAGAACTTTCCCACTTCCCCCCGTAAATATTTCCTTTTGTTAGGAAGAGGGCAAGATAAAACAATTAGACGAGTACATTCCATGACAAAAACCAAATGATCTATTGCGAGGGAAGTTCCGGTTAAAGCGAATATACCGATTTTATTTATATAGAAGCAATTATTTTCGCTCAATATAGGGTTAGTTTACGAGGATAAAAAACAAAAATACAAATGTACATTTTTGAGAGACACATCAAATTAATGTATTAAAAGCCTATTATTAATGGAGTTAAATACAAAAATGTATTAAATTGTACTTGTATTTAAGCAATGAATATTTATTAGCTATATAAATGTAATTAGTATTTAAATACTTTACGGAAGGGTCCAGTACTTAGTATTTAAGAATTAAATACATTTGTGAAGTATTTTGTCCAGCTCTAGTCCAGGACAACTTTTTTTAAAATGCCCAGCTAATAAATAATAATAATTTAAAATAACTTACCAAGCAGTTTACGTTCACTCTTTCTAATTTCATAAAACGAAGCAAACCCCAATTTAAAAAAGGCCAAGGAATTAATTAATTATCTCTGTAGAAACTGATTTAAAGCATTATAAGATACGAGATAAAACCCCATCATAAATTCGCACTCTCGCTTACCATCGCAGATTTTAACGAAATTTGGTACAGAGGTAAAATTTGGGATGTTGATCATTAATTTGAAGTCAATTTTTGCGCGTCGTTTCGTCTTGGAGTCATCGTCAGTTTACAATCTTGTACTCACAGTTTTTCACCTTATTTTGATTTTCAATTACTAATTTTTACAGTAAATCGATTAAATATACGAAATACTACATATTCCTCAATTTAAAACGTTATTGTTTTGACAAATTACTTCATTAATGTTGAATTTTTAATAGGGAATTTTTATTGTTTTTGTATCTGAAATTGGTAATAATTGTCATTCGAAAAGAAAAGGCGGTAAGAACTTAAAATTAAAATTTGACGAATTCTATCGAGGTTACAGTTTTTAGTATAGTTAATTACAGATATGGTACGGTACCGGGTTAGTCCAGTTAGTATCAGGTTAGGCGCCGGAGCGCGATAGCCGAGGTATGTGTTCTTTGGTGAATGGCCAGGCGCCGGAACCAAAGAGAACATTATGCGCGAAAATATATCAGAATTGTTTGGAACGGCCACTATTTATATACAGAGTCAAGAATGGTCGGACCGTGATTTAAAAAATATGTGATCGGTCCCACCGTACACTAGTCATCCCCAATTTAAAAATATTAACTTTTTCCTAGGTTACTGGCTTTATAAAATATTAACTACAAGAAGCCTTGATATAAAAACTGTACTTATTCAAATTTGGCACAAAAATAATTATTTGGGAATTAAATATATTTATTTCTAGCTAATTAGGAACGACCTGGCGTTCTTATGCCAAAAATAGTAAAATAATTTAGTTTTCTGAGTAGTTTCGATTAAGCTAATTTTCGAGGACATTTTCGTGCCGAGAATAGGAATGAAATTAATTTATATGTAAAGCGGTTTCTTTGGCCCCAGAATAACTTTTTAAGCGCTTCGCCACTAATAAAGCAAGCGATTCGCGTATCTGATGATAAGGCGTCTGTAAATATGGCAATTAGATCAGAGATAAAAATCCAATTTCCTTTTTATTGCCCGTCTGTGCTAGGAATGTGTTCGACTAATTTGTGCAATTTCACATGAAAAGTACGATACGATGATTTTTCGTTATTATTTCACTTACATAAGTGAACTAGTCAAGTTAAATTACAGTTGAAAATGCACGTGTTTCTGTTTTTTTTCCTTGAGTTGCAGGCAAATTGCCATGACAATTAAGAATTACATATATTAACTGAAAAGCATTAAGGAAGTGAAGTAACATTTTTAGAATGTAATTTCCGCGTGCTTGGAGGTATATGAAGGAGCGATCGTCAAATGACTTATGTTAGCCATAAGAATAAGATTTACAGATAGGTGGCGAAAGTTTTTACTTAAAAATTTTTGTTTTGTTTGTTTGATAAGAAGTTATTATTTTTCTATCCAGCTGATGGCGATCTAGCTGAAGTTTGGGCTAATATTTAATTGGAGTATTCACGGTAACCGAAAAACAAACTTGCATTTAGATATTTAGGATCTCAGAACTCGTGTTTGCAAGAAAGTTACTTGTAGACTGAACTATATTGAAACCGTAAATTTAATTAATGTGAAACATAAATTGTGTTGTAAATATTAATACAGGCAAATATATAATAGGACTAACTAACTAACCTCTCCAAAATACTGACCAAAAATGCCATTATAAAAAGCCGATGTCTTAAAACGGCGAAGTGAGTAATTCTGCAGAACTTAGGTTCAAATTGCATGTATCAGATGGAGAAAAAGTATAAATAAATACAAGGGTTTTTTCTTAACTCACTCAACAGTCATGAAGTTAAAGGGGTTCAGGTTTAACCACCTAGCAGATTCAATTTTCTTGATAATACAGGGTGTTATTAGCTTCACTACAAATATATTAACTTATGATAATATGAACGATTTTGAACAAAAATTGTTATATGCCATCGATAAATTCTAAATAGTTTTCGAGATCTTACAGTTTAAATTCTTGCTATTCGGTTGTTCGAGATTACCCTAATCTCAATAGCTGTGGTTTGTCAACAAAGAAACATAAGAAACCTGTAGATTTGAGACAGATTCCATTAATTTACTTTTATTATTTTCTTGAGATATATGAATTATTTAATAAAAAGGATAATGGTTTGTTAGCATAAAGTAAAAACAACCTGAGATCAAGAAATCATTTATTTCTACAATTTTAACGGAACAACTCTAATTAAGTTTATTACTTTCCAAAAATTAATAAAAAAAATATATTAGCTGACCAAGCACTTTAATTTTTAGAACTAGGTAGGTCATTCACACACTGGGACAAGTAGTCGATAAAGTAAATGCTCACAACAGGGTTTTCCTCATTAGAGACTAGATCTAAACTATATTTCTCGTTTTCGGGTGCTATTTCTCTCTGAGGTCCACGATTATTATGAGAAATGTTTAAACTTCCCATATCCCGACCTCTTTGTAAAATATTTGGAACGCCAACCGTGCATTCTGTCTGTATTCCTCTTAAATAAGCAACATGTTTGCATATTCATTATTGTATACATTTTTAAAATCCACACTAGGTATTAAATCGGTGTGGAGTAATATCACACGACAAAAACTAAGCCAGGTGGAAGCAACAAAAGAACAAAACAAATGCAACTGCTAAGTTTATGAATTGAGATTTCTGTTCATTGAACCCTGCTGTTTGTCTGCGAGGTTGCCGTTTTTAAGTAGACATTTTTAAGGTGAAATTAAATTTAGATAGGAAAAAACTGTAGGAATGTAGTATTGACTATCTTATAATTATTTGTTTTGAAAATAAAATTAATGTAAGTGTTAATACTTTGGTTAAAAATTAATAAAGCAAAATACAATTTTAAGGACATTTTCTCAAAATTGGTAAAGGATAAACCAAACGTTATATAAGAGTTTTTAACCAAAAAGGGCCATACTATCACGAGTTAAAATATTTGTAATCAAACCCCCAATACTCTGTATAAATACATATAAGACAGTATTTATGAATTTTCTGAATTCTGCACATGTCATAACTAGTAACAGTAAGACAATATAAGAAAATTACATAATATTTTTAAAGGTAATTAAGTCTTCATATTTAGGACTATTTGGATTAATATTCAATTCTATCAGAGGCTGAGAAGGTTCAAAGTTACCATGCATTTCATATTAATGCCTTGGTCCGTAGAAACGCTTCACATGTTTCTATTTGAAGTCGGTTTCTAATTTTTGTTTTTATCAAATTTAAATTTGAACAATTCTTTCTGCCGAATGTGGCAAAGCAAAAACTGCCTGAATGAAACAAGTTAAATTAGGAATAATAAAATTTCCCTTTAAATTTTTAGTAAAAAATATTATTCTGTTGGTTCATTTATTATTTTTATACTTCTCCATTCGCTACTTAATTTTTCTATGTCTGGAGATGCTGTTATCACTTTAGGATTTAAACTTTTTGCAAAATTTAAAAGTGCGTCATCAAATTTAAAGGTACTTTTAATATCCTTGCACAATTCGACATAGAAATTTAAAAAGCAAATACCTTAAAATAATTAACTTCAGCCTACGAAACTAATTGTTCGAACATTAATATTTCACACTTTGTGCCAAGAGATCTCATTTGGAAGTTAATGATTTATATATATTGGTAACTCTAGCCAAGTAACGATGCGCCATCTACAAAGGGAAAGAAAATTATATATAATAAGACGTATATCTCATTACAATTATTTTGTGTCGTCACTCGTCGCAGTAAACTACTGTACATTTTGCTATATTAGAATAAAATATTATAAGTTCTTTTTATTGCAGAAGATTTCCATACCTTGGTCACCTCCAAACACTCTCCATATTTCTGTGGATATGAAAGATCCCCAAATATTCAGATGATCGACGAAAACACTAAAGAAGAAAATTTTAAAATACTTCTTAAATTAAGATTCTGTATGTTAAAAATTAGTCTACTGACGATGTTTGCTTTACCGATAGCTTATGAGATATTTAGGATGTACAATGTATTAAATAGTTAAAGATAATAATTTAGTAAAGACCCATTTACACGAGACAAACTGCAATTTATTTTTTGTATATATGTATTTTTTTGTAATTGTGTACGAAAAACATGAAGAATAAGACTAAACTGAATTTAAGGAAACAAGTTAATTTTTAGTAAATAAAATAGCTTATGAGATATTTAGGATGTACAATGTATTAAATAGTTAAAGATAATAATTTAATAAAGACCCATTTACACGAAACAAACTGCAATTTATTTTTTGTATATATGTATTTTTTTGTAATTGTGTATGAAAAACATGAAGAATAAGACTAAACTGAATTTAAGGAAACAAGTTAATTTTTAGTAAATAAAGAGAAAATACTCTGGATTCTAGATATGGATGAAAACAGAGCAGCATTATTTCATGATTCATATTGTTGAAAGCTTCTGATAAGTGACAAAAATATCCCTCATACCCATATAAGTATAGGTAAAAAATATACTTAAACTATTTATGCTCTTCTTACCAGCCCTAACCAACGTTTGAGATTAACCCGTGTTAAACTGGAACTATTTTATGATAATTTACTTGTGAGTTCACAAGACATCTTCATTCTATAGGTTTTCATACCCCACTTTTGCTCATTAAACCATAACCCAGGGTTAAGAATAGTTTCCATGTGTGAGGTAGATCGTGACCGTATCCTTACTGATTTTTGGTAAATGTTAAAAATGTCAATACGCACTCGATTTTTTTTGTTTATCGATGAACGCCAGAACCTTGATTTTTCTTACATTTATAATATTGTTACACTAGAACACTTCTTTTCAACAACTAACTTTATTAAACACTCATTATAACATAACTCTACTATACGCTAACATAGCTATTATAAGAAACTCTAAATCGTCAACGTTCATGTTCTTATATATGCCTTAGAAATTCTCTCTAATCTTCCAGAATGCCCACGATATAAGATGACGTATTTGTTTGTATCTAGCCCATGTCCATATATTCATTTTGGCAGCTTTCGCACGATCGTTGCACTTACCCCCTCTCGTAATTCCGATCAGCTTCTTGTCATGATATTTCATCAGTATATTCAAGTGTACAACCTTTATCTTGCTTTTCGAATTTCTTCATATACGATAAACCCAGTCGTTAAACCTCTTGATTATTCGGTTTAGTCTGTCTCAGTATGAGACAATTTTGGAGATAACCCTTTTTTCCTTGTGAAGTTAGACAGCCAAAACCAGCTGAGTTGGCGCTGATGTTATATTATCTGGTCGATCCAGTGGCGGCTCGTCAGGGTAGGCCTCTGAGGCCGCGCCTCACCCCCAAAATAAAGGAAAAGAGAATTTTTTTATATAACTTTTTATCTATTACCAATTAGAAATATACTTTTTAACAGTTTTACAACATAATAACATTAAAAACAAAACAAAATATAATCCCATAATAAATATTTTAGAAAATAAATTCTGACCACATCAAAAAACCGACCGTGCAATCCGTGCAAACCCATTCCTAAAGAAAGTGCTCTCGAATGAGGCGAAATAATTTTAGCTTGGAAAGTTTCGACTTCTGACCTATTTATCAACGGCCGGTGCCGATGCCGGCGAGTCACCTGATTACGACAGAGCGGGATGGCGATTGCCGATGCACGCGTTTTCTATTGCATTCTTGAGGCGATAAATCTGTAGCTTGGATATGCTTTTATTGGTTATTTAAATCACATGACTAGCGAAATATTCCAACGGCTTCTTTTTATGTGGTGCGTGCGGCTGAGAAAGAAATAGGAAATAGATTGCGATAATCGCTGATTGAGGGCGTTCTGTCTTTTAAGGTGAATAAATACGCGTGAGTAAGTTTTTGTTTTGTTTTGATTTGGTAAGTTGGACCGTTCCATTTTTTGTATTTGCTTTTTGCTTTTGAAATGAATCCTATTCACGACATTATTGCTTCATTAATTGAAACGCCTTTTTTAAGAAGAAGCGAAACTGAAAAGAAACAGATATTAGGTAGCCGTCCGACGCCGAAAATTTTAGCAATATTTAACGATAAGAGGCAAGGTAAAAAATATTCAAGAACTTTTCAAATATCTTGGTATGGAACTTATAGGTGGCTATGCGGAAGTATTTATAAAGAAAGCTTATATTGTTGGCCTTGTATTTTATTAGGTTGCGTCAAAAATAATTGGAGTTCAGGGGGCGGATATTCGGATTTAAAAAATTTTTCACGGGCAGTAAAATCGCATGAAAGTTCAAGAGAGCATATTAAAAATTCGGTAGCACTTACAAGACTGGAGCAAAATAGGGCGACTATTGCGGATGCACTACAAGAAAATGCAAGTCTTAATAAAATTGTTTATAATGAAAATGTTCGAAAAAACCGTTTATTATTAAATTATTTAATTGATGTTACTATTACTTTGGGTAAACAGGACTTGGCATTTCGAGATCATAATGAAACAACAGATTCTTTTAACCGTGACAATTTTAAGGAAATATTTGCATGCTTAATAAAAAGAAATGCCGAACTTACTGAACATTGTACTAAATTTAGTAATATTTTTACGGGACAATCTAAGACTATACAAAATGAACTAATTGGTTGCATACATGACTATATTCAAGAATATATAAAAAAAGAAATCAATGACACCGATTGTTGTTTCTGTGGCGTAATTGCGGATGATAGTACTGATATAACAGAAAAATCACAGTGTTCGATAACAGTTAGGTATGTGACCAACGGATCTTTAAAAGAAAGATTTTTAGGATTTTTTGACGTTAGCGATAATAGAACAGCAGAGAGCCTTTTTCATTTAATACAAAACAGCTTAGAGCCTTATGACTTTAAAAATAAATTGGTCGCGCAGTGTTACGATGGGGCTAGTGTTATGGCAGGTGAAATAAATGGGCTTCAAACAAAAGTTAGATCTATTGCTCCTTTAGCTATGTTTACTCATTGTTGCACCCACAGACTAAATCTAGTTTTACAACAGGGAACAAAACTGATTACCCAAAGTCGTATATTTTTTTGCCACTTTATTAGGAATACCAAATTATTTCCACCAATCACCAAAACGGTCTTTTGTGCTTAATCAGATAGTAGGTAAAAGAATTCCGCGAGCTGTAGAAACGCGATGGTATACACGGTCTAAAATTTTAAACTTAGGTGGCTAATGAATGGGACAATTTAATTATAGTATTTGAATGTATTATTAATGACTTAAGTTCTGGAACAGCTATTAATGGTGCAAAAGGATTTCTAAAGCATTTTAATGATTTCGAATTTTGCCTTTTAACGCATATTTATAAACAAATTTTTAGTTGCACTGATGTACTGTTTCAAATATTACAGTTAAAGCATGTAGATATAAATTACTGCATTTCGCAAATAAACCTTGCCAAGCAACGAATTATTGAATTTAGAAACGAGGACCATTTCAAAGAACTTTTCAATATTGCTAAAAAAGCCACTATTCTGCCAACTAACACACGTCGAGGGCAATGTTCTAGCGACTTTGATATTTTTACTAAATATAAAATATTATATTTCGAAATAATAGATTGTATAATTCTTCAATTAGGGACGCGGTTTGAAAATTTAAATAATTTAAATTTCTTTGCTTTAGTCGATTGCACAAAATATTCGGAATATGTTAAATGCTTTCCAGACGACTTGTTAAATAATTTATTAAAAAATTATCCAAACATTTTTGACAGAGATAGATTAAAGAATGAGCTTTCTGTATTGTATAGGGATGAACAATTTTCAAATTTAGATGTCGAAAAAAGTCTAGCTTTGTTATTTAAAGATTTTAAAGCAATTTTTGCGGAAGCATATAAGCTTTTTAATTTAGTTTTAACTATTCCCGCAACAAGTGTATCGGCCGAACGAAATTTTTCATGTCTTAAACGGATCAAAACCTACCTAAGAAACACAATGACACAAGAACGGCTTTAGCAATGATGTCAATAGAGCAGGAATTACTGTCAGAACTTAGTGAAGACCAAAACTTTTACGACCAAATTATAGATAAATTTGCAACCTTAAAAGACAGACGTATAGATTTAATGTACAAAAAGTAGTTTTTTTATCTTATTTCATACAACTATTTATTTTAAGTTTTAATAAACTAAATTATGTTTTTATTATCACAATCACCGCTATATTTTAGTGATAGGTGTACATATTTTACTTGTTTTGTTTACTTTTTATTTACTTTTTTTAGAGTTTATTTTTTTAGTTTTTAATGGTTTAGTAGGGCTATTGGCGATGACCTCCATTAAAAAAAAAAAAAAAAAAAGATCAACGCGTCGCAGAATAATACCTCATGGGTGACGTGGAAATTTACTCACATTTAAACAAAATTAACCTCATGTAGCCTCACCCTTCAATATACTCACGAGCCGCCACTGGGTCGATCACTGGATGATTTTATGCGGTCTCGTATTAACTCGTGAAATTTATGGAGACATTCTACTACTCGTAGAACTGGCATTCTTATTCTTAGTGTATATTAATATGTGCCTTTGAGATGTGGTGATATTGATGTGCATGCCTAATTACTCTTTAGACATGTATCAAATATAACGGTTGGCACTACAGGTTTACCATTAGATTAATAGACCTTTGATAAAGTACTACTCGTAAAATCCGGATTCTTATTTTCAATATATGTGTGGTTCAGAACTAAACTCGTGATACTTGTAAACGCCTTGAGGGTTTTGAGATGTGGTGATATCGATACGCATACTACTTCTTCCTTGGACGCATTACTTAATAAGTAGAACTGTTGATTCTAATGGCCAACTATCAAACTATTAATCCTTAGATAAGAAACTACCCGTAGAACTTGCACTCTTATTCTCAATATACAGGGTGTACCACTTAACATGTACACAAAGTGTAATTTAATTGTATAAACTCCCTGTAGAAAGAAATCAAGTTTAAATCTAACATTAGCTGCGGATTGTCCACAGCTTAGAACGTTCAAACGCCAACTTTTAAATTTGGTAATAATATAAACTTTCAAATTTATGTAATTTTTAATGGTTTTCGAAGATATTTGGAAAACCGTTTGAGACATGGAAAGGCGAATGAATGCCAAGGGCATGTCAAAAAAAAGTTGTATCCAATATGTTAAAAGATTGATCTGATATGACAAAAGGCTTTTGAGATGTGGTGATATCGATGTGCATGTTACTTACTCTTCTGTAGTACCATCTAACAAAAAGAGAGGTTGACATTACATGCTAACTATCAAATTAATGTTCCTGACATAAGATACTACTTGTAAAACTCGAATTCTTATGTGTGGTGCAGAAATGTAGGCCTTAACTAATGCTGTTTGTAAACGACTTGAGGCATTTGAGATGTGGTGATATTGATGAGTATGCTACTTGCACTACGTAACAAACAGGACTGTTGGCACTACCTGCCCACTATTAAATTATTGGTTCCGAGATAAGGTACTACTCGTAGAACTCGCGTTATTAATGGTCAGTCTTGATCGTTAACGCAGACCATCAGCGCTCATGGCTCGTTTCAACGTACATGCTTTCGGTTGCAGTCAGCGCGTAGAAGTATGAAAGTGTATAATAGTATTATTGTAATAAACGAACATCAGAAATACAATTGTTTTTAAACATAGCGTCATTTTGATCAGCTTACTAGATTATTATTAAATCTCGTCTTAGAGTGGACAACTAAAACGTATCATAAAGTCATAAACATATTTTTACAAATATCCGGTTGTTTTGTTGGTTTATGTCTGACACACCACAGATGAGATAAAACTGTAAATCCTGTAAAAATGAGCTTTGTAATCCTGGGTCTGCGCAAATAACTTAAAGTTTGCTTATTGAGGTTGCGGTTTTTCAAAAAAGATCTAGAAGCGCCGTTTTTTTTTATAATAATATAGGGTATCGCTTAAGAAGTTCTAGTTCGATCAAATAAATTATATTAAAAACATATTCAAAAAGTAACTATGTCATGAGTCTGTGTATTCGTCTTAAGAGTAAATATCCCTTCTACTAATGTTTGGTTAAACCTGAAAATATTATTTATATTTTGAGGTTGTCAATTCCATCCAGCTTTTCGGTAATTGTTTTAAATAACAACTATCCAGGGACCAAAACGGGTAGGTGGCTTCGTGTGGAGCATCATCCGCGATCCAGATGCACCAGGAATAATTTATTCTACTTATGATGTATTTTACAAGCCATACCTTGTATCACTATACAGAAAATGCAACTTTCGGAATTTAAAATTTAATCTCACAACTTTCAATATTTCCAGAAATGATAAGGGAGTTAAACCACAAATTTTGATACCTCAACGTTAAGCCAATAATAAATTCACTTATTTTGGTCCACCCTAATCTACATATTTACTTCACTTTTGAAAATCGACTTGCTTTAATGCGATATTGTGTACGGATTTGCCTTGCAGCCGATTCGGAGCAGCGGTTCCGATAAAAAATTACTGTCCGTATCAGGTTTTTCATATCTCGGTAGCTTAACACGACAGGATGACCTTGGTTTCAGTGTGCAGCCTGGTCCTATAAAATATTTGTTTAAAATAAGCCTTTGTATCTTTATCGTACAGTATCATTTAGAGCCAATCCAATTTCAATACTGAATGTAAGTGTGCTCTGATTCCTTCCTGTGTACACATATCAACATCATCACACACTATCAATATCTGTTTTGAAAAAATTCGCGTCTCTAACTAGTTCTGTTTTGCACTAAATATGCGAAGACTATGGGAAGTGGTCAGGAATTAATATATTAAATAACTAGTTAGATTTCTTCGTATTAAAGTAATATAATTTGTCTATTTTTAGGATTCTTCAGAGTTATGTGCAAAAACATCTTTTGGACACTGTCTTTGTATGTTTTTCTTCCAGGAAAGTATGAATTGTAAATATTTATCACTTATCTGAATAAAAAGTTCAACCATTATTATTACAAATTTATGTCCCAGACTTTTTTGCTTAGTAGAATAGGTGCTGTCCGCCATTAATTTTTGAGTTATGAAAACCTCGTAAATACTCACGCGTGGCTATAGTAAGTAGTGTAGCTAAAGTACCTTCCCCGATTACCTTGTAATACGGTCAATTTATCGTAAAAAAGAAGGTAGACTAAAAAAATGTAGGCTAGGCTTAATTTTTGAGATATGGTTCCCGGCGGTCAAAAACGAAAAAAACCCAAATCTCTAACTCCGTCCCGTTAACCGCCATCTTGAAAAAGTTAGTTAAAGTAAGTTAGTTAAACTTACTTAGTTAGAGTAAAACTGTAAGAACAAAAATTATAGAGCACGCAATGCAACATTTTTGGTCTAGGTTCTCTCTATAGTTCATTCCTGAAAAACACTTTTTTCGAAAATCTTATAGATCTTTAAAAAATACTTCAAAAACATTTAAATTGTGGTTTAGCTTTTGTTAGCAGTCGCCATAAAAGCTGTGGAAAGAATGGATGGTTGCTTTCGTTTGATTAAAGACTGAATAATTTACCTTCGCTGTAAGATGCTGAAAAGCTTAATGACAAGACGATATCGATGAGATTCCTGGATCCAAATTTCTTTTTTAGAAACGCCCCATTCCAATCACCAAAAGCGGAAGAGAAAGATCTGGATGTGTAACTTTAACTGTGCTGTGAGGAATATAAAGTTCTACACAATGAAGTGAATATAGCTACCAGGGCTGAAAAGAAGGCTTATTTGCAATTCTTATTTAAGCAATTTCCTAAAAATGTTGGTGTATTATAGCTTACTTCAGTCTTACTAACAACAATGCGATGTCTTGCCCAAATGGATATTGCAGCCAATGACTTTAATAATTACTTTGTTAACGCGCTTTCGCAAGTGGCATCTGTGGACAACACGTTTATTGAGCAAAACTATTCAAACAATTGTTTTGGGAATTGTGAGTTTGAGATTTCAATGAATCAATAGAAAGAAGAATTTCTAAAATATAAACCAATTCGACTGGTTGCGATGGTATTAATTTCAAAATTCTATTTTACATTACACCCCACTTAACTGACTTTATCACTTTCATTATAAATCAATGTCTTCTAACTAGTAGTTTTTCTAATGTATGGAAGCTGCTAGCTCATATAGTTCCTGTTCTCAAGGTATCTAATCCTAGTCAGGTTAAAGGTAGTAACCGAACAGTTAACTAACTATATTAATCTGCAGGTTTCCGCGGCAGTCATAGAACTACTACAGCCTTATTATAGATGATAAACGATATCTACTCAGAACTACATGTCTCATCCTTCTCGATTTTAGTAAGGCGTTTGAAACTATAGATCATAATATTCTAATAACTAAACTAAAATATTTCGGTAAAGGGGATGTCACTTTAACTTTTTTTCAATAATTATTTAACGATAGTCCCAGTCCCACAAGGAGTACCACAATGTAGTGTAATAGGTCAATTGCTTTTATATTTATATACAGCAGACTTTTCAAAACATTTAAAAAATCTCACATCGGTTTGCTGATCATTTTCAAGTGTACTCCTGCTTTTCTCCTTCAAATATAAATGCTGCTGTCAATGTTATCAATTCTGATCTTGAACTTATGGCTATGGTACCTAAAGTGCAAAGGTTGGTACTTAATAAAGGCAAAAGTCAGCTTATGGTTTTCGACAAGTCAAGTAATGTTGTTACTGATCTGAGCTAATTTTTTTATAAATGGATCAGAACTGGTGCCTGCCGAATCCTGTAGAAATCTCGGCCTAATCCTAGATACTGAACTTAGGAAGAAAGAAAATCTATGGCAAACTGAAACTGTTATACATGCACAAAAAATATTTTGGACCCCGATACCAAATTAAGACTTTCAGATTCTCTAATACTCTCACATTTAAATTATTGTAACGTTGTTTTTTTTCCCATCGTAATATTCAAGGTTAACATTAAAGGACACTGTCCTTTGGGTATTTGATTTATTAAGTGCAGTAAAGAAAGTTGACACCCTTCGGCATCTGCCTGCACGAGAATGGTTTTCGGTTGCCTAATAATGCCCTTCAAGCAAATAACATGGTACCTGGCTTCAACAGCCACGAAATTTACTTCCAGGATACGTTGCAATGCGTCCTGAGATTTTTGGTCCTCACATTTATCGATACTTTTTATAATCGTTGTGTTTGTCAAAGGCTTCATCATGATACTATCAGCAGCATTCTTCCTTTTATCCAGCTTTAATCACACAATGGATGTTGACTTACTGCATAAGAAACACCGTATTTTGAAGTCAAAATGTTCACCTTCGGAGAAATTAAGGAGGAAATTAAGAAACCGGTTGCAATGCACTGAAAGTTATTTTTAAATTCAAGTTTTGTATTGCACATACTTTAACTCCGATTAAGAAGAGTTTAGAAAAGAATATTGAGTGCAGATGATAAGCTATTATACTAACAGAATATTTTTGTGCCATCGTCGAATTGTCTACATTTTAGGAGTTAATTCCTCATTAAAAAAATCCTTTTCTGCGAGTGAACGGTATATAATACTGTAACTAATCGTAATATAAATTTTGCTTCTTTACTTTTTATTATACAGATTTCTCTTTCCTAGAGAGTTCCGTTGGAAAGTAAAAAATATATTCCACGTATAATTGGATCAAAAAATCTTACGCTGGTTTTATTTATATGTAAACAGCCAATTAACTTACATTTTCCTTTCAAGTGAAGCAAATACCCGTGTTTTTTGGAGCACAATTTTCTACATGCTCAAGCACATCCAAACTCAACGAAATCAACAAAGTTCTCACGAAAAATTCTAAAGGCTATACATGGTTTTCAGCAGCCTTTACCTCTAGTTTTTAATGATTCCTGGAAAATCCATATAACATTAAGACGCTGTAACTCAGCGACAGTTGACAGAAGCTAAAAAACAATTTTGTATATGTTTTAGAAATATTTTTGAAAAATCTACAAGATTTTCGAAAAAAGTCTTTGTCAAAATCACTATTGGGCGGTCAAAAATCGAAAAAAAACTAAAGTTTGGCAAATTTAGCGCCCTCTATCTTTTCAGGAATGAACTATAGAGAGTTTGGTCCAAGATAAAAAATGTTTGAAATTATGTGCTATACAACTTTTGTTGCTACATTTTTTCCCTTCGGCGAACAGGAAATGAGAAAAATCTAATGCAAAATTTGGCCTAACCTGGAGTTTTTCGATCTAAAATGACATATAAAGATATAAATTCTATTTTAAGAGATGTCTATAAACCAAGAATGTACACTAAACCTAAATGTATGTCGTGATGTTAAAGTATTTCAATTACTGTTTGGTAGGCGTTAAAAAAGAAAAGTTCTTGGCGAACAATTCGAGTAAGGCACTATAAGACAAGTGTGGCACGCTCCACAATTTTCTCACAACTTTTTACGAAGAAGCCGATTTTCGTCTTCTACTTCCATAAAAACTGTCGATCGTACCGTACCTGTAATAATTAATCTACGACATTATAATAATAATAGCCCTTTTCTAGCACACAGGGTATACATAGCTTGCTTAATCTAAGGCTTATACTAACATAGTGTAATACGCTTTAACCCTCCACTTTTACCGTAGGATTTTTTCGTTAATTTAAGGCTGAGTTGGTCTAGGTGGTCAAACCACTGAAAAACGCCGATTGTGATATTTGAACCCATGATCTTTGAAGTCGATTCCAACGCTATATTCTCTAAGTTACCTGGTCACAAACCAAACTGTATGTAGGGTCTTAAATATTGCTTGTCATTTTTCAGGGTTTTATAGAAGCTGCCACAAGTGCTGCATCCTGTATCCACTAGTATTGTACGATTTCCGTTAGTCGGCATAATTTAAAACATATTTTCTCAGATTCTGAAGTATCGAGAATGTCGTTTTTTGGCGCCAAGTGATTTTTTAAAAGTTATGATAATATTGAAATCTTTATGTATAATAGACAAGTTATTGAAATTTAAGAAATTTTCCTAATTCGTTTATTTGATTTATTAATTGATGGAGGCTTGTTACTATATCGTTGCAAGTGGCAACTGGATGAAAATTTTCGAATTATTCGTGAACACTACTTAAGATATTTACAAAATAATTATGGCAAAAAACATTTATGTTGTATATGATGGTTATAAATGGGATAACATAAAATCGGTGGATCGAACCTACAGCTCTAAACGGATGCAATGATATATTATTCGGTAAAAACGTGCCTTTGAAAATAAGATAAGAGACATTTCTAGTGAACAGTAAAAACAAGAGTGGACTAATAGATATGCTACGAAACATACCTTTAGAAAATAATATATTTTTTTTGTCAAGCATAATCTAAAAATATTGTTATAGTTTTTGAGGATGTAGATGGCCTCGTTAAGTAACAGCAAATGAGAAATTGATTTCCAAAAACCAGCCGAAGGAAAAGCATTGCAAAGAGTGTAAAAAGCACATGTATTTACTAGTTGTGGCACTACGTCCGGTTTTTTCCATCAGAGAAAGAATATGTTAGCCAAACATTTTGGGAAGCCCACAAAATGCTCTCTCAGTTTTCAAAAACGAATGCGAAATAAGCAAATAATAATGCAGCTGAACATATTAGAAAAGGAAACCCCATATTCAATTATAGCTTGAAAAAAATATTTTACTGGAAGAACTGGGGTGAAAATATGAATGCGGAATGCTAAGGCCGGAAACAATGCAGCAGCTACCAGCTTCACAAAGCTTTATAATAATTTTTTGCACAAGCAAAACAGGATATGTCGGAAATATCGAAAAAATGCACTATATTATGCTTAGAATGCAATGCTAATATTTATTAAATTGTTTCACCTACCATCCAATGAACGTGAAGATAATGATAAGTGATAAAAATTTAAATATTACTAAATAACAAATATTTATTTTTGTTTGAAACCTTGTCTTAGTTTAGTTTATAATGTATATCTAATCGATTTTTTCCTGTCCACCTTTGGTACGAAATGTATGATTTTAAACGATTTTCCTAATATTATATAATTTTTTTAAATATAAAATAGTATATTGAAACACTACACATGATTTTATAGCACGAGCCCTAGGTTTCTATTTTATGCACTAGATTTTAACACAGAATTATCTTTAAGGGAGAACTGTACGCAAAAAGTGAAAAACCAGCGACAAGGTCTAGTCGAGTTGAAAGTAAGATGAAAAGGTACCTACGCATTAAAAAAAACTTCCTACACGTCCGACTTCAAAAAAATGTGTTATGTATAGGTAATTTAAATTACATTTCGGTTAAAAATGGATTCAAAAGGGTTCAGGCGCTGCAAAAAGACAAAGACATGAGTACGATTTACCATTTCAAATTTTGTAGTTACGTAGACAAAGGATCAATGGGCATGTGCGTCAAAAAGTGGTCAAATGGTCGAAAATGGACAAATCTACTTTTATTTTATAACTCTAGATTTGATTTTTTCATAAAAATTCGCCTTTAGCGCCCAACTATACATATTTTCCTATTAAAATCACATTGAGGCTAATACATATCTCTTATAGTTTTAACATAATATTGCAGCGGCGGAAGGCTTGCAAATGATCCATATTACTGCGTGCAGTTCCCCCTTAAGAAACATATTTACTGTTGAGCATTTTCGAGTTGGTGACAATGCATGCCAAAAGTGGCAATTACACGCGCACCATGTCTGTTTTTCACATTTGAGATGTGACCAGTTTTAAATTCGAGGTGGCCACGATTTAGAATTGCCAACTTTTTTAGAGAAAAAAAAGTTGTGTTGAAAAGAGGGCCAGCACAACACTGCTTTGCTAGATATTTTAAATATTTTTACTGGCAGTTTTATAAGATATTTTAGAGCACACAATTATGGCAAGAAATAAAAATCCTAAAAAAGTCAACGCTCATTTAACCTTTCTGATTTTTTTAATGAAACAGACCCCCCAGGACAACCTGAATGAAGAAAAGAAGAGTGCAATCGAAGAAAAAGAGAGTGCGTTGTCGGTCTGCATTTGTATACATTATGTCGACCGCGCGACGAGCTGAATGCTGATGTCAGGCCGTGGGAGAATGAAACTCACCAACTGGCTTTGCCCGTTGTTTGGTAGCTGACGAACTATACAGGGTGCAACTAGTAAAAAATACACTTCCAAGAAATTATTTAAAGTTTCTTTGAAGCCGTTTTTGAGACGTAGATGTTTTCTGGTCGTGTTTCCTTATTTAATCAAAATATTGTATATTTTTTGATGTTGATAAATTTAATCGCGATTTGAGTTTAAAAAACTTTTTTTCAAAATGTATGAGGTACAAAATATTTGTCATTTTCGTGTTTCCGTGGCGGCCTAGTGAAGTGTTAAAAAAATTATTATTAAAAAACTGCTCATCCAATTTCTCTCAAATTTTGCACAAAAATCAAGTATTATGTTGGAATGAACTGGTAATATTTTGGTACGAATCCAAGATGGCGAAAAAAAATGGCGGCTTAATAAAATATTTAACAATTCAGCTTGAAAAAACTTCTTACTGGACTGATTTTAAAGTGTGTGCTATAACTAACTGTGGTATAGCGATCAACTAATACAATTGTGATACTATGGCCGAACAAAATAGCGGCCAAATAAAAATTTTGTAATTGTGAAAAAATGAAATATTTTAACGTTCCTAGATGCCAAAAAAAATGTTTTATCAGTTCTGTCGGTCCGTCTGTCGGTCTCTCTGTCTGTCTGTCAGTTCGCGGCATAGCATAGACTACTTACCCGCTTGACTTCAAATTTTGATCAAAAATTAAGGGTCATATTATTAGGATGACCTGGTAATATTTTGGTAAAAATCCAATATTGAGAAACAAAATGGCGGTTTAGTGAAATGTGAAAAAAATATTAATAAAAAGTTACTTATCCAATTTATCTCAAATTTTGTAAAAACATCAAAGTAAATTCAGCCTGAAAAAACTACTTGATGGATTGATTTCAAATTGTGTGCCATAACTAATATGGTATAGCGATCAACTAGTAAACTGTGTTACTAATTTAAGGTGGCGAAATAAAATAGTAGCCAAATGAAATGTTTTTAAAGGTGAAAAAAATCACCCTCTCAGGTTTTACATATCTTCACGTTTTAGCGGCCCTAGATGTCAAAAAATATGTTTTATCAATTCCGTCGGTTTGTATGTCGGTCTGTCCATCAGTTCGTCAAAAATTAAGGGTCATATGGGGATGGCCTGGTAATATTTTGGTAAAAAACCGATATAGCGGAACAATTTTAAAAAAATTATTACTAAAAAAACTGGTCCAATTTACTTTAATTTTTGCACAAAAATCAACTGTTAAATAAGAATGAACTGGTTACATTTTGATATGAATAAATACTTCTTATTTCATATATTTATTTTATTTTTATATTTATTTCAATTTTTGTGCAAGAATTAATTGTGATATAAAGATAAACTGGTAAAATTGGAGTACGCAATAGCAATTAAATGTGAAAATAGGATAAACTGGTACGAATGCAACATGACGTAAGAAAATGGCGGTATGTGTAAAAACTACTTATTAAATTCATTTTAAATAATGTCCAAAAGTCAAGTGTTGCATAGGTAGAAAGAAAAAAAGGAAAGGTAAAATATTAGTAGGAATCCAATATGATGGAACAAAATGGCGCCCAATAAAAATATTTGAAAAGACAGTATATGTAACACATGTATACTGTGACTATGTACTGAACTAAATTGGGTCACACTTCCCTATTCCTAACAAATGAAAAAAAAATCATAACGAGGGATTTTTCGGGTAAAGGAAATTTACCGATATAAGAATTTAATATATATTTTGGAGCATTTGCCACCCATCGTCTGTTCCGGTATATTTCCGAGGTGCTTTGCCTTGCGTCACTAAGATAATAAAATAACGAATATGTTAGGGAACCAGATACATCTTGATAAAAGATTATCTGATAAATAATAATAAAACTAATAACAAAATTTTATGATAATTTTAAGGTCATGAAAAACCTAAACGTATCTATCTCTATTCATACTTTAATAAGAAAACTATTTTTGCATTAATTTAAATATGTTTTATACGTATATTTTGCGGAAACTGCTCTTTTCTTGTTAGCTTTGACTTTTTTCTACGAGTGTGGGGGAAATGGCTCTTTCCACACTGTTTTGTGTGCGGGAAGAGCTATTTCCCGCACTAGTGCGGGAAAAGTTCTTAAAGGCAAAATAATCACTGTGACGTCCAATAACTGGCTATTTTTGGAATTGCTGGAGCTTGCTGTCGCCAAGAGCTAACAAATTCAACTCTGGTCGATATCGAAGATAAGAAAGATCTTACTAGTTAAAATCCCAGACAAAAAGACACATGTAACACGAACGTTTGTTATTTCCGGTGAAACTTACATTACTACTACAGAGAATATATAGAATTGCGTCCATCAAACGCTAGCCATCGAAGATTTTTCGTAAATTACCAAAATGGTAAATGTACAGTGCAATGCTTAGGAATAAATAAAATAGGAAAAATTCCCTTCGATATAGCCGGATTTTCTTCAAGATCCTGAAGAGTTTAACAACCATTGTTGTGGAGGGTTTTGCGAGATTTTATTGGCTAATTCTTCTGGAACAGACATTATATGTCTAAAACGGCATGGAGGATGGAATCTTCCTCGGTTGCGCCAAGTTATATACAGGAATCAGTGGCATATAAATTGAAAATTATTAATACAATTTTAAAAGATAATATTTTCAAAAGTAATACCATTTCACTCAGGTCGACCCCATATCTGGAGCTACAGCTACCACTTCATCAATAAAATAATTTATAATTAAAGTTAAACGGCACTAACCTACTATTCTTGTTTTTAATTAAATTCTTTCTACTGGTACAATATGCAGCTCCTCAAAATCTCTACAATTATTTTTTTTTCATATTACGGATTAGCAGAAGAGTGGTTAAAGGAGTATCATACTCCTATTGACGACTATTTTACCACCATGGTACTTGTTTAGCTTATTCTTGAAAAACTACATAGTCCTTTATAAAAATGTGTGTAAAATTACATACACTTTTAAAAATCCTTATCTAGTTATTGTCCTATATAATTTCAATAAAATCTTATCTTACTTTTTCCCTAGTCATCCTGTATATGCGTGGTTGTTGTACCATGTCCATTCAATGTTCTATGTTAGTATATTCCATGCTAACACAGGAGTGAAGGAAACCAAATTTATTTCCCGGGCGTGTAAAAACTACGTTCTGAGAATATTAATTACATTGACTTTTTTTACAAGGCTATTACAGTAGTAAACAATATAACATTAAAAAAAACATTGTTGATAAGCTTTATAATTACTCCGAGATAATTTGGCAATATAGAAATTTTGTGGACAGTATTTAGGGTGGTCACATTGGGAGCACATCAAAAAAAATTTAAATAGCCGAATGGATTTTAGTCTAATAAATAGAGACAAATAAAAGGTCTATATTAAAATATATATAAAATAATAATTTATAAAACCTATACTGTTAGGTGGATCTCTCCCGTTAGCGTTATGTTAGCCCAGGTTCGTCGATGAAACGATCATTAAAGCCTTAATAAAGAATAAAAATTCTGTTGCACAAATAAAAAGAACAACAAAGTGGCAACGTCGGTATCTGGCGGGGTGTTTACCGAATCGTGAAAAATTGCTTGTTTCATTAGGTAGAAAATTCCTTACATTTTTTGTACAAAACTTTTTTTGTCAGAGAAGCAATTCCCGCGATACAAATCATTTAACCAAATTTGTCAAATTAATTCTTTTATCATTTAAAATTTTAGTTACTTTAGATTTTGGATTTTACCAGCGGCTCTTCCATAAGGTCATTTGGTCAATGACCCTCCAAAAATATTTCAAAAAATAAATTATTCGTTTGCCCGTCTCTCCTAATAGTTGTAATAAAACGCGAACTTTGGGAAAAGTTAAATACCTTACACTATTAGACGCGCGCGGCGGTTCGTATGGTCTCGTTGCGTTCCTTAGGCATTATAAAATACGCTATACTAAGCTAGGCTGGGCAGTCCGAATTGCCTTGATTACCTTAAAGCTTAATAAAAGTACCCGGAGATTTCACAGCTACCGAGCGGCAGTTGAACGTGATAGCAAATGGAATATGATATCGCGATTTGGGTCATCAGCCGGTCTCTTCTCATAATTCGATCGTTCGGTCGTGTCATCACGTCCGCATGCGGAAGTTCAACTGTTCAGAGGTCGCGCGGTCGATATTCTAACTCGATATTGTTTCGGACGTTTTTAATCGATGAAAATTGATTTATATACTGTTTTTTGTAATATATATTTTTTTATTTTTATGATATGTGTGAGTTAGAAATATACAGGAAATAAAATGTTGGTAGTGACTAGTGCAAAAAAATAAACAACTAAAAAGTGCTTACGAACTTACTTTTGCAAAAATAATCAATTTCAAAGTGGTCTATGTTTGAGTTGTGAATGTAGATGACATAAAATCTCGGTAGTGCAAAAAATTGAACAACTAAAGAGTGCTAACGAACTTAATTTCGAGAAAATAACCGAATTCAAGGTAAGTGGTCGCAATTTGCCAGAACTTAGTATACGAGAAACCAGTAAAGACAAAAATAAAGAGGTTCATCCAAACTTTCGCAAAAGTGTGTACGATTTAGCTAAATGGATATGTGGTTGTGAAGTCTCTAACTCATTCTACTGTTATATTTGTTTGTTGTTTTCTAAGGACTCGTCGGATTCATTATGGTGTAAAACCGGTGTTAAAGACTTAAAACACTTAAAAGAAAATATAAAAAAACGTGCGTTTTCTGCAGATCACAGGAAATGCTACGGTCGGAAGTGTTGATATTCGCACTCAGCTGGACACAGTTTATAGAAAGCCCCTTAGAGATTTTAATGAAAATGTTTCCAAAAATCGTTATATTTTAAACAAAATTATAGATTGTGTAAAATTTTGTGGAGCATTCGAGCTGGCACTACATGGCCATGATGAAACATCTGAAAATCCAGGGTTTTTTCGAGGGTTTATAAATTTTGTTGAGGAGTTGGGCCGAGGTTAAGTATCGAGAAATCGTTTATAAAAGGAATGTGCGTGCAATTTTAACGAATGTGTCATTCAGCATTTTTCCAATTCTAAAGAACGAAGAGTTTTACCTGAACTTCAAGAGAATTTAAAGTTCAATTTAAAGATAAGATATTTATTTTTATTTTAAGGATGTCTATTTTTAAATTTGTTATTGACCTCCCAATATAATTCACCACGAGCCGTCACTGGTTTTTACCCAATTGCGCAACATCATGAGGATAGAGTTAGTGGTGCGGTATTACAAGATTTATTTTTCTGTATGTATGGATGCATTTTTGTAAGTTCATTTTGACACGCTTCCGCATTTCCTATTGATTTGATATTTAGTACACTTCTAAAAATCGGATGACAATACCATAATTTGATGACATTCAACTTGATCGTGACCTTGATCATTTTGTCAAATCGACCACTAATACTTCACCTATTACTGTCAAATTTTATACACGTATATAGGTCCCACAACAATAAAATACCAAAATGAACTTGACTTTAACTGTGACCTTGATTATGCAAAAGTGATTTCATCAGTGCTTTAAAATGTAAGTCCGATACCGAAATTTTATACACGTATATGGGTTCTATAGCAATAAAAGACTAAGATAAGCTTATTTATAACTTTCCATGTGGGACTGCCCAAATAATTTTTATAATATTGACATAAATATAATAGGATCTTAGAAAATGTTTAAATTAAAAGTAGAAATTAAAAAAATTAACTAAAAATAATAAAATAAAAAAAATCATTAAATATGTACGCGGTGATCATTTATAATGTCCCCCCCCTCTAACTTTTTTATTTGACGTTTGGTAGAAAAACGTCAAATATAAAAGTTTCACAAAAAACAATAAGCTATTTGCAGCATACATTTTTATATATACAGGGTGTTGCCGAAATCACCCACAGATTAAAGTTATATTTTTTAAATGGAACACCCTGTATATTATACGCTAAATTAAATCCTATGAAAATTCTGCATATTTTTTATATAACATGTCCTATACCCAAATACAATAGTTTTCGAAATATCTGCGATTTATTCTAAAGCTTATAATTTAGCTTAGGTGGCTGTGAAGTAGATCGATACCAACAAACAAAATGTTTGTTTATAACTGACAGTGACAGTTACACATTTAGCAACATTATACGTTCTTTTTATTGTAAAATGCCCTATTCGGAAAGAGAAAAACGATTAATTTTGGAAACTTTTATCAAAGCAAATAAGAGTGCTAAATTGGCTCAAAGAGAATTACGTGTAATTAACCCCCGGATGCACATTCCGGACAAAAAAAACCTTTCATCGAATTTATGAAAAATTTCAACAAACATCCAGCCTAACGAGAAAGAAGAGAACAATGGAAATTGATGAAGGTAGTGATTTAAACATTTTACTAAAAGTGGAAGAAAATCCCAGTATTTCCATAAGAAAAATATCGAGAAGCCTGAGAGAATTGCAGAATATTGATCCAAAAAATACATCTTATGGGAGGATTCAAACCACTCTCAAAAATGCAGGATACAAGGCATTCAAAATTAAGCCTACCACAAAATTAACGCCCAGGCATCGAGAAAAAAGGGTTGAATTTTGCCATGCAATGTTGGAAAAAGTTAATGAAAATGAAGATTATTTAAAAAATGTTTTTTGGACCGACGAGTCATCGTTTTCTACTAGTGGAATGATAAATCGAAAAAATAGCAGACAGTGGGCCACAGTAAATCCCCGTTGCTACAGGGAATTTCAATTTCAAGGACGTCAAACTGTTAATGTGTGGTGTGCTATTTTAAACAATAAAATAATAGGCCCTCATTTTTTCGAAGATACTTTAAACGGTAATGGTTATATGAATTTTCTCCGGAACGAATTAGAAAACTACATGGATGAGCTCCCATTGGAGCAACTGAGAAACCTCGTCTTCCAACAAGATGGTGCTCCTCCTCATTGTGTCGTATTGGTTAAAGACTATTTAAACCAACAGTTCACGGAATGGATTGGAAAAAATGGTACGATAAACTGGCCACCTAACAGTCCTGACTTGACGCCGATGGATGCATTTTTATGGGGAACTCTAAAAGATCGTGTGAACGCAAATAACATCGAAAATAGAGAACACCTAAAAGTCTTGATTAGAACGGAAATTCAAATTCTAAATCAAGAATATTCCCAGTCTATCACTGCCGCTTTGGATCGATTACGAAGAACATACATCAAATGTATTGAAGAAAACGGGGGACCAGTTGAACAATTCCATTTGTAAGAATAAATGTATTATATTATTATCTAAATTATTAATTAAGTTTTAGAAGTTTTTTTTGTTTTTGAAGCTTTCCGGCTTCCCGATATTTTTGTTATGGAAATATTGGGCTTTTCTTCCACTTTTAGTAAAATGTTTAAATCACTGCCTTCATCAATTTCCAATGTTTTCTTTTTTCTCGCTAGTCTGGATGTTTGTTGTAATAAAAATTTCCAAAATTAATTGTTTTTCTCTTTCCGAATAAGGCATTTTACAATAAAAAGAACGTATAATGTTGCTAAATGTGTAACTGTCACTGTCACTTATAAACAAATATTTTGTTTGTTGGTATCGATCTACTTCACAGCCACCTAAGCTAAATTATAAGCTTTAGAATAATGTTTTTATTTCTGAATGATAAAATCGCAGATATTTCGAAAACTATTGTATTTGGGTATAGGACATGTTATACAAAAAATATGCAGAATTTTCATAGGATTTAATTTAGCGTATAATATACAGGGTGTTCCATTTAAAAAAATATAACTTTTATCTGTGGGTGATTTCGGCAACACCCTGTATATATAAAAATGTATGCTGCAAATAGCTTATTGTTTTTTGTGAAACTTTTATATTTGACGTTTTTCTACCAAACGTCAAATAAAAAAGTTAGAGGGGGGGGGACATTATAAATGATCACCCTGTACAATGTAAGAAACTTAAAATTATTAAATCAAAATAATATTATAAACACGTCGAGATTATAACTGATTTTAAAAATAACACAAAAATCAAATGACATTTGTCCTTGGATCAGTATGATTAAATAATTCGCCTCGCGAAGAGCTATTAAAATTTGTTATAATCATCATCCCACATTTATAATATCATTTTATATATCAAAATACAAGAGTTCTAACCACACTACACCACAACTTGTTACGTTCTGGACGCGCGTTTCGCTAACCAAGTTAGCATCATCAGCAGATGATATTAACTGTTTATATCATCTGCTGATGATGTTAACTTGGTTAGCGAAACGCGCGTTCAGAACGTAACAAGTTGTGGTGTAGTGTGGTTAGAACTCTTGTATTTTGATCTATCTTCCACCACAGGTTCCAGTGTTCGGACTTATCATTTTATATGTTTAGTGGTTATTTTTAATTGTATTCTTTTTAGCACATTAAAAGTTTTATATAAAAAGATATTTTCTTTATGCCATTTGCCCGATAGACCTTTTCCGTAATACACTGTCGCGGGAAATTGCCTCGTTCATTTTGATTTTACAGAAGGACCAGGTTGGTCGGCATCAATATCTTCTTACGCGTTTTTTTCTTCTCTTCGTCCTCATCCTCTACGCATCAACATTTATTTCATTGGTGAAAAACTGGCTAATTTCAATAGATTCTTTATGTTCTTCACGAGAGTCTGAAAGAACCTCTGGAAAGTTATATGACCCTTATATCGGAAAAGGTACTTATAATAATAATAGAATAATTTAACCCCAATTTTCGAGATTTATATGCTTGACTATATCCTTTTTGACATTTGCACGAGATGAATTTCAAAAGTGGTCCAGGATAAGGTTCCTAACAAATGAGTTTTACCCAATTACCCTGAAGTTCATAAGGAATGCGTCTTTTTATCTATACAAGAGAAAGATAATACAATTTATATATGTAACTACTATATATGCAAAACTCAATAGGATTATAATAAGGGAAGTTCGGGATAAAAGAAATTTACCGTCTTCACCTACTCCTCCGTTAAAAAGTGCACATTCCATTTTCCTACATCCACAAGCTTGACTACATCCTTTTTGACATTTGAATGAGATTAATTAAGTGGTTCAGGACAGGAGTCTTTCATACTTTAAATTTTAAAACAGTATAAGTCAAGTGAAAGTCGATAAAAATCAATTTTACAAAATCAAGATCACGGTTAAGATCAAGCTCATCTTATTCTTTTATTTTTGTAGCACCTTTATATGTCTACAAAATTTGACAGAAGTGGTGGAAGTGGCTGTTTTAAAAAAATGATCAAAATCACGGTCAAGATACAGGTAATCAAATTATTGTATTGCTATCCGACCTTTATATATGTGCAAAATATTAAAGCAATAGGTAAAGTGGAAGTTCAAAATTGGCTCACAATATGTGATCTTGGATATATCGTGCTTCATACGGTTTTTGGATTTTGTAAGAGCACGAAGCCCAATTTAATTAACTATTTTAATTTGTATTGCTGATTTTCATATGCGTGCAACCATAGCTACAGATGGACCTTATATAATATTAATTACCCTGTTCTATGTACAAACATCGATAACTCCTAAAATATTTCACCAATTTGCTTACATTTTTCAAAAAGCATTCAATATAGTGTCGGGGCGGAAAATTTAATAAAAATTAATAATGGCGTAATAATCCAAAATATCGATTTTCGGGGTTTTTAAGGCTACGAAGTTCAATTTTTATAACCATTTTAATGTTTAGGAATTTGTAACTCTATTTACCGTGATTTTAGAAAAAAAAAATAAATGAATGGGTACCAGCATCCTTTTATTTTATTTGGCCGCCCAAAACAAAGGGTAACATTTACAGTAAAACTTAATAAATAAATGGACCTAAAATTTATAAAAATCATAAAGCACTAAAAAGTAAAAATAATACTGCATTCCATCTTAAACCAAATCAAAATAGTAAATAGACATTACACTTGATGTTTTAGGCCTGCATGTTTTCTACTGTCGCACTCCCTCAGAATACTGACCAAAACCCACCCCCGTCCCCTGGTTGGCGATGACATTGACGCGCTTATTTAAGTTAGCCTTTCCAGTTTAAAACTCTGGGCAAATTTGCTCAGATCTAGAGTAGGAAAGTCCAGAACTTCCTCTGAGCCGACCTTCGGTTGCCCGAGGAACAAATGCATTTTGCGATCCAGTGCCTCACAGCGGCAGACAATATGTATAGATGTCTCAGATTCTGCATGTTAGGTCACCAGCGTGCACCCCTAACTTACTTAGGTGATCCTTGATAGCCATGTGTCCTATAAGGATGCCTGTAATTGCCCTTAATTGATTTCTATTCAAAAGGAGCAGATTTCCAGCAAGTACAACATCAGTTTTCTTAAAGGTTTTTCTGTGTGTATGTCTCTGTCTATTTTGCTAGTGGACTGTACACTTAGATACTCCAAGGACGGGCTCTGGTTCGATAAAGGCCTCTGATGAGCCTATTCTTGCGAGCTCATCAGCTTTCTCATTACCTTCGACCCCACTATGGCCTGGAACCCAGAACAAGGTGACAGTATTCCGTTTAACCAGCGCCCATAGTTCGTTTAAGCATTCCAACACCAGTCTAAAGTATATCCAAGTTTAGGCTGGAGTGCATGTAAACAAAAGTGATTGTGAGTGCAATCCAGCTATCAAAGTTTGCTTAATACTTATATTTATCTACCCTCTATCTTGAACTTGGACGATGAGAAATTCATACTTCTCCTCGGTCGCCCTTCATAAACTCCAGCTCAGTTCCTTCGTCGGTTTTTGATGGACTGTAGACCAGACCAACCCACTACGAAGGAAAGACACCCTGCCATAAACACTGGTCCTTTAATTAGGTCTTCTATTTTGAGATGACTTGTTCTTGGATTGCAACCAATTAACAGGTTATTTTCCAGCCGATAGATTCCCATTCTCCCCCCCTCCTGGATCACAATATACAGAGGTGGCAGCTCGAGAATAACCTCCATGGACGCTGTGTGCATTGACATCATCGCCCCGGTGATGGCCAAGCAGGCAAGTCTTTGAATCTTGTTCAGCTTCAGCATCACTGTGTTCTGCACAACTTTTGTCCACCATACTACGGCTGCATATGTAACAGTCTCCCCACAGTAGTGTCCCCATGTTCTGCCATATAGTCGTCTGAGCATTCCTTAGGGTAGGTATAGGATGATCGACGACTTCATCAAATCAAACGTTTAAAAGGGAATAAAGTATTATTGTTTACTCTTTAGGGCTCTTTTTTAAAGTACGATTCAATTTTTTACTTCCCTAGTAAAATGGAAGTATTGTAATCGTGAAAAAATCACCTTCCGAGATTTTTTCAGATCTTCACGTTTCAGGGTCCCTAGATGCCAGAAAAACATGTTTTTGTTTGGACAAAAATTAAGAGTCAGGTGGGGATGACCTGGTAACATTTTGGTAAAAATCCAATCCGAAAAAAACTACTGATCCAATTTATCTTACATTTTGCCAAAATATCCAGTATTATGTCGGAATCGACTGGTAACATTTTGGTACGAATCCAAGATGACGGATCAAAATGCCGGCTTAATAAAATATTCAAATTGTGTGCTATAACTAATTTTGGTATAGGGATCAACTAGTAAAATTGCGGTATTAATTCAAGATGGCCTAACAAAATGGCGGCCACATAAAATGTTTGTAGTTTTTGTAGTTGTGAAAAAATCACTCTTTCAGGATTTACACATCTTCACGTTTTAGCCTCCCTTGATGCCAAAAAATATGTTTTATCAATTCCGTCGGTCCGTCTGTCGATCTGTCTGTCAGTTCGCAGCATAGCTTAAAGACTACTTACCTGATTGATTTTAAATTTTGATAAAAAATTAAATTTCATATAGGGATGATCTGGTAATATTTTGGTAAAAATCCCGTATAGCGAAACAAAATTGCGGCCTAATGAAATTATTATTAAAAAACTACTTATCCAGCTTATCGCAAATTTTGCACAAACATCAAAGTATTATGTTCGAATCAACTGGTAAGATTTTGGTACGAATCCAAGATGGCGGAACAAAATAGCGGCTTGATAAAATATTTAAAAGTTCAGCCCAAAACTACTTAATGGACTGATTTCAAATTGTACGCCATAGCTAATTGTAGTATAGGGGTCAACTAGTAAAATTGTAGTGCTAATTCAAGATGGCCAAACAAAATGGCAACCAAATAAAATGTTGTAATCGTGAAAAAATCACCCTCTCAGGTTTTACATACTTCCTGTTTTAGCGTCTCTAGGTGAGAAAAAACATGTTTTATCAATTCCTTCGGTCCGTCTTTCAGCTTCTCTGCCATTTCGAGACATAGCTTATTGACTTCAAATTTTGATCAAAAATTAAGGGTTATACGGGGATGACCTGGTAATATTTTCGTAAACATCTATTATGGCGGAACAATGTTAAAAATACTTTGTTAGAATGGTGTATTATTTAGGGTTAGGATCCAGTAAAAAAACAAGTCTTTTTTTAATTTGTCGACGTTTCGCAACTTTATTGTTGTATCCTCATGTTGGTAACTCTTGTGTTGTTTTGTTTGTTAAGTGTTGGTATTCTTTGTACTCGTCTCTAGTACGGTTGGCCAAATTCCATTTTGCTTTATCGAATCATCCCAAAGAATACCTTTTTCTACCATATCATATATGTATATATATATATATATATATATATATATATATATATATATATATATATGTTGATTTTTACTCCTTCACGGATGGAAAAATACAATGTGTTTTCATTCCGGATGTACATCCGTTCACTACTGTCGTTCTGAAAAGAACAGTTTTGCTGACGTTTCGCCAAAATCACATTTGGCATTTTCGAAGCTTTCTTTCTCGCGTCCGAATAGAGACTGAAGTGTTGGTGACTGCGACGCTTCCTTTTATACCCCCACTCGGGGCCGAAGGTTATATCTGCGCAGGCCATATACTGTTGATAGTTTTAATGATTGAAGGAAGCGTCGCAGTCACCAACACTTCAGTCTCTATTCGGACGCGAGAAAGAAAGCTTCGAAAATGCCAAATGTGATTTTGGCGAAACGTCAGCAGAACTGTTCTTTTCAGAACGACAGTAGTGAACGGATGTACACCCGGAATGAAAATATATATATATATATATATATATATATATATATATATATATATATATATATATATATATATATATATATATATATATATATATATATATATATATATATATATATATATATATATATTGATATGAATCCAAGATAGCAAAACAAAATAGCGGCTTAATAAAATATTTAAAAAATCATATATGAATATATATATATATATATATATATATATATATATATATATATATATATATTATATATATATATATATATATATATATATATATATATATATATATATATATATATATATATATATATGGATATGAATCCAAGATAGCAAAACAAAATACGGCTTAATAAAATATTTAAAAAATGTCTGTAAAGTTAAGTGTGGCATAGAGACGTATTGGTAAAGTTGTGGTACGAATTTCGGATAGTGAAATAAAATGGCGGCAAAATAAATATTTTTAAAAATCAACATAAAAATTCTTATTTAATTGACCTTAAATTTTGCAAGAAAAATAAATGTGAAAATGCGATAAACTGGTACGAATTCAACATGACGTAACTAAATGGCGGTATGTGCTCATGTAAAAACTAATTATTGCATTTATTTTAAATTATGCCCAAAGACCCAACGTGTGGCATAGGTAGAAAGAAACTGGTAGGAATCTAATATGAGCAAAATGGTGCCCAATAAAATTGTTTGAAAAGACAGTATATATAAAATATATAGGAATATAAAAGTCGATAATCTGGATTTCTTTTATCTGAAACTCACTTGATAATTGATTAGATAAAAAATGGAAATAATTTCAGTTTTTGTTTAAATTACCAATTTTCTTCTATATTTTCTATAAGAAGTAGAGTTTATTAAGTACTCGTCGCAGAATTTGTCTAATTATCTTATAGAGAATGTCTAACATAATATAGTGTATTAAGAATATTTTGGTTTTTTTCGCAACTCAACAAATATACCCAACCTTAAATTGACTGAAACAGATATTTAAGATAATTATTCTAATTTGCCCGCGATATTTCTTGATACATAATATAAAGATCTTCTGCCTATGCTACTAATTTAACAATAATTGGTAACTTGTTACTAAATATCATTAAAAAGGAAATTTCAAGCTAATCTCATTGTACACATTACACACTTCTATTTAAAATTCTTGATCTAATCATATTTACCGAAAGGATCTTCAATACTACTATACATGTAAAATATGAATTTCTATAAGCTACGTTATCATACTAAAATGTCAGGCTCATATCTCGAAAAGTGATTAAAGGACGCTCTGTTAATCAGTTGAATTGTTATAAGGTTAAAGGATTTAAATCTAAATCTAAATTTTGGTCATTAACTCTAAAACGCGTACCTCACCGTTCTTTATTGTTATTTTAAGATATTATTTAAGATAATTGTCAAATATAAAATATATTATTTTTTTATTAAACTCGTGTTAGGTACTTAAAAGGTTTACACTCTAACTCAACATTTTGTGTGACAGGATAAAAAAATTCAAAAATTAAAATTTCTTTGTTTTAAGACACTTAATTCGTCTTTCCGCGGGCTTAAAATCTATAGTATATATTTCTTTGTGTGGTATGCAATTTTTCCCATCACTTTATTTATATACTCGTTTCTAAATTAATAGAAAATTCGTAATAGTTGTTGTCATCTTTCAGCTCTGAAGAAGTTACTTAATTGTGTTTTATTTATAGATCTCCATGTGATAATAAACCTGAATTTCGGTCCCATCTGCAGAGCAATATTAAATTTTATGGTTCAGGTATAATCTCCTACTATGATCTTAATATTTCCTGTTTGTGAATGAAACGGACCAAGTCTGAATTTCGTTTTCTTAAATAACCATATTTATTGCAAAATCTGTTCACGTAGCTGAAGCTCGAATTGTTAAAAACCCGTCAAGACTCAAGTAAGCCGCCATGATGCAGATAGGCCCGATAACGGCATTATTCAGGACAGGTCCTTGGGACACGCATAGTCTACGTGCCCCAAGGACACACCTTGAATGGCTTCTGCATTTTAACCGCCGCTACTTCAGGATCATACATCATCATACTCAACCGAACGTGATTGATGCAAAAGCGATGTATATTCAAATTAGTTATAAGTAATTATTGCACATTACCATATGTAGGTAAAAATACTCAAAAAATAAATTAGGAATTCGAAAATAAGTCAAATCAAGACAAATTGTGAAAGAAACCTATTTCTTTAAACTTCAGTCATTCCCACTGATTTTTTTTTAGGGGCGGACCTATCATAGGTGGGAGAGCGGCAAAATTTCACAGTTAAATAATATTATTTAGTTGGGTGCTAATCGAATTCACACACTTTTACTTACGTAGGCCATATAAAGTAAATAAGGGGCGTCATTTTTCGTAATCATTGAATATTGGCCAAATTCAATCAACGTTCTTAATTTAGTTATTTTCTGGGACAGTATATATATATATATATATATATATATATATATATATATATATATATATATATATATATATATATATATATATATATATATATATATATATATATATATATATAAATAAATAAATAGGGTCTTTATTAAGTAAGTAATAAGTAACAAATAAGTAATAAAAACTTATAATAATAGAGTTATGATCGCTGGGGCACACTGACGAAAAACCCTTCTGTTAATCAAGAATAAAATTAAAAATTTGTTGCCTCTCATTGCTGGTCAAGTAAGAATCTTTTATAGGCCCATTTAAAAGGAATAGCACTTTTACATCTTATACGATCCGGGACAGCATTGTAAATTTTAGTTCAGTCTTATGTATTGGAGGAGTAAGACGTCCCTTAAAACTAATATTTAGATTATGTACATCCGACCTAAACACGATTTTTTATACAAATATGGGGGAGTTTTATGTAAAATAATCCTATGGAAAAATCAAGCAGCATGAAGCAAACGTTTATTACTCATATTAAGCCAACCAAGGTCAGCAAACTTATGAGAAATATGATTTCCTCTACGAATTCCGACTATCACTCGTAGACAAGAATTTGGTAACACCTGAATACGGCGCTTATCAAAAGAGTCTATTGAGTATCTATAAATAGAGCCACAGAAGTTCAATCGTGATAACATCAACGCCTCGCACAAAAGAGTTTTCAACTTCTGATTTAGGTAGTCTTTAGCATTATAAATCAAATTTAAGTTGAAACAAGCCTGACGAATCAACGTGCTAATGTGAGACCTATATTTTAGGTTAGAGTCCAAAAAAGTCCCAAATTTCTGCAGCTTTCAGTTATAGGAAGATTCTCATTATTAATTTTGATTTGTATTAAAGGTAAACATTTTTTAAGGACTCTGGAAGCTCCAAAGAACATAACAGAATCTTTTTTTTTTAATTAATTGATAAAGAGTGATCAGTTGCTGGTGAAAGTAAAGTTGTAAGGTCGTCATTTATCTCCTGAACACCCTGAATAATATTATCCGGTTTAAACGTGTGATATAAATGCATTTTACAATGCCTGACCTGATTTATAAACTGCGAAGTATATATTGAGGATAATAAAGAGCCCAAAATAGATCCCTGTGGGACTCCGCACGTTACAGGATGAAAGTCTGACTTGACATCGGCAATGCTAACAGATTGGGCTTTACCATCCAAAAAGCTATTTAACAGTCTCATGCTGTGGACATCCACCCCAATAAATTCCGATATCAAAGAAAGCAAGCTATGACTTATGGTGTCAAATGCTTTAAAAAAGTCGATTAGAGCCAAAACTACCACATCCCCGTCATCCACACCCCTTAATATGTCATCCGTAACCTTTAATAGAGCAGTCTCACAACTATGTTTTGGTCTGAATCCAGACTGTATCTCAGGAAGGATTGAACATTTTTCAAGATGACTGCGCAATTGCGTATCCATAACCCTTTCCAGTACTTTAAAGAGTGCCGGCAGTATGCTCACCGGCCTTAATTCTTTAAATTCGAGTGGATTGGAAATTTACGATTAAGGAGTGATAATGGCATGCTTCCAACAATTGGGAAATGCACCTTTCTCCAGAGATGAATTGATCAAATGAATGATAAAAGGATTTATGCAAAGACTTGCTAACAACAATAATTTAATGTTAATTCCATCACTACTTGTAGCTGTAGATTTGACAGAATATAAAGTTTTTTCAACCTCATTTTCAGTAACCATCTAGAAACTGAACTTTGCCACACCAGACTTCTTGTCGTTTCTGTACCAATCAATCTGAGCCAGACTGGGATTAAGTTTCGGAATACCGTTAATGTAATAGTTATTCAATTGATAAGGATCCGAAAACGAAGAAGGAATATCCACAATTTAACCATGGCGCATTACGAATTTGCTTAAGAAGTGCATGGAAGTTCAAAAGGCTCAAAAGAATATTGTTTACCTTTTCAGTTTTTTCATTTACATCCTCCATCAAAAACATATTAGCAAGAGGAGCGGCTCGTAAATCCAATAAAAAATTAAATTGGTTAAATTTTTTAAATCCCTAACCGTTTTAAAAGTTGGTGTTTTTGGAATAGACTTGAAATTTAAAGTGCATCTAAGAAGATCATGATCCGATATATTGTAAACGGGCTCCACTTGAACATCATTAACGATTTCCGTACTACATGTTAATAATAAATCAATCAAGGTTGTGCTTGAAAGAGTTACACGTGTAGGGCTGTTCACAAACTGCGAAATATTCAGAGAATCTGTCAAATTAAGGAACTGAGTGGCAAGTAAGTCAATATTAAAATCGCTGAGGCATAAGAGTTCATCGCATGATGATTTAAAAGCAGAAATATCAGCCTCGAAAATTTCCTAATATTTTGGTCTGGTGGTCGATAAATTACACCTACAACAAATAGTATATATATATATATATATATATATATATATATATATATATATATATATATATATATATATATAAGAAGGAGGTTAATATCGCGGTAAGGACTATAATATAGTAGAAAAAGGAATTCTTTGGGATGGCCGCTAAAGCTAAATGGAATTTAAGCAACCGGAGACACAGGTTTCTCACTAATGTCCTCATTAGTGCAGTCAACTAGTTGAGAGAGGAGTACCACTAGTGCCAAAACAAAACCACACAAGAGTTTAGAGTATCAAGTCCAGCAAAGATTACGAGTGTTCTTTTGGTAATCACAAATGTCGGTTTTGCTCCTGTTGGTAAATCTTGTGTTGTTTTATATATATATATATATATATATATATATATATATATATATATATATATATGTATAAAGCATATTTTTAACGTGCATCTGACAACCCTAAAATTTCAAATGGAAAGTGGGTCGACTGCTACATCATTTTGAAGGACACAAAATTTCCTTTTTAATGATACCTTAGTGTTAGATTATACTTGAACAGTTAAAGCGATAAGGACCTCAACCCTGTAGTTTTGGTATTAACGAAACAGGCACGTACATTTTACTTATTAGGAGTCAAAACAACTACAATCATTATCTAAATTACTTATTTAAATAAAAAGTTGTGATTTGAATGTCAATAAAACCGAGACCTTTACCAGAATTAAATTTCTTAGTTATCGTTTGCGTTTTTTGTTCAAATAAATAAAATACTGCAGCTAAGTATAGGAAAACAATTTAGGAAAACGTTAATTTAAGTCTCATTAGTGATTTTGTTTGGTTGCTTTTGAAACTATTTCAATTTTACTGTAAAAAATTTTCCAATCCAGAACGAGTTGAAATTCTTAAACTGTATTTTCAAAATAATAGCTAGGCTTATTGGTTCTTTCTGTCTGTAAAGTGCAACGCCTGCCGCCGCGAGCCATCCGCAATGAAGCTGTGGAAATCGCTGTTCTGGAACGTGTTGCATTGGAATATACTCAAAGTACCCGTCAACTAGCTGAAGACTTATGTGTCTGCCATTTATCTACAATAATTTTAAAAGCGCATAAATCTCATCCGTACAAAATTAAATTACTACAGGAACTGGATAAGGATGATCCTGATAGAATGCTGCACTTTTGCGAAGAAATGAGCCAGGGTTGTCGTTATGGGATGACAGTAACTCACATTTATTCCGTAAAGTTCATACCCAACACCCTTAAAAACTTAACGTCTGGTTTAGAAATTATTGGACCACATGCTTGAACATGTAATTGACCTTTTTATAACAGAAATAAAAGATGACCAAAATCATAACGTTAATCGGCTTCATTTCCAGCTTATTCCTGGAAATTTAACTGGTGAAGTATACCTAAACATGCTTGAAGATATAATGACCCGTTTATAACAGAAATAAAAGATGACCAAAATCATAATGTTGATCGGGTTCATTTCCAACAAGATGAAGCGCCTCCGCACTGTTGCTACTGTAAGACGTTTTTTAAATAACTAGTTCACTGGATGGTGGACTGGAAGGAGAGGCCCAGTTGAATGGCCTGTCAGATCACCCGATTTATCGCCCTTGGACTATTTTCTTTGAGGACATTTTGAGGACACTTGAAAAATAAATGTTCTTGTATAAAGAATGGATACCACGTAACACCTGATATACTACAAAGTGTTTGAAATAGATTTGACCACAAATCTGTATTATTGTATGGACATTTCAATGAATCTTAAAAAAACAATAAAACAGTTTATTGCTTTTTTAGAAAATAATATTCAAGAACTAACAAACATTGAAACGTAGTGGTAGTTGTTTTGACTCCTAATAACTAATCCCAAATATTAGTCCTATAATGACTATCCTACCAGAATAAAAAATATTATAACACTCCTAATAATCCTTTTCCAAGTAGGATAACTTTTCCTTGTCAATGTTCTTGACTGGAACCTTAAAAGCAATACCAATAAAAACAAATGAGGCTAAATCCTAATCGCGAAGGATGTTAATGATTATTAATAATATTATTCTGAAATATGGAAGTTCAGCGGACAGACAACAGGCAGCGGTCGTATCCTTAATCTAGAATTTTTTTCATCAATGAAATCTTGATACAGTTTCTTTATAAAATGGCAAAAATATTTTGAATAAAGGAGCTTTGAGATCTGTTAGTATCAGTGCCTAGATGTTCGACAAAATAAAGCTCTAATAATGTATCAATTTAAAAAAGTTCGAGGGGCTAAGATATAATCTTGAAAGATGCAAAATATATTAATTTACTAGTTCTAATCAGTGGAGTTTTTCGTTTTTTACTTCCTTCGTAAAAGGGAAGTATTGTAATAGTGAAAAACTCACCCTCCGAGATTTTTTCACATCTTCATTTTTCAGGGTCCCCAGATGCCGAAAAACATGTTTTCTCAATTCCGTCGGTCTGTCTGTCTGTTTGCAGCATAGTTAAAAAATTATTTACCCGATTGACTTCAATTTTTGATCAAAAATTAAGGGACATATGGGGATGACCTGGTAACATTTTGGAAAAAACCATTAGATCTTATATCCTACATGAAACCCATACTATCAATCTTTACCTTCTCCGTAGATATGTCCTAACACCAAATAAGACACCACTCAAACCTTACATTACGAAGATCGTGAACGAAAATCATTTAGAAACTTAATATCTCGTAAATTTCTGCGAATCAACGGAGTAGGTGAAGACAGATAATACGGGTTTCATGCAGGATATAAAATTTAAATATGTCCTGAGGATGCAACAATAAAGTTGCGAAACGTCGACAATAAAAAAAAAGACTTATGGTTTCTTCTTACTGGATCCTAACCCAAATAATATACCATTCGCACATAACTACAAGAGGATAATTAAAGAAAACCATTTAAAAACTTAATATCTGGGAAATATCTACTCACCAACGCAAGTTGGCAAACACTGATAATATGGGTTTCATGCAGGATATAGGATCTATATATGTGTCCTGAGGATGCAACAATAAAGTAGCGAAACGTCGACAATTAAAAAAAAACTTTTGTGTTTTTACTAGATCTTAAGCCCAAATAATACACCACTCTAACAAAAATGTTTTAACATTGTTCGGCCATATTGGATTTAAACCAAAATCTTGCTAGGTCATCCCCATATGACTCCTAATTTTTAATCAAAAGTCAATTGAAGTCAATCGGGCATGTAGTTTTTAAGCTATGCCGCGAAGTGATAGACAGACAGACAGACCGACAGACGGAATTGATAAAACATGTTTTTTGGCACCAAGGGACGCTGAAAGGTGAAAGTATGTAAAACCTGAGAGGGCGATTTTTTTTACGATTACAAACATTTTATTTGGCCGCTATTATGTTCCGCCATCTTGAATTAGTAACACAGTTTTACTAGTTGTTCCCTATAAAACAATTAGTTATATCACACAATTTCAAATAAATCCATTAAGTAATTTTTTCGGGCTGCATTTTAAAATATTTTATTATACCGCCATTTTGGATTAATTTTTTATTAAAATTTGAAGTCAATCAAATAAGTCGCTATGCCGTGAACTGACAGACACACCGACAAACGACCCGACGGAATGAATAAAACATATATTTTGGCATCTAGTGACGCTAAAACGTGAAATGTGATGTGTGATGTGTAAAACCTGAGAGGGTGATGTTTTCACTATTACAAACATTTTATCTCGCCGTCATTTTGTTCGGCCATCTTACATTAGAACCACAATTTTACTAGTTGATCCCTATGCCACAATTAGTTATGACACACAATTTGAAATCAAACAGTTAAGCAGTATTTTCGGGCTGAATTTTAAATATTTTATTAAGCCGCCATTTTGTTCCGCCATGTTTGACTTGTAGAAAAATGTTGCCAGTTGATTCCAACATAGTACTTGATGTTTTTGCAAAATTTGAGATATATTGGATAAGTAGTTTTTTAATAATATTTTTTTTAACATTTCACTAGGCCGCCATTTTCTTTCGCCATGTTGGGTTTTTACCAAAATGTTACCATGGCGTCCTCATATGACCCTTAATTTTTGATCAAAATTTGAAGTCAATCGGGTAAATAGTTTTTTAGCTACGCCGCGAACAGACAGACAGACCGACGACGGACGGACCGACGGAATTAATAAAACATATTTTTTTGGCATCTAGGGACGCTAAAACGTGAAGATGTGTAAAACCTGAGAGGGTGATGTTTTCACGGTTACAAACATTTTATCTCTCCACTATTTTGTTCGGCCATCTTGAATTAATACCACAATTTTACTAGTTGATCCCTCTGCCACAATTAGTTATGGCACACAGTTTAAAATCAAACATTAACCAGTATTTTCGGGCTGAATTTTTAAATATTTTATTAAGCTGCCATCTTGGATTCGTACAAGAAGTTACCAGTTGATTCCAACATAATAGTTGATGTTTTTGCAAAATTTGAGATATATTGGATAAGGAGTTTTTTAATATTATTTTTTTTTAACATTTCACTGGGCCGCCATTTTCTTTCGCCATATTATCAGTGTTTGCCAACTTCGTTGGTGAACAGATATTTCCCAGATATTAAATTTTTAAATGGTTTTCTTTAATGATCCTTTTGTTGTTATGTTCGAATGGTATATTATTTGGGGTTAGGATCCAGTAAGAAGAAACCAGAAGTTTTTTTTTTAATTGTCGACGTTTCACAACTTTATCGTTGTATCGTCAGGACATATTTAAATATTATATACTGCATGAAACCCGTATTATCTGTCTTTACCTACTCCGTTGATTCGCAGATATTTATGAAATATTAAGTTTCTATATGATTTTCGTTCACGATCTTCTTAATGTTACGTTTGAGTGGTGTATCATTTGGTTTTAGGAAATAACTGCGGAGTAGGTAAAGATTGATAGTATGGGTTTCATGTAGGATATAAAATCTATGTGTCCTGAGGATGCAACAATAAAGTTGCGAAACGTTGACAATTTCAAAAAAGACTTGTTTGTTTTTACTGGATCCTAAACCCAAATAATACTCCACTCTATATAACCAGAGGTTCGTTAACGATAACCATTTAAAAAGTTAAAAAATATATTACTAAAAAAACTAATTATCCAATTTGCCTGAAATTTCGCACAAAAATCAAGTGTTTCGTAGGAATGAACTGGTAACATTTTAGTATGAATCCAATATAACAAAAGAAAATAGCGGCCTAATAAAATATTTAATAAATCAGCCTGAAAATATTATTTATTAAATTAATTTAAATTTTCGTGCAAGAATTAAGTGTGTAAAGTTGTGGTACAAATTAATGGCGAAACAAAGTGGGGGCCAAATAAAATTTTTAAAAAATCAACTTAAAAAAATCTTGTTCAATTGCCTTTAAATTTTGCAGAAAAATTAAATGTGAAAATGGGATAAACTGGTACAAATTCAACATAACGTAACAAAGTGGCGGTATGTATCAGTGTAAAAACTACTTATTGAATTTATTTTAAATAATGCCCAAAAGTCAAGTGTTGCATAGGTAGAAAGAAACTGGTAAAATATTGGTAGGAATCCAATATACATAATTACATACATAATTTCGCCCAATAAAAATATTTGAAAAGACAGTATATGTAACACATATTTACTGTGACTATGTACTGTACTAAATTGGGTCACACTTCACTATTCCTAACAAATGGAAAAAAAATTATAATTTTTTATAATTGAATTCTATATTGTTTACTTTTTGGAGCTTATATATACAAAAAATTATTTTTATTTGACACTAAATTTATTCAATACAAATATTAATACAAATAAAGTAATGGTTATTTTATTTTGTACAATCTCAATTTTTTTAAAGTAAATCTTTTTGGAGGAACAATCGCTTTCCTTTGGATCCGGATATTTAATAAATATCTAAAAAATATACATAAAATTCCAAGAATTATTTATTTTATGATGCATTTTAATTTAAATTTTAAAATAAATAAAAAATAATTATAAAAATAAAACTATCAGGACCTAAAAAATTTAAAATAAACAATAATGAAATATTACGAAAAAACATTGGCAAAGTGAGAGCTACAAATACCATAAAATGATTAGTCTTGGTCTCGAATCGTCCTAAAGCGCTCTTAAAGCGAATAATGTGTCAAACTACGTTTATATGTAAGAGATTATTTGATTAAAAAATTTGATAAATAGTTTTTGCGGATAATTTTTTTTCTTTTTATCTAAATAAATAGTAAGGCAAGCACTATCCTATTTTTTGTGTATTAATCGTTAATGTTAAGGAGCAAAGGGAGGTACAGGTTGGCGGGAATGTAAGCTTCTCTTCTATTTAGAAATTTAATAAATGTGTATTTTTCAATGAAAAAAAAACAGAAAATTATTAAATTGTTTTTCGTATCAGAAGAGGGTTAGTCAATGCAAAGTGGTATTATATTTTTGATTTTAAAACTCTACATGAAGAAAAAACCGAACATGTCACATGAAACATTTTATTTCTACAAGTGTAGAACGGTTTCCCAGTTATTCCGCTATTGTTTATATATTGGCGCACAATTTTCCGTGTCTAGAAACAAGTAATAATATAGGATAATGTCTAATATAATATAGAATTGTAAAGCACCAATAAAATGTGCATATCACTAGAAATAAACTTAAATGTCCCATTGTTGTACAAAAGGCCGGCATACCGGCTTACATGATTTTCAAGAAATCAAAGAAAATGCCACACACAGGTTTACAATTTGCTTTAACAAGGTTTCTTTACGGCTAACAAGTAGCTCATTCTTTCTCTCCCGTTGGAAGTCACTTTGGCATCCATAAGCAATGAGCGTCGTCTTCGTTGATTCTGCAGGAAGTCGTCTTCAAGTAGATGTCGGTGTCGTGGACGCGAGTACGGAGATGTTGGTTTATTATCTGTAACAAGGAAGAAAATATGCTGCGCTGGTGGCAGATTTAAATGCTTAAAACCCATATAAAGTTGTTCAAATTAATTAGTAAACGAATAAATATCACGATGACTAGTTTTATTAAGTAATATATACAAAATATATACTAAAAAAAATTAAATTTAAAAAATCAAATATAAAAATTTCAACCAAACTTGTTCCATTCTCGATAGTCCCTAAGAATGACTAGTATTTTATAATAAGTATAAGCATCTGGTTCGATAGTGTTAGATAAAAATTTGTTTGGTACACATTTTCGTATTTAAATTTATACACTGAAAAAATATTACAGCAGATTATAGTTGTTGCTTATTAGTTAAATTAGCTTTGAATAGAACAGCTATATTACTGAGATGTATGCTATTTTTCCACGGCCACCCCAAGTAATGTTTCTGTCTGAAATTAGAAATACCTAAATTGGAAAACTTGGAGAACACTATCACCGTACTTATTATTCTGTTCCAAGTTTCCTTCTAGAAATCCGCTTCTAAATATATTTATAAATATAGGCAAAGAAGCACTCAAAAGTGAGGAGCATTAAAAGAAAAGTTATTTAAAATCTACATAATCCTTAAGCTGCGAGGCCTTTGGAGGACGAATATGCGGCCATTTACAAGTTAAATCAGTCTACTTAACAGACTTTTCTGTCAGATTTGTCTGCTTTTCGCCTTGTGTTGTGAATACCGCTAAAAGTGGCGAAAGAACTTTCCTTTTGTCGATTTTACAGCAAAAAAAAACTTTCTCCGTACCTTTTATGCCAAGTAATGTAAATGTTTAAAAAATATACAAAAATTCAGTAAAATAAAATTAATCAAATTTATTTCTAAAATTAAATAAATACCTATATTATATCAAAATAAACCCATATGAATTCATAAAGAAGGTAAAAGATAATATTCTAACGTATAAAGTTAAAAAGAGAAAATAAATAAGCCCTTTTCCCCTTTTTTAAATAACAAAAAATATTCAAGTTTCGTACAAAATCTATTTACCGGTTTGTTGCCAATAATTCCGTTATATGTTTCATATTTTGACAATTTTGCTTCTTACAAAGCACTGAAATTAACTAACATCCAGCTTAGAAACTTTCAGGTACCAGAAAACTCGAGTATTTGTATTTTCCTTTTTTTAACTTTTTGTACTTTTCAGTAAATTGTGAGGAATGCCGCGATCAAAGAGTTAGGCAGATATACTAAAAAAAATTTCTTTGGTTTAAAATATTGAACTTTTCCTAAAGGATCTCCCTGCATGAGCATTCCTAATAGATATTACAGATATTACCGAACAAGAAACATAAACGTTTATGCAGGATTATTAAATTCATTACAAGACTTCTTATTATGGCACAATAAAATTGTCGCCTACATGTTTTAATATTTTAAAAATATATTTCTTGTATATATATCTTTCGAATTAATTTTTTAAATACAATTTTTAATTTGCTTTTAATGATTCAACATAGTAATGAAAAATATTGTAAAAGTTAATCAAGCGTATGTTAAAAAAGTTCGACGTCACTGACTTATATATTATAATCATTAAAATCTTAAATTAATTTGTTACAAAAAATATCTTTGTATTTCTTACAAATATGTACACCGTTTTCTAAGTATTAGTTATTTAAATATTTGGTGTAGGGAAGGTGTCAATGATACACATTATCTTTCTTTTCCCACACAAATAATTTAAGTTACTACTACTATTTCGAAATTGATAGATTTTTGTAAAAAAAATACAACTAACAGGTTTTTGCCACAAATTGTTGTCCTTTCATAAAAACGTTGGTGCCATCCAACCTTTTTAAGAAGTCTGCCTATAATCATATTCAAATTAAAATGACACTTATACATTCTTTAAACATGTAGACATATTTAAGAAAATTTAAAATAATTATTTTTACTTCACTCGTAAAAGGGAAGTATTGTAATAGGATAAAATCACTCTCCGAGGTTTTCTCAGATCTTCACGTTTCAGGGTGGGTTCGTAGATGCCGAAAAACAAGTTTTCTCAATTCCGTCGGTCTGTGTGTCTGTCTGTCTATCTGTCTGCCTTTTCCTAGCATAGCTAAAAAACTATTTATCCTATTGACTTCAAATTTTGTGAGTGAAGTGTGATATAGAGATAAACTCGTAAAGTTGTGGTACGACTTTAAGGTGGATAAACAAAATGGCGACCAAATAAAATTTTTAAAAAATCATCGTAAAAAATCTTGTTCAATTGACTTTAAATTCTGCAGAAAAATTAAATGTGAAATGCGATAAACTGGTACGAATTGACGTAACAAAATGGGGTTATGTGTCAATGTAAAAACTACTTATTTAATTTATTTTAAATTATGCCCAAAAATTAAGTGTGGCATAGGTAGAATGAAACTGGTGAACTATCGGTAAGAATCCAATATGATGGAACAAAATGGCGCTCAATAAACATGTTTGAAAATACAGTATATGTAGCACATATATACTGTGACCACAGATTAATATAGATACCGCACTTTCGTTCGGCGCGCAAATCATCACATAACCTCAATTTGGGCGGAGAATCTATCAACTTAGCAGCGTTGGGTCGGTCGGAGACTGGGATTATTGTTTCAAATGTAGTCGTATGCAGTGGCGGTGTTTTTAGTTCTTCAAACCGCCGGCCGCCGAAGTAAAGTATACATTAAATTTAAATATTTATTAGATATTATTATAAAAAATAATATCAAAATATGAACACTTCTAGAAAGGGCAATGGCATGGTGTGTGTTGCCAAACACTGCAAAATTACAAGCTACAAATCATTTCATAGCTTTTTAAAATTTCCCAAGGATATAAGAAAATAATTTTTTTTTTAAATGTTATATAGTTTCCGGCATATAATAATAGTTTGTAAAAACTTTAAGACAGATGCTAAAACAGCTCTAAATACGCTATAGCCTATATAGGCCCAATATACTAGTCTATATTTTAAAAATAACTAAATAAACTTTGTTGCAAATTGTTTACGTGTTTTGGAAGCCCCTGACAACAAAAGTGAATTTGTGAAAATTACAGACAAAGTAGCGATCGAACGATCAGTCAGTGAGAACGTTCACATACCATTACTTCCGTGGCATCGCGTTATTAAATGTAGGGATTTTTCGAGATCGCGATTTTAACCCCGGGATTTTCAAAACTGTAAACTGATTTCGAGATTCCGATATTGAAAACCTTAACTGCAGGAATTATTTTTTCATTTAATATCTATTAATTGATTTGTCTAAGAGTATTCAAATTTGTTATATGGGCCTCATATTACCTACTTATAAAGTAAAAAACGTATAATAATGTTTGTACTTCCCTCGTAAAAGGGAAGTTTTGTAATCGTGAAAAAATCACCCTCCGAGATTTTTTTTCAAATCATTACGTTTCAGGGTTCTTAGATGCCTTTTTTCTCAATTCCGTCGGTCTGTCTGCCTGTATGTCGGTCTATCTGTTCGCAGCAGAGCTAAAAAATTACTTACCCGATTTATTTCAAATTTTGGTCAAAAATTAAGGGTCATATGGGATGACCTGGTAAAAATCTAATATGGCAAAATAAAATGGCGGCCTAGTGAAATTTTAAGAAAATGTTACTAAAAAACTGCTTACCCAGATTATCTGGAATTTTACACAAAATTCAAGTATTATGTAGGAATCAACATTAAAAATGTTGGTAAGAATTCAAGGTGGCGGAACAAAATGGCGGCTTAATAAATTATTTAAAAATTCAGCCTATTTAATAGACTGATTTCAAATTGTGTGCAATCATTAACTGTGGTATAGAGACGAACTAGTAAAACTGTGGTATTAATTCAAGATGACGCAATAAAAGAGCGACTATATTAAATGTTTGTAAGCGTGAAAAAATTACCCTCTCAGGTTTAACATATCTTCACGTTTTAGCGTTCCTAGTAATATTTAGTATGAATTTTAGATAGCAAAACAAAATGGCGGCCTAATAAAATATTTTAAAAAATCAGCCTGAAAAAACTACTAATTAGATTAATTCTAAATTTTGTGCAATCATTAAGTGTAATATAAAGACAAATAAAACATTGGTTCAAATGGGGGGTGTGTGTCTACGTAAAAACTACTTGTTGAATTGATTTAAAATATGACAAAAAATCAAGTGTGGCATAAGTAGAAACTGATAAAATATTGATAGGAATCTAACATGAGGGAACAAAATGGCGCCAAAAAAAGTGTTTGAGAAAACAGTATATATGTGTTGCTAAATGACTATGCACTGCAAAGATTCAAAACGAGGAAAATTCCAGGTAAAGGAAATTTACCGATTTTTTAATTATTATTTGCATCTCATGTAAATAAGTATTGTAAAATTTTCATTCACTGGTTCAAATTTTGTTTTTAACAAGCTTTTGTCAGTAACGCACTAAAAAGTACAAAATAATGTAATGTTGTCGAAATTAATTAAACGTACATTCTTCTCAAAAAAACGAAAATGCGAATCACACTTTTTTGCATAGTCATTGAAAAAAAATATCTTTTAAGAAAATTACATTATTTTGTACTTTTAGTGCATTACTGACAAAAGCGTGTTCTCTAGGTATTTCAAACTATAATTTTTTATTGAACCAAGAATCACATATGGTTTTATTTATGGGTGTTTAGTCTTGCTCGCATTGATAGCAAAAAGCATGTTTCTCAAATTAGCATTAAATTATTTTTTTTTCTAATCCTAAAGCAAGAAACTGGGTCATAGCTTAAACAGAGAAGATCTATTAGATAAAATAAACTATCTGCATAAAAATCAGAGTTTATATAGCTTACACTTGAATCATCTTCTTACTTATTTATGGACATTACAAGAAATATAAATGAACAGAAAAATTGAATTTGCTGACCACAAAAACTGTGAAAATCAGAAACATAATATTCCATTTTTGTGATGTGAGAGAGTATAATAGTATATAATATTTACGTTTTTCACACGCACGCCAATGGCAGAAGTGAAATGAATATAACATGCGCTAAAACCCTCTCTACATGATACTAACACATAAGTTAAATCTATTAAAATTCAAACCACTTTATGTATATACAAATTTTTCGATATAAATATAATAAATTTGGTTAAACATTAGTCACAAAATATTTTAATAAGGTCCTGCCCAGAATAAATAAAAATATTTCGAGTACATCTCTGAGTTCTCCGCCCAGCTAATGGTGTTCGATTAAACACGTTTATGAATGAAAATTCCAGGAGTGCGGTATCTGATTGGTTATTAATCTGTGCTGTGACTGTACTGATTTAAATTGGGTCACACTTTACTATTTCTAACAAACGTAAAACATCCATCACGGGGGAATTTCCGGGTAAAGAAAATTTACCGATTTTATCCCGTATCTGGGAAAAGAAACATATCCGGACGACTGTTAATAAAATTCTTTTAGTAATTAAATTAACATTCTGCATATTCCTTAGGATTAAAAAATTGTTTTGTTTAAATATTTCGATGTTTGATTTCACAATTTTTGCCATAGCATGTAAAGCGCCACAAACGCATAAGATAGGTAAGTGAGGAAATGGACGTTATACTATTTAACATCTGAAAAGTTTTAATCAAAAAAATCCGTGAAAATTTGAAGGCTCAGGATGTGTAAAAATATATTTATGGAGAGCAAAATACGAAACTTGGAAAAACAGGTTTCACCTTAAATATCCTGAAAAAAGTTTACTGATTTTATTTTAATTAAATGTGACATATCGACAGAGTTGTAATTTACAAGACAATAAAATAGACTTCTATAATTTTTCTATAAACTAAAATAAATACTTTTTTTTATTTACATATTTTATTGGGGTTAGTAAATTTCCGAAAATTATGTCCCCAGTACAATATGAAACATCTACCTGAATAATACTTTCGTTCACTTCCCAATGATTTTTTTGGAAAATGAGAATGAACTGTATAACGTATACAATATATTCTAAGTGTAAACATAAAAAAATAGAAATGCTACAATTGGAAGATGTTAATCTTACACATAACAATTTTTTAAACTCGAATATTAATTTTCGTTAAAATCAGTATAACTGTCCTAAAATTAATTTATACATTGATTTAATTTTACAAAAGTGGTTTAGTACCTCCTCTAAATATATTTAATAAAAAGAAGCTTTTTCGTTATCACGTCATTCAAAACAGATGAAGCCACTGACCACTTATATTAAATAAAGGCGGCAAATTTCCAAAGATTTCCGCATCATCCCCCGACCCATCAATCCAGTTTAACATGACAAAAGTTCCCATTCTACCAAAAATATTTCAATTACTAGTCCAGAAAGAGTCAATAAATTATTATTTTTGACCGCGGAGGCTTTTTGTTGCGGTCGTAAAAAGATATCAGGATATGAAATATTTTTGTTGCAACTTTCTGAGCTCCGTGTTCACTCAATATATCCTGATTTTTGGCGATTTTATTACTTTATTATACCGCAGCTTACGTTCATAACTGGGGCCCTGGATTTCCCAAGCTGTAAATTCCACCAGAGTCTTCCGACCGCGCGACTTTCAGTTTGTCTAAAAGCTATATCATTTTCTTGTTATGGTGTCGTTTTCGGTTTTATTAAAAGATTTTCAGGCAATAAAATGATATTAGAGGTATGAATTCTTTTATATTCACCCTGTTTAGAAATATAGATTATTTTTATATTCCCCCTGGTTAGAAGAAAGTATCGTCCTTTTGTATAAATACATTTACTAACTTGAAATATTAATCCAATAAAAATTGATAAATACTGATAAACTTTAAGAATAATTAATCGAATGGAATGAATATCTCTGGTTAAGATAAAGCAAATAGACTGCTGTTTTTTTGCATTGAATAGATTGTTGTTGTATAAGTGTAAACCTAATTTATCACATAATATACAGGGTGTTTTGGGGCAAAATAACGAAAACTTTAAATCGTCATCAATTTTGATAAGAGCTTTTTTCAGATCTTCACGTTTCAGAGACCCAAGATGCCAAAAAAACCTGTCTTCGCAATTGGGTCGGTCTGTCTGTCTGTCGCGTCGGCTTGTTTGTCTGCACGAGGCATAGTTAAAAAAACACTTACCCGATTGATTTTAAATTTTGATAAAAAATTAAGAAACAATTTTAGAATTAATTGGTAAAATTCTGGTGTAAATTCGAGATGGCGGTCTAATAAAAAGTTTAAAAATCAGTTTGAAAAATCTACTTATTTGACTGTTTTCAAATTTTGCACAAGTGATAAGTGTAAAATAGAGACGAATTGATAAAGTTTGGTAGGAATTGAAGATGGTGAAAAAAAAATGGCGGCCAAATGAAATGTTAAACATATCAGCATAAAAAAACCTTATTCAATTGACACAAATTTTGCAGAAAAATTACATGTGATATAGGGATAAACTGGTAAAATATTTGTCCAAATACGTAGAGGAACAAAATGGTTATCTAATAAAATTTTGAAAATATCGGTGTAAAACACTACTTGTTCAATTGATTTTAAATTTAGCGTAACCTACGTGGAAATTTCCTTGTTATTAATCGTTCTATTTATCAGGAATAGTAAACTGTAAACCTATTTAGTTTTATGAGTTAGCTCATATAGTCATTAGGTAGTTATATAAATAAATGGGGTTATCATTAAAACCAATCTGTAAAGAAAACTTAACCAGAAATCTCTTCCTGAAGCCTTTTTTTGTATACAAAAGTAAAAGAAACCATAATTTATATGTACAGAGTTGTTCAAAAGAAACGCATACAATTCATAACTTCTGTTTGAGTGATTTTTCACAAAAACGCTGGAATACTTGAAGTGATTTAAATGGTTGTTCGTTATTTTGTGATATATTCAGCCCCCTTCTTGCAACCCCTTAATTTGTAGGCACCCCAACTTTTTTTTTCAAATGGCAACCAAGGTCACGTGGGGGCTCTATGGTCGTCTAAAACTGTATCCGATACTAGCAACCAATTAGGGATCTTCTCATTTCAATTTCAATAAAATGGTCCACGTAAGTTTTTAATTAAAATGAAGTAGATCCTTACGGTGTAATGCGGAACGACCTTGGTTACCATCAATTACTAGACCTCATCAGCCTATCCAGTGACTTTTCATTGTATTATCTTAAGAGGATTGATTAAAAGATACTGGTATTTATTATTGCTTAATACGTTAAGAAGCAACTTTTTAATATCAAAAATTTTTATATTGCAAAATGCAGGTAAAAAAGTACCCAAATTCTTGAAATTCTAGGACAGTTTTTTCCCACATTTGGTTGTTTATTTGTCAACTATCTACACACATAAAATAATAATTTCAGTTAATCTCTCTATTTGATTATTGAATTGTAAGCAAGTGTTAGTATTTTGGAACTTTGACATATCTGAATTATGGCGCTCTCAGAAAGGCAGCATATTGAAATTTTGTTATTTTTGGGTTGTGGAGACAAAGTACGGAGCCAGGATGAAGTTTGTGTGTTGATCAATGAAAAGTATCTCGAGAATACAATTACGCAGTCAAGTGTGAGTAGAATAAATCACAAATCAGAAGAGTAAAACCACCCGCTCTAACTAAAGATAAAACAACTTTAAATGCTCCTATCAGTATAAGAAAGTCCACATTCTTCAACTAATACCTTAGCGTTAAATTCCGATCTCAGCACAGCTTGGATCAAAATTTTCCAAATTGGTGAATAGGTCTACGGGGTTCCATTGAATGGACATTGGTTTTTTATGGCGATATTTAAAGGAGAGAGTGTTTAAAAATTGACTAATCTGCGTTGAGGACCTTTAAGATAGAATAAGGATGGAGGTTACTAATTTACCAGCCGAAAGCATTTGATACATTAGCCGAATTAGGTAAGTGCTAATGCACCTCGAATATTAATTTTAATTAAAAAACTATAGAAGATATACGTTTTTTAAGCCCTAAAAGTTCATATAGATACAACAATTAATACGCTTTAAAGTAAAGCTAAGACTTTAAAATGTACATGCTATTTTTCTATAGGTCTCGTTAGTTTACGAAAAGTTAGTTATTTATGTATACAGGACATGTCAAAAATTTGTATAAGAACCCACAAATATTTTTTTAAAAGGAACCCCCTGTATATGGTACGTTCATGAAATGAACCTCTTCCTGCTGATAATAAGTTTAGGTGCTAGGTTTGATACCTTTGCTTTTCAAGACACCCGAGAAATTTGACAAAAACCCCTCTATAAAAGGCATTGTGTTAGAGAGATATAATAGATATATAAAAAGATCTATTACTTAGGAATTACTATAATTGGAATGCATATCTCGGGTGCCTTTAAAGATAAATGTATACATTTTAGAGTAATCAAAAAAAGCGACAAACTAATTAGTTTTTAGTAGGAGACCTACAGATGGGATTCTTCTACTTGCCGGTGTATTCTTCTAAATTTTGTCCGTGTTGTTCTACGGATAAAGATATGTACCATGTATCATTTTTATTGCTATATTGGGTGGTTAAAAAAGTATTTAAAAATAATACATTCTGTTTCACGTAGGTTTCTGTATACGATTAGAACCACCTAAATCATAAGATATCCAATTTTTAAAAAATTCAATCCTGTTTTCTTAACAACTCTGTATAGCGATAAAAATGTTTACCATAAACTAATATTCACAAATAGCAGAAAAATATATCCAAACATCTTTGAATTATGCCGATAATGATCAGAATCCTGTGTTTTAGTCTATGTTAAGGAAAATCAATTAGTTTCTTAATATATCCTCTGTAGAGTATTTTCAAATTCAAAAATTGGGTTCTGACTATATTTTTATTGCATAAGCTTTACCTTTACCTGGAGGTCATGTTGTACATTTTTAAATTTTGGTATTATACAGGGTGTTTCACTTAAAATTCTAAACGCCTTTTCCTCGTGAGTTAATGGGTGTATCAAAAAACGGTAAAAAGTATTTATTTGATGGAGTAAAATGTAATTATTACGGCTAATATAGAAACGAACCAAGAAAAACAAAACAATTGCAGACAGCTTAAAAGTTTCAGGTTTGAAAATCTAGTCTACTTCTAAGAGATTTTTGTTATATGGATCGAGTTGATTTCTATATTGCCCTTTTTATACCGTGAAAATTGTAATTATTAAGATCTGAAACAAAATCGATGCCATCATCAGTATAGGCGTCGCAACACCAAGAAAATGCCAAACAATTTTAGAGGCTTTAAAACTCGAAATATTAAATTTACGTCCATTTGCCCTAATTTTTTTTAATATATGATATTAAATCAAACAAAAAAAATGTCCCAAAACAATTAACTGAAAAACAATCAATATTCTACTAAAAAACATCTCTCAGAAACTAACATAGCAATCATTTTAATTAATTTTATTTAATTAACATGTAAACATAATTTTAAAATTTAGACTTTGAAAGTTTCTACAAATACACACTTTGTTTTTTTTTTCTTGTTGTCACGACGTTTATACTCATGATGGCGACAATTTTGTTTTAGCACTTAATATTTACAATTTACTTAGTTAAAAAGTTACAGTTAGTGTTTATCAAATTTTGACTTTGGACTTTTAGTGAAAAACCCTGTTCATCTCAATAACCCGTAATTAACTTGATGCATATAATAAAAATGTCTTAGAAATAGACGTGTTTTTAAAATTTAGGACTTTTAAATTTTTTTCAGATGTTTTGTTTTTTTCTGTAACCAGTATAGTAATCAATTTAATGCACACAACAAAAATGTCTTAAAGATAGGCGTGTTGTTGAACTCTAAGGTCCTGTAATTTTTATGTTTTTTCCTGACGTCGCGACGCCTATAGTAGTACCTCGCAGTTTTAATTTTAACCGTAAATAATTACATTTTACGCCTTCAATAAATGCTTTTAACCAAATTTACATATCCCCGTTAATTCCCGAGAAAACGATGTTTGGAGTTTTAAGTGAAACTCCCTATATATTAGCGTGAATAATATGCAGGAAAAATTTGTATTCAAATTCTTTTAGGCTCTACCTTTGGATAATACCATAATCTGTATTCGATTTCTTTCATCTGAAACGGATATATTCAGTTTTTAAAATAGTAACAATATTTTTATTAACCTGAACAAAACCTAAGTAACAAAAATAATTAAAATCGAAGTAAGATTGATTTCGCCTATAGATATATAATTGCTTACACGTTTATGGTTTCGTCCTTGAATTACCAAACCCATGTCAATTGAAAATACCTAAAAAACTTTTCATATATTTCTCACATGGCCGACTTTTTTATATGTATTTATTAAGAATAAAGCTGTTTACTCACAGATGTGGTAACACTACATTTAATTGAAGAGATATTGTGAAAAATGGAAAAACGTAAATCACCCCTTGTTACCCCATCAAGGCTGGAAAATTCAGAAATACGTTTTTATAAAATACTTTTCGAAAGCCACTGACGAATGAACTGTTTTATAAACTCATTTGCTTAAAAATATATTGTAAAGAAAGGAAAAACTCATTTGACCCCTGTAGTGTAATAAAATGAAATTTTCAAATTCACTTGATCTACACTAAATTTTATTTTTATATTCTCATACATTTGTAAGCCTTACGTTTGGTTAAAAAAGAAAAATGTTATTACTTTTATTATAATAAAATATGCAGTATCTTTTTTCTACACACTCAAAAATCCCATAAAAATCTATATTAGAATATTGCTATTGATTATTATAGGCAAAGTTTACACACATATTTAATTCTGTAAACTCTGTTATAGGTTATTACTGTATTATCTTCCAAATTACTTCAAATAATATATTAGCACCTTTTTTTTAAACCAAATTTTAATTCTATAGAATAATAAATAATAATAAATTTTGTGTATTATCTAATCGTAATTATTTTAAAAAATAACGTTTTATAAAATCTTGCACCTTTATTCCCATTTAACCCAATAAGATAAAGAGAGACGAAGAGCCCATAACACGACAAGTTGCATAGAAATGTAATTTCTTTACATCTGTAGATCGACGGAGCTGTTCGAGTTACGTAGTATACAGTTCATTGGCTATTGTCTGCATGGTCTTCGACGGGAAGGCCATCCATTAAGGTACCAGCTGCGCTTGACCATGCTTGACATTGGTTATCGTCCGCGATTGGACTTACTTTCTCCTCTAGAGAATTGCTTATTCCTATTATATTCTATGCTTTATTAATTATAACAGACAAGTATTAATTATTTTCAGATAACGAAGGCAAATACTATCTTTTGACATTTTTATTGATTTTATTATACCTATTAAACATGATTATCTTTAACAAAAACAAGTTATTCTTTATAAACAGTTTTACTTATTTTAAAAATCACATTACTTAAAAAAATATGTGATTCGATATACAGGTTACAAAACAAATACAAAACTAGAGATTTGCAAAACAAAACAAAATGAACAAACAAAAGTATGCTTTATTGTCGCAGGAAAATTGTTACAATTTTATGGACAAAGCGAAATTTACCTTAAACCAAAAAAAAAACAAATCAATGAAAAAACGAAATATTGATCGAAAAAAAAATCATTTTTCGATAGGGCAATGCAAATACATAAATTGTAAATATAACATTCGTTATATTCGTAACATTGCCGATAAGCGGTTAATGAATCCAGGTGACCTAGCAAAAGGAAATAAACAATACATATGCGAGGTGAAAAATTTCGATGAATTGAAACTAAAATTACCCGACTTTAAATTCTATTTTATTATTGCTATACAAGCAAAATAAGTGAACTAATTTAGTAATTAAAGTGTATTGGAAAAAAAAAGAATATGTAACAGAAATAATTAATGTTAACGGACTATCAGACAGTTCATTCCTTATAAAATATTTTTAAATGCCTTGCAGCAACATGATTTAAGTAAACAAGGAAATAAAAAACATTTTATTGACATTAAACATTATAAAAGTCAATAACGCAGTAAAAAGGTCGTTCGATGAGGTACGCTTTGGTTTTTTTTCGGAAATGTGCAAAAATAGGGATTGTTTTAAATGTTCTGGAAGATGATTTTAAAGTTTTATAGCGTTGCAAATAATTGATTTTTTTTTAATTCTGTGAAAGGAATGGGGAAATATATGTCATGCCTAGAGTTTCTGGTAGGATATACGTGTTGTGGCCTTTCCGGGAATGTGCTTATATGTTTTCTTATCAAACAGACGGTTTCTAAAATCAATAATGCAGGAAGTGTTAGTGTTTTATATTTTTTGAAATAGTATTGGCAGTGCGCTCTATTATTTAGATCAAACAAATAGCGGATTGCTCTCTTTTGAAGCCTAAAAATACTAAGAAATTGCTCGGAGGTACAGCAGCCCCAAAAGGTAAGGCCATAGCGGAGATGGCATTAGAATAGAGAGAAATAAGTAAGCCTGGCAGAAGACACGTCCAGTTCTTTTGAAACTGGTCAAATGGCAAAGCAGGTGGTGGAAAGTTATTTAGTTAAAGTGTCAATATGCTTAGACCATTTTAGGTTGTTATTTATATTCAAATTGGAAATATTAGAATGTAAAGACGTGGTATCAAAATCACTTCATGTTATGCTTGTGTCGTCAGCAAAGAGAGAGACTTTTCCATTAATTTTCAGGTTGGTGATATCATTAATGTATAACAAAAAATAATAGGTCCCAAGAGCGAACCTTGAGGGACTCCACTTATCAATTTACAATCAGAACCAATTGTTCTTACAAATTGTTGCCTATTCAAGAGATAAGATTTGAACCAATTTAAAGAACATTTGAGATAACTTAATTAAAAAGCCTGCAAATTCAAGACAAAATGCTTTTTAAGATTTTTAGGTAATAGACGCAGTTTTTGAGAAAATTAAAGACGAGTATATAAAAAACTACATCATTTGCAAATTTAAATGGTCAATAAGACCATTAAAAGCATAAAAATTAAACCTCTTGAAAAACAATTTAAATGACTTTTAAATTCATATTTGATATCTTTATATTTTAAGAGAACTGAAATTGACAAACACCCTCCCTAAGAAGCAATGTATTCGTAACAATTCCACACTTATGTGTTAGAAGAGAATAAATATCAGAACGTATTGCGTCTTATAGCAGAGTCTTTGTCAATTTTCTCGATTGAATTCAAAAGTAAAGGTATCATATTTGGTTTATTTATGATCAGCAAGAAAAGTCTCTTTTAATGGTACAATAATATACAAGGTATTTCATTTAAAATATAGTATGTTAATATTTCTACATTTTGATCAATGTAAGCTGTAGGTAGGTGTCATAATGTAAATAAAAATCCTGTGCATACTCAGCAAGATATTTGATAGGATGACTACAGTCAGCACAGTTTTAACGTTGTCATAAAAATTTACGGTAATGTGATAAAACTTGAAATTTTATGTAGTGATAAATTATGTATTACACATTATGAAGTAGTTAGAACGCCACGCGATTAGCTGGAACATGATCCCGATTGTGGTTACTTCTTGCCAAAAATTTCATCTTCAGTGGTGATATTTAATATTTAACCGAATATATATATATATATATATATATATATATATATATATATATATATATATCTATATTAAGTCGGGACGATATTTTTCGAGACGAGAAACAAAACCCTGACCCTGTCTCGTCTCGATCAAAATTCCAAGATCGAGGCGAAATGTTAATTTCTTGTATCGTCTCTCGGCATAACTATCCAAAGAACATAAGTAAAGACTCCTCAGAGATATTTAGTGCCATATATAGTTCCTTATATATGCAGTCAGAATATGAAGAAAAAATAGGTAAATTTCCTTTACCAGGAATTTCCCTCGTAATGAATATTTCCTTTTATTAGGAATAGTGAAGTGTGGCCCAATTTAGTTCAGTACATACTCATTCAGTAACACACATATACTGTATTTTCAAACATTTTTAATGGGCACCATTTTGTTCCATCAAATTGGATTCCTACCAATATTTTACCAGTTTCTACCTATGTCACACTTGATTTCTGGGTATAATTTAAAACAAACTCAATAAGTAGTTCTAACATTGACACACACCGCCATTTTGTTAGTCGACTGAATAGGACTTTTTTTACGTAGATTTTAAAAATTATTTGGACGCCATTTTCTTTCTCCATCTTGAATTCGTATCACAACTTTACCAGTTTATCTTTATTTCACACTTAATGCTTGCACAAAACTTTATTAATCCAACAACTAGTTTTTTTAAGTTGATATTTTATTAGGCCGCCATTTTGTTTTGCTATATCAGATTCATCGAATGTTACCGGTTCATTGCCATGTAACACTTGATTTTTGTTCAAAATTTGAGATGAATTGGATAATTAGTTTTTTTTTTAATTTTTTTTAACGTATCACTAGGCCGCCATCTTGTTTCGGCATATTGGATTTTTACCAGATCATCCCTATATGACTTATAATTTTTGACTAAACTTTGGAATCAATCTGGTAAGTAGTTTTTAAGCTATGCCGCGAACTGACAGCAATACAGAAGGACCGACAGAATTGATAAAACATATTTTTTGGCATCTAGGGACGCTAAAACGTGAAGATAAACAAAACCTGCCAGAATGATTTTTTTCACGATTGCAAACATTTTATTTGGCCGCCATTTGGTTCCGATATCTTAAATTAGTGCCACAATTGTAGTAGTTCATTTCTCAATTAGTTATGGCACACAATTTGAAAATTAATCCATTACGTAGTTTTTTCAGACTGATTTTTAAATATCGCCATTTTATTCCTTCATTTTGTATTAGTAGCAAAATATACTAGTTGATTCCTACATAATACTTAATTTTTACGCAAAATTTAAGAGAAATTGAAAAAATAAGCAGTCTTTTAGTAATAATTTATTCGAGCATTTCGCTAAGGCACCATTTTGTTTCGCCATATTGGAATTTTACCAAAATATTACCAGGTCATTCCCAAATGACCCTCAAATTTTGACCAAAATTTGGGTAAGACCAATAGACAAGCAGACACACAGACCGATGGAATTGAAAAAACATGTTTTTTAAAGATCTGAAAAAATCTTGGAGTGATTTTATTTAATGTAATGAAACCTTCAATACATGGAACGTATTTTGTAATTTATATTTAAATACTATACTACATAGCTTATATACCATATTAGAACATGTGCGGTATTATATAATCTCCACCTAAAAAGTGCATTTTCCGGTTTTTAAAATTTATTTTCGTGGGACAAATTGTATTTATATTATAGTTTGTATAAATATCTCTTTTATTTCATCATAAAAGAAAATTGGTTTTAAACAAGGAACACCCCACATGTTTTAAATATATTTTAAATACACTTCAACGTTAATTTGTAATATATTTTTCAAAATATCGTAATCAAAATTAAAAAATCAACACAACAGTTCTTAAAAACTGGATTGATACGGCTGATCTTTGGTGGAAATCCGTAACTAAGATATATGGCACTAAGTAAAAAAAAACATTTTTTACCTAAAACTTTCACTGTATTAAAGAAAACAAACTCACGACATGTTTCGCCAACACTATAGCTTCATCGAATGATATAAATTCTTTAATATAATGGAAGTTTTAAGTAAAAATTGATTTTTTTTCACTTGGAGCCATATATCTTACAAGTGTTTTTTACAAAGTATTTATTGTAGCTAGGAATGGACATAAAGGGGGCAAAATCTGGTCTTACTGGCTAATTAATATAACGTGCAGCTCTTTATTAAAATTGTTTCCTTCCCTTGAGCCAAGACATCAATTTTAATCTGTTAAACTTTTTATATTTCTGCAAAAAAAAGCTCACGTGCAATATATGGTTTTAATACAATAAGTCGTTTAACTTTTTTAGACATATTCAACTACCTAGAAAATCCTTTAGGGGTTAAAAAAATGTAGGACCAGGTGAAAAATCCAAATTTTTCTTCTTTCAGTTTTCTTACTCTCGATATCAAAGCAATAAAAAAATGTAGCTAGAAACATTTTAGATATTTTTATAGTATTAATATAAATAAATGAATGTCGGGTAGGTAAGTCGTCTGTACACAATACCATATTAAGGCTGAAGACTATAAATCAAGCAGACGACAGACTCGCAACTGTTTTTATACAGCAATTTTGTTACGTCGTTGGACGACGGATGGCTCAAATAGTAGCATAGCCGGTGAGCTTCATTAAAAAACATTTATGCGGACTGCTTATAATAATGAAATGTGTTTTGGATTCAGCCGTTAGAGCCAAATATTTACCGTAAACTTATTGTATAAATTGCAATTCCGACGAACAGACGGATGTATTAAATAAGGCTTTCCAGGGAATGACTTGCTCTTTTTCTTTTATGAATAGCATTCGCAGTCGTTTAGCCTGAAACAAATAAACTTAAAGCAATTTTATCGATATTTATGCTGAAGGTTTTGAATAACGAAAATATTTGTTTTTCCTTAATTTGGTAAAGTTACCTGCAAAGGCGATAAGCTCAACTTTTCGGGGTTAATGACTACAATTAGCAACTTTTCTTGAGCAGATCATTTCTTATAGACGAAAATGTAATTATAGGAAACAAGAGTTTCTCTAACCAAAAAAAAAAGATAATCTTGTTACCTATTAATTATTCATATCAGGCATATAATGTACAATTAAAATTGACTTATATAAAATTATTATGCATTTTTAAAAAAATTTAATAATCTTTTCCTTTATGGAAAAACTAAGAGAAAGAAGCCCAACTACTATATAACGTGTTTTAACAGTGTATGGTTATATTTTTAAATAATGAGTAAAAATTGAGGTTTTAATTTCAGTTCCGGCAATGTGTGCAATTGTCTTTCCCCTCTAGCACTTTGCTTGCTTGCTTGCTGTTATTTATTTTTGTCTCTTCTTATTGTACAACACTTTACCAGTCCATTAGGAGATACTCGGACGTTGTCGGATAATTTGATTCTATCCTGAGTACCAAAAATTTCAATTATTACTTTAAGTAAAAAAAAATAAGATATCTCGTTGCAAGGCATCAGGTTTCATGTCACCCCTCCATTCAGATTTGATACCAGTTATGCGCAGCACTTTCTGTCACTTTTTTTTCGGAAACTTCCCCATCCCCGCACCGAAGAGGTCCTCACGTTTCCAATACAACCAGTACGAACAAAAAGACTTGGGGCACTTACATCCTTTCTAGCGTGGAGATTGTCCTCTCTGAGTTATCTGTTCCGTATATCGCCAAAAGGTACAAAGAAACCGAAACTCATTCGCAGTATTTTTATAGCTCCATACTAGTCAAGGACCAACCAAACACTGCTTTAGCTCTTTTTCGCCATTTACAAGTTATTTTCAGATAGGTAAAACAGGTTTTGTATAGTATATGCTTTTTATTGCAAGACAATCAAACAGTGGTCTTAAATTAAAATAAAATGTACTACATTTTATTAACATAATATGGGAAGGTCTGTAGTTTTCAATAAACAAAAAGATTTGCAACAGACAAAAAAAAATGAAAAAGTACTGACCTTTACCGAAACCCTTACTCGAGACATTTTTTGTTCGTCGGTTAAAGCTTGGAACACCTAGTACAAATCCTGTAAACGTTTAACGTAAAAACTAACCAACAAAAGGAAGTTTAAAAAGGACTACACGTTTGTGGTACAAAAATTGGTGACAATTTTGACTTTGGAACTAAATATAACCGTTTCTAAACTATGTTCCAAAAGAGTATTTAACAAAACACCGAAAAACATATAAAGAAAATTAACGTTTGACGCAATTTGCACTGTGTTCCACCTCTAATAATGCGTTGAAAAGTCCATTAATTATCAAAAATTTCAAACTCCACATGAGAACAACCAATAGTTTTACAGTTTGGAAAACATTGTGTAAAGCAGCTTTTCATATATCTTCAAAAAACATTCGTGAAGTTGTATAGGTTCTTCTTTTTTTGATAAGATTATGCATAGTCTTTTTGGCCTTTACTTTATTACAGTCACATTTTTGTTATTTTGACGTAGAGGTAAAATTTGCTAAAGTTATTTCCAATAGCAACAATTTTTTAGTAACATTTTAAGTGGAAAGTTGAAGATAAATATGTTTTAGTTGTAGTTTCCTGGCGGATGCTATATGTTCGTAGTTTAACTTATGTAATTTATTGTCGACAAGAAAACTCTAATTTATAAACAAAGCATTACTTAATTTTCATGTTTGTTTACGTTTACATAAGACTATTAAAAAAAAAACTAAAAATTTGACTGTTTAATATTGCCGTTGGAAGATATATTGAACAACTAATAAAAATATATTAATAGGATAATGCACATTTTGTAGTATTAGGTGCTTTACAATGTATAAGGTTTTCATTTATATTTTGAAACCTAGTTAGGGTTAGCACTTTGAGCCCCGCGTGCCCCCAGTGGGCATTTCAGTTTTACTCCCTGGGACCAAATATTTATTTTATTTATTCTTTGTTATTATGTGTTTTATTATTTTTTAGAGTGTTTATAGGTATATTTTGCACAAGTTGTTACTATTTTTACCCATTTATATGTCGTGGCTCACAGGTGGACACTTGGTCCCAAAATGTAATTTTACATTCTGGGACCGCGTTCCCAGGGGTGATCATTAATTTTGTATTTTGTTTTTGTTGTTTTAATTTTTGGTGCAGGTTCTTCTCATTTGTTTGCGATTTGAATAATTATGGCTGCTGAAACGTTCCTAATGGGTTAAGAGCTGGAAAACCTTTCGGACCAAGATTCAATCATTTTGGAAAATGAACATATAGGATTTTCAGATGATTCAATTGCAAACAGACACTTCGTGCTTGAAAATGATGCCAGGTCATCTGATGACGGTTCGTGTTCCTCTAGTGCATCTTCGTCCGAAGAAGATCCAGTTGATGTTATACCCCTCACTCAATTAGCAAGAAAAAAATATTGGATCGTGTTCAAGGAAGTCGCCTGTCATTTAATGCAAATCCCCAGAATATTGGCGTTGACCCAAATGTCAGTACTAGACTAGCAAATTGAAGACAGGGATTTCGTGCCTGAAAATGATGCCAGGTCACCCGATGACGAATCGAGTACTTCTGGTGCTTCTAAGTCCGAAGAACATCCAGATTATGTGATACCCCTCGTTCAATTAGGAAGCAAAAAATATGGGAACATGTTCAAGGAAATCGCTTGTCATTTAATGCAAAAATACTGGCGTTGATATAAATGTTAAGGCTTATTTAAGTTAATAAAAAAAAATCATTTTATTGACGATGAAATCATAGAGCTACTTGTTATTGAGACATACAGGTTTGCTGCTCAACTTATTGCTTCTACAGCAGCTTACTCTAACTGGAAGTATGGTGTATCATATTGTGGATGGAGTCTCGACAATTGCCACATTTAAGAGACTATTGGTCAATAAAAACATTATGTCAAAAACGTATACCTCAAATTATGAGCAGAAACAGACTCAAAATTCTTCTGGGAATGTTTCATGTAAGCAATAATGAAACGTCAAGACGCCAAGGTGATCGCCTTAATAAAATATCAAACTTTCTGGACCTGCTTCAAAATAAATTTAAGTCAAGTTACACCCCTGAAGAAGACATATGTATCGACGAAAGTAACGTCCTGTTTCGAGGAAGAATCTATTTCAGGCAATACATACCAAACACCGACACCGCTACGGCATACAATTATTTAAGTTTTGCTTTTCTGGAGGCTACAATTGGTCTTTCGAGATTTACACTGGAAAGGAAAAAAACACATAATGTTTCCGTCTGTGAGAAAGTTATAATGAAGTTAATAGAAAGTCTTCTGGATAGTGGACGCACACTCTTTACGTACAACTGGTATACGAGCGTATCATTATCTAAAAGACTGATTGACAGAGAAACATACTTAGTGAGCACACTGAGAGCGAATTGCAAAGGAAATCCTCAAGAAATAGACAAGGCTAAGTTAAAGAAAGATGAAGTTGTAGCGAGGCAAAACGAAGAAAAAAACAGTAATTCTCAAGTGGAGAGATAAAAGAGAAGTAATGATGTTGAGCAACAAGCACGACGACGCCTCAGTGACTTTTACGAGAAAAGGAAAAGAGTTTACTAAACTCAATGTAGTTATCGAGTACAGTAAAAGCTAAGCATTTATAGATCTCTCTGACCAGATGACTGCTTACGCACCTTTTCCAAGACGATCAATAAAATTGTACAAACGTCTACTGTTCTACTTGATAACTGCTACGAGAGTAGTAAATTCTCTACACCTTTGCGAAAATATTAACAATAAAAGGACCAATGAATTTATAGAAGAAATAATCCTAGGCCTTATTGAAGGATCAGGCACTTCACTAGATACTTTTCGGCCCTCAACCTCCAAAGGGACAACAAAACAAGCAAACATGCGAAAAAAGTGAAAACAGTATGTATGACATGCGCGGTACCTATGTGCATACCTTGCTTCCGAAAACACTTTATTTAGTTTTACTCTATTCTTCTATTTTATATGATCTGTGTTATTTACATTTTAAAAATTATTGCCTATGTGCATACCTGGCATTCAAAAGCATTTAGCTTACTGTTACATTATTCTCCTCATTTTTTAACAATACACTATATCTGTGTTTTTTACATTTTATGAATTGCTTATGTGCATACCTAGCTTTCAAAAGCATTAGCACTATTTGTATTTTGTGTTTTTACATTTTGAGATTTAGGACACACACCCATAACACCGTTTGTTTTTGGTGTAAAAACGTTGATAACAAATATGTATGTTTAAAGGAAAACCAATGTATGACTTTGTCACCAAAAAACCAAACCTAAATTACTTAAGGGAGAACTGCACGCAAAAAGTGAAAAACCAGCGACAAGGTCTAGTCGAGTTGAAAGTAAGATGAAAAGGTATCTACGCATTAAAAAAACTTCCTGCGCGTCCGACCTCAAAAAAATGTGTTATGTGTAAGTAATATAAATTACATTTCGGTTAAAAATGGGTTCAAAATGGTTCACGCGCTGCAGAAATACAAAGACATGAGTACGATTTACCATCTCAAATTTTGCAGTTACGTAGACAAAGGATCAATGTAAGGCGGTAAAGAGCCATTTTGTGGAAAAAAAATTATATGCGAAGGCATGTGCGTCAAAAAGTGGTCGAAAATGGACAAATCTACTTTTATTTTATAACTCTAGATTTGATTTTTTCATAAAAATTCGTCTTTAGCGCCCAACTATACATATTTCCCTATTAAAATCACATTGAAGCTAATACATATCTCTTATAGTTTTAACATAATATTGCAGCGGCGGAAGGCTTGCAAATGATCCATATTACTGCGTGCAGTTCCCCCTTAACTGCCCAACCCAACATTTTCTGTGGTATCTTCTGGGACCAAACAATCGTTTGGTATATGCGGTATATGCATTTCTTATAAAATACGTGTTCACGGGTAGGCACGCGACCTCAAATCTAACGCTGATGTGTGATCACTAGTGAGCACTGGTCCCAAGAAGTAAAATAGAAACGCCCACCCGCGAGCACGCGGGGCTCAACGTGTTAAATAAGGATACCGAAAAACAGAAAAAAAAATTTTTAGCATTTTTCTTGCATTATCTTTTATAAGTATGAAATATTTTTAATCATTAAAAAGTTTATAAATATATATATATAACCTATATTTTTTAAAATAAGACCTGCATATTATTATTCATTAAATGGGCCTCGTCTTACCGACTATAAATATACCGGGCTTGATACATTCATTTTATAGACAACCGAGAAAATTGACAAAAACCGAATCATAAGAGACAATGTATTCCTCCTGATTCCACATTTATGTATTAAATAAATAGAGAAATACAGACATAACCTATATTTTTTAAATGGGACATCCTGAATAGTAATTTATCCTTAAATGGGTTTCTTCTTCCTTTATCTTTAAAGGTAATCGAGAAAACTGACAAAGATTTTACAATAAGACACAAAGCCTTAGAAAGAATATTCTGTTTTAATACGTAAGTATATGATCGATAGGAATACATTGCTTCTTATGGAAGGATTTTGGTCAATATTCTCGGTTGTCTTTAAATTAAACGGTATCTATCTTACTATATTTACAATCAGTGTATAGGGTATGTGTATTTTTCCACTTTATTTTTGTAGGTAACTTCTCTAGTAAATCCTTTTTTTTTCTAACTAAAGTTTATTATATTCATAATACCTACAAAAAGCCTGTGTTGGTCGGCTAACACATTATCTTGCTTACTTCTTTTTAGTCACATTTATTCCGATATTAGACGAAATATTGAAAAAACCTAAACTGATTATATAGCTATATATATAAATAAATAATATATATATATATATATATATATATATATATATATGTAAGCTAAACTTATTTTCATTTTCTTCAAAAAAATATCCCTTTTTTGGTAAATTAGTATATTGAAACAAGTTATATAAGGTATGATACATAATTTTTGATTTCCTTATTTAAAGAATTTTCTTTGGTATATTTTTATAATACTAACTATTTTTTGAACAAAAACTGACTTTAAATTGAGGATGCGATTAAACAGTGAATCACGCTAGATCCAGACCTGGAGACCAACTACTTCCTTAAAAAGGTTTGGACAACTCCCCGCTGCCTATATTCAGTTTGAATATGCGATTAGGCCGTGTTTGTCTTTTTAAAGTAAATCTCCAGGACTCGCATTTTCTAAATGAAAATGCTGAAGACATTGTTCCATGCAAATCTGGATAAATATTTATCCAGATTGAAATAAGCCAGACCGTGGGATGTTTTACTTGTTCTTTTAAGGATAAAATGTATTGTATGTTAGTGATTTTAGAGAGATTTCTTATTAAAATGTTATTATTTTTACGTCTCAGAATCTAAGTAGAACCTGCCTGCACTATGTCTATTTTCCCGCTATTTTCTTATTTACATTTTTACACAAGCATATTAAAACTCACATTTTCTAAAGAATAGGTAACCATACTACTGATAACATAGATGATGTCTTTACTTCCCTCATAATAGGGAAGTATTGTAATCGTGAAAAAATCCCCCTTCCAGATTTTTTCAGATGCCGAAAAATATGTTTTCTCAATTCCGTCGGTTTGTCTGTCTGACTGTCGGTCTGTCTGTTCGCGGTATAGCTAAAAACTACTTACCCGATTGTCTCCAAATTTTGGTCAAAAATTAAGGGGTCATATGGGGATTGATTACTTGGATTATCGTTAAATCCAATATGGCCAAACATTACTACTAAAAAACTTACCGAATTTACCTTAAAGTTTACACAAAAATTAAGTACTATGTAGGGATCAGCTGGTAAAATTTTGGTACGAATCCAAGATGGCGAAACAAAATGGCGGCTTAATAAAATATTTAAAAAATCAACCTTACATAATGGATTGATTTCATATTTTGTGCGATAATTAATATAGTGGTATAGAGATGATCCGGTAAAATTGCGGTACGAATTCAAGATGGCGGAACAAACCGGCGGCCAAATAAAATGTTTATAATTGAGAAAATATCACCCCACAGATTTTTCCATATCTTCACATCTTCGCTTCCCTAGACCCCAAAAAACATGTTTTACTAATTCCGCCGGCCTGTCTGTCGGGCTGTCTGTCAATTCGAGGCATGGCTTAAAAACTACTTACCCGATTGACTTCAAATTTTTGTCAAAACTTAAGGGTCATAATAGGATGACGTGGTAATATTTTGGTAAAAATCCAATATTGTAGTACAGGATGGCGGATTAGTCAAATGTTAAGATAATTATTACTAAAAATTTAATTCTAATTTTCCTCAAATTTCGCATAAAATCAAGTGTTACATAAAAATGAACTGGTAATAAATTGGTATGAATCCAAGATGGCAAAATAAAATGGAGGCCTAAAAAAATATTTAAAAAATCAGCCTAAAAACACTACTTGTTAGATTAATTTCACATTTTATGCAAGCATCAAAATATGTGATATAGAGATAAACTATTGTGATACGAATTTAAGATGGTGAAACAAAATGGCGGGCAAACAAAGCGTACAAAATCTTTTTATTCAACTAACTTTAAATTTTCCAGTAAAATTAAATGTGATATAAGGATAGACTGGTACGAATTTAACATGACGGAACAAAATGGCGGTGGGTATTAATGTAAAAACTACTTATTCAATTTATTTTAAATTATGCCAAGTGCGCCATAGGTAGAAACTGGTAATACGACATATCCCAATCGAGCTTGGACTATTCAAAGTAAACTGATATAAAAAAGATAATTTATTGATAAGCTCTATAAGCAAATAGAGTTTTTCTTGCTTTTTGAATTAAGTTTTATTTAAATTTAAAACAAACAACATTTTAACTTAAGTACATATATAATAATTAACATAAAACGAAATCTTTCACGGATTGGTAAATTCATATTATCTTACGTTTCGATTTTGGTTACACAAGACATCATCAGGGACTCCCTTCTACGAAATTTGGATATTGAACGAGCTTATAGAGATTCTCTGTTGTTATTCTAGTTCTTTTTTAGTTTTTCGTGAAAAGATGCCAGAAGAAGAACTACTGATGTAAAACTAAGCAAATATAAGCTGGATAATTATTGTTTGTTAAAAAACATCAGAAACTAAATTATAAATAATAATTTAGATATACGCATACTCTTGGAATGTTTTTTACTCGATCACGTTGTCAGGTCATTAAAGGATCATATTAAAATTAAACATAACCGAGCCACCAAGTAATGAATGGGCTTAACTTATCAGTGATATCTTCAAGAAAACTTCAACGGATCACCAGATGACAATTACTTCGACATAGAGCAGCACATTAGTGCTGTACAAACTGCTAATAATCCAGTGCCAATAAAAAGAAGCTACAGCGTGGTGGTTATTGGAACTAACTGAATGATCGAGTGAAAAAGAAAATCATTCAATAGAGCAAAAATCAGCGAAATAGAATCAGACTGGGACACATACAGAAACAACGTCAAGAAGTATAAAAAACACAAAGGGTGTTTTTTACGTGTTTTCAACATAGTTTATAACAGTTCCTTGCAAAACCAGTCAATTTTCATAAAAAAGGGAAAAAAGTGGAAACTGGGTTAGAATCTTTGTGAACTTTGTGAATGAATAACCGAATAATGAAAAACGATCGAAAAAAAAAGTTTACCAAATATCATCAAAATAAGCGATGATTTAAAAAGTAAATAAGAGTGAAACATGTAACGTTTAATGACAAAAATATTTTAGATATTTTTGTCACTCAATAAATATTTTTGTCACTCAAACTTCATGCAACATATCGTTGTATGAAATAAAATATGGAGGCTGTATTTTGCACACGGCAGTTGACCAATGACGAACCAATTTGAGCAGTGGGAAATGACTTCCCGCGACATACGAAATTAGTCAGACCTTCTTCTTTTTAGATGGGGGGGGAGTGGAGGTTTTCGTAGCAGTCGTAGAAAAAATATGTGTTACCGACTCCTATACATCTACACGCAAAATGCTTAGTTTTTTACATTATTCCTGTTTTATTTGCTTGTTTTACTATTTAATCTAGGTTGTCTACGTGGCAAATACATTTTTGTGTTAAATTAAAAAAACTAATATATTTTTATTCAGTGGCTTAAAAGCCAAAAAAGATTTTTGTTTGCCATTCTAAACGCAACAAATAATCTGAACACCTTTAAAAATACTGAAGAGATTGCCTATAAAGCCCCATATACAATTCTGACATGATAAAGGCCACTGTGATTGTTCTCAATTAAATAGATTACTAATGCTTTTTGTTCGAGATCTATGTCTAGCATTTGTGTTTAAAATTCTACTTTCATTATTATGTTAATTGGTAGTTTTAATAAAGTTTACTTCTTCATAAAAAACTCTGTTATTTAAAAAGGAACATTATTATCTTAACTTTACCATGAAAAGTATTTTTATAGCTGTCGTGAAAAACTGTACATTTTTTACCACCCTTACCATACCAAGCCCCAGAAATATGCCATCTTAAATAAATAATATAAAGTCCATGTCAAGTCAATTTTTCAATAGATTAATAGGTATTTTGGAATATTGTGAGATGTGGTTCAAACATATTTTACAAAGGTTACCCAATATTGAATAAACGCAACTGTCCGTTTTTGGCAGACTAATCATGAGTTCACTAAACACATACTTTTAGAATCGTGTAACAGTGTTTTTACCCGATAATGTTCCAGAACATAAAAACAAGAAACACATGTTGACATAACCTTCCATTTTTAATTTACCCAAAACTTCAGTAACTAAACAACAGCTATAATTTTTCCAAAAATGTTGGTTAACTGGCAGATGATGCATAACTGTCAAGATACGATGGATGACTAACAGTAAGTTTTCATCGTTGGAAAATATTATTTTTACTCCATCTGCATAATATAACGATTCCGAACTGAAACTGTAACAAAAATAAAATCATTAATGGAAGTTAACTAAAACAAACAAATCCCTCCCAGACATTATTTAGTCCAAACAAACAAAATCTAAAATTATAAAGTACAATTTCCATAATTCCTTGACCTAGAAATATGTTCAGAGATACATCTCATATACATACATTAAAATATTTTAAACTTAAAATGGATCGCCAGCTTCGGAGTGTATTTATTCATTATGTTAAAAAGCGGAAGAAATTGATTTTTATGCTGGCCACCTTGTTAGTTTTTGAATTTCATTCATAAAAAATGTATTTTCAAAGGGGGGGGGGGGGGTAATACTTCGTTGTTTCAAGGATTAGACCGTTAGAATTTATGTTTAGTTTTTGATTATGTGATTTGCCATACTGCAAAGCTGTAGGCAACATTTAGAAAAATACTGCGTTTTTTTCTTTTTTTATTATCTTGAGTATTAAAAAAAGATAGGTAACTTTCCTTTATTCTAATAATTTAAAATGTTTGAGAAACAATGTTGAAGTAAGGTGTAATAAATTATATATGTATTTATTTATTCATCAAAAATACATCCATATACATTTTTACCAAAAAAGGTATATATCGTGTCACAGATAAAGTGATAATAATTAAAATTAAGACAAAAGAACAAAGCTCAAACAATTACTACTAGCATAAGATAACTAACATGATATGACCACCATGTTGGAAAGTAATTTTCAATAATTATAGTTTATTTAATTTTTTATCTCCTAAGAACTCTTTAGTACTATAATAACCTTTTTCAAGAGGAAATATTTTAATTTGATTTTTTCTTGTTTTGTTGATATACATTAAATTTCCGTAATTTATTCCATGTTTTTAAAATATTGTTTGTTACATTTGTTTGTTTATATGGAACATTTGTCTAATCCACTAATCTATTATATGTTTATTCCTGTAAAAAGAGAATAGTTTCCAATGGCAAACATAACACAATCATATGTAAATAAGCTGTACATCTTTAAAATATTTTTATCAATATCAATCAAAAGACAGTTCTACAAGTCTCAATCTGTCTTATTTTAGAAACTGTTCTGAGACATGTCTTTTGTACTAAAACGATTCCACAGATTCCCAGAATATGAGCAACATTTCCAGCAAGTTGATCTATGTGTGATCTCCAGTCCAGTCTTTTATCCATTTAAACTCCCAGAAATAAGGCTGTCCATTGATCAAACTTTTTATTCTCATATTCGATTGAAAGGTTGTGTTCAGGAGGGTTTTTAAGTCGGAGAAGTTTAGTTTTTTTATACATTTAATAAGATATTGTTCATAGAAAACAAATCAGCAAGCTATCCTCACATTCTTTCACACTTTCTGTTATCGGTAAACAATACCATATGATTTGTAACAATATTTACTGCATTATTTGTATAACCTGGTTTACAGATACTTTGGAAACTGCGGAATTTGATTTCATCGGGAGTAGTTTAGGCTGCGGAACACTGATGCAGCCGTGACTGATGTTAATTTCCTTTTGTTTTTGCTTGCCCTCTATTTCTAGGTTAGAAATTCTTGCTAACAGCCGAGTTATCTGTCAATATCACATTTTTATCGTTCATTTCGTTGATAATTGTATATATATATATATATATATATATATATATATATATATATATATATATATATATATATATATATATATATATTTATATACCTACATCCGACAGCAAAAACATATAATCTTTTCAGGTGCAAAACGGCATACGAGAAGAATTGCTTGTGATTATGTTACAGGGTACCCTCCTGCGATCATGATTTTTGGGACTTTACCCTCATCAGGCAGGCTTGTACCCAGCGAGATCTGAAACAAACTAACAGATTACTCGATATGACAAAATAAAAACAAAACGTGAATCAGACGGGAACAGTATTACATCCTAACTGTAGTACTTTATAGCGTAACAATTATATATTTTTGATATTCCACAGATATCTTTTCCGGCCGACAATTTTCGATAAAGATGTGTGAAAGCGCATTTTTATTGATTTTAGTATCTATATATATATATATATATATATATATATATATATATATATATATATATATATATATATATATATATATATATATATATATATATATATATATATATATATATATATATATATATATATATATATATATATATATATACATATAAATCAAAAGTAGACTATTACTCTTGGGTTATGAGAGTCTTTCAACTAGTTGACTGTACTCATGAAGACCTTAAGTCAGAAACACGTGTCTATAGTTTTTTAAATTCCATTGCTTTAGCGGTCATCCCAAAAAAGATAGAATATAGAGCTAAAGCCAGAAGCTAAATGTATATTGGGTGTCGTTTTTATAGTACTGCTTTATTTAAAAACAAATTTATAAGGGAATTTTATAACTTTTTTAATAAAATCGTTGTAAGATAAAGTTATGTATTGATTTATGACATTGCAAAATTATTAATGTACATAAAAAGCGGGAAAGTTTAAATTAATAGCTTGGAAAATTTGGTAAAATGTCGATTTTTAGAGGTCATAATTTCAAGAACTGTAGAAGTTCTTATATATTATATGAAGTTCAATTTTAGAGTTCCTAAAACAACAAGTAATGAATAGATGTATGTCAACTAAATTTGCATGTACGAAAACCTGCGAACGCCAAAACCGAGTTGCGAAACCTATTCGTTTTAATTTAATCGTTTAGGTCAATGTCTCGCTTGAATAAGATGTTAGGTGTAATGTGCGTGGATTTTCAATATGTTTAGGGGGTGTATTATCATAAAAAATAATATTTTAAAAACGCGTAAACCGATCAGTTAAATTGAAAACCGAAAAAGTTGAGGTAAATATTTTAACATCGAAAAATTGTGGAATATATTGGCAGATTTATTTACTAATATCTAATCTAAATACTAATTTTGGAAAAAAAAATATATATATATACTATTTCATAAAACGACGTAGAGTAGTCCTAAAGGGACCTAAGGGCCGCTCTTTAAAAACTAAAAAAAAACCCTAAAAATGGTGACACATTTCAAATTTCGGACGGTATGAGTTCACTCCCGTTCCCGTATTAGGTTAGATTATATAGTGTCAAATAGGCGTGGCCCGAATTTACTCCTTAAGTGACATAAATTAACAGTTTGTATTATGCCATTTTTACGCGGAATTTAAATTATATTTAACTGATAGTTTTGTACTAAAGATACAAAGGATGATTTTTGTGAAAACAACAATTTTTTTAATTATTTTACCGTTACAACAAATAGTAAGAGTATTATAGCTACAGCTGGCACCTAACGAGGTGCTAACCCAGTGTCGAATTGAATTTTAGGGGTCCCCTCATTATTTTAAAAAAGCTTAAATTTCCCATTCGTTTCTAGACTACAACGGAAAAAGAGAATGCTGAAAAAATTTTGGAGCAGAAAATGTATTTCAAGCTTAGCAACATTTTTACACAAAAAAAAATTAAATTAAAGAAACCCTTTCTGCATTTCACCGAGGCGTTCTGGCGAATTGCTTTATAACGTTTTAAGACCGATGATCGTGTCATATCGTTTTCGATTGACAGTATAGATAAGTTATCTTTCATCCGACATCATTGACCTGTATTAATTTTTCACAAAAAGCCTTCAAGTGTCAAGTAAAATTTAAGCACTATTTTCAAAAACTAACTTCAACATTTTGAAAGCGGTAACAGAGACATCCTTTTGAAACATACCAAGTTTAAGAAATTCTTAAATTGAAAACATTGACTATAAAGCATTTCTCCAATACCATTTTCATAGATAGACATTACTGATGTTAAGTAATGTGATAAGATAACTAAATTATTTGTAATTCCTATAGAAAAATTGATTTGGAAACATGTTTACGGTACCTAATGCAATTATTTTTAATTGCCTATAACATTGCTTTTTCACAGTTTACAAGCTTAGATAAATAAAAGGAAAAATGCTGCGTTTGGACGATATCTCCCAAACAAGGTCATACTTAAACAAACAAAAAATCTTATCCAAAAAAATGCTGCTAAAGATAAAAAATCATCAAATAAAGTTAATAATAATAACAAACCCATTTTTTGAGATTACTCACACAAAAAGCCCTTTTATTCCTATAATACGAACTCATTTCTCTGTCGCCGTTGTATTGGATTTTGTAGCAATTTTATGACGACATTACTCAACACATTAACCGCAAATATACACTTTTTGAAGGTCTAAAGTCAACACATGCATAATGCCATACCATAGACCCATAAGGATATCAAACAATCACAAGGACTATACAAGACGACATATTGTCATCCTTGTCTCACATACAATTTTTTTCTAAGAACGAATTCTACTCGTGTATCCACAACGGCGCACCGCCCATTGCACCGCACGTCGCACCTCACCTCGATGAGTAAGGGAAAATTTATTATTTGCAGGTTTGTAAGAGAAACAATAAAATTATATATTATAAAAAGAAAAGCAAATCACTGTCAAACAGCAAAAAATGGGAAAAAAATTATGACTATGATATAAAATTAATATATTGTGTAGTGTAATTACCAGTTCATATCACTTTTTGACGGTCTAAAGTCAACACATGCATAATGCCATACCATAGATCCATAAGGATATCAACCAATCACAAGTACTATACGAGACGACATATTGCAATCCTTGTCTCACATACAAATTTTTTCTAAGAACGAATTCTACCCGTGTGTCCACAACGGCGCACCGCACATTGCCCCGCACGTCGCACCTCACCTCGATGAGTAAGAGAAAATTTATTATTTGCAGGTTTGTAAGAGAAACAATAGAATTATATATATATATATATATATATATATATATATATATATATATATATTATAAAAAGAAAGGCAAATCACTGTCAAGCAGCAAAAAATGGGAAACAATTATGACTATGATATAAAATTAATATATTGTGTAGTGTAATTACCAGTTCATATAAGCTGCATATTCTTTGAAAATATACGAAAACGTCTTCTATTTATTTATTTAATACGTACAGGTTGCATTCACAGCAAGTTTTAGTATTTTTTAACATCTCTAGCATCTAAGTCATGTATAATTTTAAATGAAAACGAAAAAATATATATAGATTCACTTTTTTCAGGACAAAATTAGGAAAACCCATCAGATACTAATAAAGACCCCAGCATAGGAATATAAAAATCATAAATATAAAATTACTGCCTACGAGATGGAACAGTACGTTTAAAAGCCATAGGTATTTTATGGTGAGTACCAAAACGAATGAAGCAAAATGCTGTGAAAGTAGTACATGATGATCTTGGGTATTTCGCTGTTTTAAAGTGACAAAACATTACACCTATTACGTGAAACTTATTTGTTACCGCGCATGCAAAAAGATGTAGGTAGGACAGAACATTTCGTGTTCCGTTCTTTACCTTTATAACAAAAGAAACCAAGGAAGAGAAGAAGGCTTTTACATATAATTTCTAAAAGCATAAAATCACTACGCATCCTTCATGTAGATCATTTAGGGCCATTTCCGAAATCAAAGAAAAATAATCTTTACCTGATAGTTGGAATTCTCTCTCAAAAGTACAAAAATATATTTTCAAAATTTGTCCATATGTAAATTACTCGTCAGGCTTTCCTACAGTATGTTTTGATGTTCTATTATATAATAAAAGTAGATATACACGCCTTCATATATTAGAAAAGTTTCAATGTGAGTTGTTTAAGTCCTTATAAAGCTAATGAAAGTATTTATTTATTAATAGTTTATTTTTTGTTAGAGATAATCGAGTTAATGAACAAACGGCATCAGGCTAGGTTTGGTGCCAGGTAAGTGCAATGTGAGGTGCGCTGTTTTGGACATATGCTATGCTACGCTGCAGTCAGAAGACATTATTTCACAGACATACACTTGCTGAATAAACATTTTTAGGACTTAAATGAATCCAACAAAAATTTTAAAATTTGGAGTGAATTTGTTCCTATCTCGGAGAGAACTTGGTTCGCGCGAAATTTGTTAGCTGCTGTTACGGGAGTTAATTCAGCTCGGCCCAAATTTTGTCTTTTTGTAAATAAAACTCTTGAGAATAGCCCTGGGGGAATAAAACGGACCTTTGAAAACAAAAAAAAAAGGTATTTCAAAAGCATTTATCGTTTTAACAAAATAGTATAGAGTATATAGAAACATTATTTTCCACTAAACATAATAGCCATAGGAGGATAAAACAGTCCCCTAAAAGCGAAGAAAAAAAAATTATAAGCGCTTGTTTTGTTTCAACAAACGGTGAAAAATGATAAATAAATATGATATGAAGCTGAAGGCTGCGATTTTTTAAAAATTTTAAAGCGTTTCGTCAGAAACTGGTCAAGTTTCTATATAAATTATATTTTCCATATTAGGGTAGTTAGATCTAGGGAATAAAAGCGTCCCTTAAAAATACAAATATTCCTGTATTTTCATAAGGCTTTTTTAAAAATATTAAGTAGCAAAGTTATTTTTTCTGCTTATAAAACCAATTTTTTCTTTATATAGTTTCTGAGGAGTGAAACAGCTATCTAAAGAAAATTAAATTTTAAGTTTCCTTAAACATTCGAAAATGCCAAAATTTGTTACATTTTTTGTATACATAGCGTATATACATATATACGTATTACATATTATAAAATTTAAAACGTACAGAGTACCCCATTTTCGTCGCTTTTGCGGGTTATCTCCCTTATTTTTAAGGATAGAACGTTGCAGTTTTCGTGACAGTGGCTACTTTTTCGTGAACTGAAATGTAAAAATGGCGTTTTCATAGCTTTTTTTGTTTTTGAGATACAGGACGTTTTGGAAAATGTTGCATTTTCAGTCATCCCTCGTATCCCAGCTATCTGTAGATTTATCAAAAGGGCGAAAACTGTTCCTTTTATGATTTTTTCCGCAGAATTTAGTGCCGTTTTCCGAATAAGCATACGGGGTCAGGTCAAAAAGTTATTGGACCCAACTTAATTTTTTTAATTGGACACGTATCTTTATCGTATCTATTTTTATTAGAAACAATATTGGGTTTCCAAAAATTAATACATGTATGAAGTTATTTTGAAAAACAAGCTCAAAATTCGAGATTTTCTAAAAAATTTTTTGTGTCCAATTAGTAGGTAGTAGGCTATGGTCAAAATGTATTAAAAACAAAATTCATGTAAGTAATCATTATACTAGACAGGTAATATTTTCTAACTTAACTGAAAAGATCTTTTTTAATTCTCAACTCTTAATTATCTATTACAGCGTTTTAACTTAATTATCATAAAATTATTGAATTTTACTCATAACAAAACAATAATTACCTTGAAACTTGAGTTAAGTAAAACAGAAACAAAATTTTGAAAAAGGAAAGAGTTTTCAAAGGTGATTTTCCAAATGACAGCCATTTTCCCGTATGCAAAATTGGCACATTTTCGTTATTCATCTAATAACGTTCAAAATAATTCTTGCCTTCTTTGCAAATTTCGGAAAGTTAAATCGATTGCGGCACGAAGCTCAGCTACAGACTGATATCATGTTTTATATATTTTATTTTGCATGCAATCCAATGAGAAAAAATTTAAAATCGAAAAATCCGTTTATCGAGAGGACAATCTTACAGGTCAACAGATCCGTGGGTACCAATCCATCTTGGAGGCAAGTTATCGTTTAAAATGCACCGTCTTGATGAAAATAAATGGCATTATAAAGTGCCAATGGAACATTTTTTATCAGTTGTGGAATAACTTCCTCAAAGATTTCTTTATTATGATGCGCTGTGAGAACTCCCTCAAAAACTCTATAAACTATGCGTCTCCCATTATGAAACACGAGAACCCATCCCCAAAGCTTCTTTGTTGTGCCCTCTCAAATATATAAATAGTGTTTTCCTGCAGACTGGTTTCTTGTATTATATAGGGATTGAAAATTCCCGCACTTGAAAAATAAGATTCATCGGGCCAGATAACGAGTCTGCCTAAAGATTTTAACCAAACAACAAACATGACGCTTGACATCGCAGGGGTGTAAAAAAAACTATGTAAAATTTAAATGGTTGACCTTAATTTTTGCAAAATTTTTGGCGCATCAGACTTAGATACATCAGTTCCTTCCTCTATTTGTTGGCAAGAAGATAAAGGCGTCGCTTCTACATAACCCAATACCTTTATTTCTTTTCTCTCTCTATCTTGTTTGGAGTCGGCACAGTTTAAAGAAAAAAACATTTCTCTCACTTCTTTGTTGTGCTCTAAAAAGCCGGCTTTTTTTGCGACTGGTCGTAAATCACAGCGAACACCTGCAGCTAACAGCTAGAGTATGCGAGGTATACGAGGCCACGCGTTATTTTTCCGCAATGAATACATCTACGGGGAACGATCAATAACTGTATTAGTTACTCTAAGTCCTAAGTATTCATATTAATATTTATAGTAGTAAATATTCGACTTAATAAAAGGACTAAATTTGATAGATATTAACAACAAGTGTAAAATAAAAATGTATTAATTATATTTGCGAATTGATGCAAAGAACTTCCAACAATTAGTTCATTCTAATTTAAATTACAAAAATTATCTGAACGACAATCAATACGTTCTCGACAGGATATAAAAATCTAATGTACTTCAAAAACGTTCTACCAAGTTCTTAGAAATAGAGAATGGGAATACATGTTCCCTATAAAAAGCAATATCCTAATAGCCTAATACTTAAATGGCTAATTCTTAAAACTAATAGTCGTAAATCTAATAGGTGGTGTAACGGGAACTGGGTCTCGTTTGGCGCCGATATCAAATATTCAAATTCCAAGGGGATGATTGCTCACATATCTGTAGAAACCAGATTATTTCCAACAAAAATCGATGTTTAAAAAAAAATAAAATTATCAACAAGATTAAACTGGTCTGCACTTAATGAGCCAAACCAAGAGCAAGTGTCCTCCCCTTTTTTCAAAACAATCTCCACACTCTAGGTATCATCTTACATTCTCCAGAAATTATAATCTAATAAGAACTAAAAGGCTCTTGCGCCGTAAATACTAGGAAATAAATATGTTAGTACGCACGCAGCTTACAATACAGATTATTTTTAACTCTATATAACTACCAAATAAGCATTTTTTTAAATGGATTCATGATAACTTTATCGCTGTTTTGAGTCGGTAACTGTATAGGTATCTTAATATGAGTTAGAAACATTACAAGAGCCAATGATCCAATGCAATGCAATGCTCACGCACATAAAACCAAACCACAAAACTGTTAAGCATTTATATTAAATAAGTTTTGTATGAAAGCCCTATTGTTGCCATAAAATCCCTTTATTAAACAGTTTGCTCCTAACAGCTATCTTAAAATATTTTGGTTTTAATAATAACATCAAATGGTCATAATTGCTTTAAAATATAAATTAAAATGTTTTATAAAGCCTTCTTTAAACTTTTTTTTGTGAATAAATACTGATTGATGCAGGACAGTAAGGAAACCTATTACTATTCCATAGTACAAAAACGAATTTAGAAACTTAAAATCTGGGAAATATCTGCAAACCAACGGAGTCAGTAAAGACTGTTAATATGGGTTTCATGCAGAATATAAAATCTATATGTATCCTGAGAATGCAATAATAAAGCTGCGAAACAACGACAATTTAAAGAGAAGACTTTTTTTTTACTGGATCCTCCAACTAATACACCACTCTAACATAAAAACAAGAGGATCGTTAACGAAAACATTTTAGAAACTTAATATCTGGAAAATATCTGAGGACCAACATAGTAGGTAAAGACTGATAATATGAGTTTCATGCAGGATATAGAATCTATATTTGTCCTGAGGATCCAACAATAAAGTTGCGAAACGTCGACAATTTAAAAAAGTCTTTTGTTTCTTTACTGGATCCTAACTCAAGTGATACACAATTCTAACATAACAACAAGAGTACCGTTAACGAAAACCATGGAAATTTAATATCTTGCAAGGTAGACTGATAATATGAGGTTCATGCAGGAAATAGCGAAACGTCAACTATTTAAAAATAGACTTTTGTTTTTTACTGTATCCTAATACTAAATAGAACACCTCTATAACATAAGAACAAGAGGATTGGTAACTGAAACCATTTAGAAATATAATATCTAGGACATATATACTGATCAACAGATTAGGTAAAGGCTGATAATATGGGTTTCATGCAGGATATACAATCTATGTTTCCTGAAGACTTGTTTTTTTTACTAGATCTTAATCGCAAATACCACTCCAATAACATGTTTTTAGCATTGTTTTGCCATATTGGACTTTTATCAAAGTATTACCACATCATCCCCATATGAACCTTAATTTTTGGTCAAAAAAATGGGGTAAGTAATATTTAAGCTATATCGCGAACTGACAGACAGACCGACAAACGGACCGACGGAATTAATAAAACATGTTTTTTTCGCATCTAGGGTGAAGATATGTAAAACTTGAGAGGGTCATTTTTTTACTATTACAAAAATAGCTATGGCATACAATATTTGAAATCAATCCATTAGGTAGTTTTATTCAGGCTGAATTTTTAAACACTTTATTATATCTCGATTTTGTTCCGCCATCTTGGATTCGTACCAAAATTTTACCAGCTACTTAATTGATAATACTTGTTGTTTATGCAAAATTTGAGATAAATTGGATAAGCAGTTTTTTGATAATATTTTTTTAACTTTTCATTGGGTTAGGTTAGCCGCCATTTTGTTTCGCCACTTTGGATATTTACCAAAATATTACCAAGTCATCCCCCTATGGCCCTTAATTATTTATACAAATTTGAAGTCAATCGGGTAAGTAGTCTAAGCTGTACCGCGAACTGACAGACGGACCGACGGAATGGTCAAAACATATATTTTTTGCCATCTAGGAACGCCAAAACCTAAAGATGTGTAAAACCTGACAAGTTTCGCGATTAATAATACTCTATTTGGCCGCCATTTTTTTCGGCCATCTTGAGTTAGTACCACAATTTTACTAGTTGATCCCTATACCGCAATTAATTATGAAACACAATTTGAAATCAAACCATTAAGCAGTTTTTTAATAATATTTTTGTTAACATTTCACTAGGCCGCCATTTTGTTTTGCCATATTGAATTTTTACCAAAATATTACCAGGTAATCCCCATATGACCCTTAATTTTTGACCAAAATTTAAAGTCGACCGGTAGTAGTCTTTAAGCTATGCCGCGAACTGACAAACAGACAGACAGACGGACCAACAGAATTTATTAAACATATTTTTTAGGCATCTACGGACACCAAAACGTAAAACCTGAGAGGGTGATTTCTTCCCGGTTACAAACATTTTATTTGGCCGCCATTTTGTTTGGCCATCTTGAATTAGTATAACTATTTTATTAGTTGATCCCTATACTACCAATAGTTATGACACACAATTTGAAATTAAATCATTAAGCAGCTTTTCAGAGTGAATTTTTAAATATTTTATTAAGCCGCCATTTTGTTCCGCCATCTTGGATTCGTACCAAAATAAAACTAGATGATTCCAACATAATACTTGTTGTATTTCCAAAATCTGAGATAAATCGTATGAATAGTTTTCTGATGATAATTTTTTAACATTTCACTAGGCCGCCATTTTGTTGCACCTTATTAGATTTTTACCAAAATGTTACCAGGTCATCCACATATAGTTTTTAACTTTGGACCAAAACTTGAAGTAAATCGGGTAAGTAGTCTTTAAGCTATGCCGCGAATTCACAGACAGACAGACAGACCGACAGACGGACCGACCGAGTGGATAAAACATATTTTTTGACATCTAGCGCTAAAACGTAAAATGTGTAAAACCTGAGAAGATAATTTTTTCACGATTACAAATATTTTATTTGGCCGTCATTTTGCTCGGCCGTTTTGAATTAGTACCACTATTTTACCAGTTGACTAATTTACTAATTGATCCCTATACTACAAGTAGTTAGAGCACACGATTTGAAATCAAGCGTTAAGCAGTTTTTTCAAGCTGAATTTTTAAATATTTTATTAAGCCGCCATTTTGTTCCGCCATCTTGAATTCGGACGAAAATGTTATCAGTTGATTTCATCATAATACTAGATGTTTTTGCAAAATAATAAATTGGATGAGTAGTTTTTAATAATAATGTTTTAAACATTTTACTAGGCCGCCATTTTGTTTCGCTATATTGGATTTTTACCAAAATGTTACCAGGTTATCCCCTTATGACCCTTAATTTTTGACCAAAATTTTAAGTCAATCGGGTAATTTTTTTAGGTACGCCGCGAACACGCAGACAGAGAGACACACCGACGGAATTGAGAAAACATGTTTTTCGTCATCTAGGTACCCAGAAAAGTGAAGATCGATTATAATACTTCCCTTTTACGAGGGTTTTAAGGCCGGAAAATATGTCTTGGTGAGGTTGTTTTGTCTGTAGATATCTAATATGAACGAAAAGGACTCCCAAGATAGTATCCTAAACTTCTTAAGGATTTTCATTAGATTGTATGAAGCAAGCCAATATATTATACTTTTCATAATTTTCGTAGACCGCCATTATTGTAAAAAAATGTAAATTAAATACAGTATATAGTTGAATAGAAACATCAAAACTATAATCAAAAACTGACAAAAAGTGTTTGACATTTTGCTTTTTGATCCAAACAAATTAGCCGTACTAACTACTAATTGGACACAAAAGAAAATTTTACAAAATTTCGAATTATGAGCTTGTTTTTCAGTATAACTGCACAAATGTATATATTTTTGGAAAACGCACATTATTCCTAATAAATATAAAGAATAATATACAGGGTGTCCAATATAAAAACATAAAGTATGGTTCGATAACTCTTTAATCTGACTCCGTATACTTATTCTGAAAGCGGAACTGAATTCTACCGAAAAAGACATATAAGGAACAGTTTTCGCCTTTTTGCTTAGTTATCAGTTAGCAGGGTTAGGAGGGGTGCCATAAAATGCAACACATTCAAAACGCCCTGAGTCTCAAAAACCAAAAGGGCTATGAAAATTCTGCTGGTGTCATCTTCAATTTCACAAAAAAGTAGCGCACTGTCCGGAAAATCGCAACCTTCTGTTTTTAAAAATAAGGGAGATTCCCCGCAAAAGTGCTGATAATGGGATGCCATGTACATACGTAGGTACATCTACCATGTACATAGGTACACCGTGTTCCACATAAAAGTACCCACTATACTAAAAAAGTGTCATACGAAAGTTTCTTTAAATTGGAAGGTCTTCTTGAGTAACGTAGCTGTCAACATAAACAATATATAACAACAGATAAAATAACAACAGGTTACATGGAAATAGAAAAACAGGAAAAATTTGAAACAAATGACTATATAATTGATTTATTTGATACTGTCCATTTTCTGCTATACACAGTGTATATCGCACTTGAATGTTTGCCACAGCCTTTCGGACGCTGTCACTATTATTAAGACTAATAATTTTTTCCTCAATTTTTTTGTTTTAATTCATTTACAGAATAATAGATTCGAGAATTTGATTTCTTAAAAGGTTTAAAAATATTTGTCTATTCAAATAGTGGTCAAAAGACACATGTCCTATTATGCGGTCGTTTATAATACCACACTACACTTTAACACTTTCATGTCCTTGCCTTTTCGTTTGCTTTACCAAATGTTTATTGTTCTCAGAATAATAATAAGTATTTTTTTGTTATGCATTCTCGCAGTGGAAAATATGGCCTCGTCTGTCCAAAGGATTTGTTTACAAAAATCAAGTCTGGTCTGATAATCAGAGTCGTTTAAAAATTGAACTCGAAGAAACTTATATATATATATATATATATATATATATATATATATATATATATATATATATATATATATATATATATATATATATATATATATATATATATATATATATATATATATATATATATATATATATATATATATATATATATATATATATATATATATATATATATATATATATATATATATATATATATATATATATAGTGGGTATTCTAGTATGTCCACCCTGTATAAGTGTGGAATAAAATTTTGTGTTCGGTATGTATATGCATTGATGCTTTATAAACTGGAAATTACCACCCAAACGCCCAATTTTAGATTTTTACTATTTTTTATAGTGATTTAAAAAAAAGCTCCAGTTTTCCAAATATCACACCATCACCTATCTCGCAGACTACGCAGAAATCGACTTTAATTTAAATTGGTCACCTATGTTTATTTTTGACAAGTACTCAAATAATTGACAAAAACACAGGGTGTCCAATTTAAAATTTTATAGTTGATGTCGTTTTGGGACACCTTGTATACATGGAAATATTATATTTTAAAAGAACTTCAAATTTAAAGAAAATTTTTTATGAAACTTTTTTTAGTATCTATTACGGATTTACAGAATTATTGTTGTGATTACTCTAGTGGGTACTTTTATGTGGAATACGGTGTAAATAAATATACCCGAAAATATATTTTACGTTTACGGAAACTTATTTTATTTTGTTGGTTATGTAGCAAATATTGTCATGTAATTAATAACGATATATATTAGAACATCGAACAATAGAATCCGTTATTTTTTAGAAGCAAACAGATGTGACCACAATTAAAAAAAAATTGAGTATTTTAACGTGTGAACTCGCGTATGCGGTGACCGTTTTTAACAAATGCAAATAGATGGTAATATATGTATCAGAGATGAATCTCCCGACGGTTTTTGCCTGGGTTTCCTTCCGGCCCGTAATTGCCGCCGCCACGGTGCATTATCTCTCTATCTGTCGGTGGTAATACCGTATTATTACATGCGTGCGATGCGGTCTCGGCAAACCATTCTCGCTTGTCTTGCCATGTCTGTGTCAGGTGGCATGATTTGCGGAAAAAGGTGCCACTTATATTAAAAAATATATGAATTTGTGCATTGTTTGCTTATGATGATTTTTAATTAATTTTGGCTTATAAAAAATAAAGTAAATGCGACAATAAACCAGTATGTTTGGGAAAAGTTAGGTGATGTATTTTATTAGATTTGTTAGAATAAGACCTATATTACAGCGCAACCTCCAAAGCGCAATTTAGCTAACACGATTGAAAAGTAATCTCTAATTTATTTTATGGAAGTGTTATGTTTTAATATTTTTATTACTCGCCGAAAGCCACCACTGTTATGATTTAATAATTTTAGTATTTTGTATTAGCACTGGTAGTAAATGTAAACACTTCAACTTGTTTCAAATCTCTCTATTATCTTCTGTACAAGAGGGACACTTCTTACTTCTAACAAATCTTTACTCTTACTGTGTCTACTGACTTAATTCTACTGACAATATAGTACTGACATAATGACTGACCTGCTCTATACTGACTACCTAGAACTTATTTTTATATGAATTCCCTAATTTGAGATGCAGTGGCGTATCTGTAAAATTGATTAAAAAAGGTGTCTATAAATTAATTTGCTTACTGTACTACAATGGTTCCTTTTAATGTTTTTATAGCTGAACCTTCCCAAGCTTTATCGACATAGTGTAAATGAGTTTATGATAGGTTTTTTCGGGTATAATAATATTTGGGGCGGAAGAACGTGCATAAAATAGAATTTGAAGTAGAATTTAAAATACATATTGTTTACTTAGAATTTCCCTTGCAATAAACGACCATTAAAGCAGCTTTTGTCGGAAGGTTCCGCCAAAATATAATGTATGTCTAAATATTGCATTTACGTGTCAAACTATCTCTTGACTAATGAATATATAATACTTAAGACTATTCACAAATAAAATGACTATAAAATAATGGGGTCACAACAGAAGGTAGCGAATTTTATTATTCCATTTTTTACAGAACAAATGTTTTGGTACCTCAGATGCAATGCTAAAATAGAAAATCTTCCGTAGTAGGTGTACAAACTTTATGAAAAGGTATCAACAAAAGATATTTATTTCTGGGTGACCTCAACTGGAACAATTATCTGGCCTTCTTAAAAATAGATAGATTCGAAACAGATATATTTTTTCAGTAACTCTTTAAGAAATAATATAGTTGCAGCAAACAATTATATTAACTTTAATCTATTGTAAATTTAACTTTATTTTGTTTTTGTAGTTAACAATATTTCGAGATTATTAATTTTTACGGAAATACTAGGATATATGTATCCATATTTTCTTACTGTATAGGCAACTTAAAGTTTAATTGAATCTAAGAGAAATGTATTAAAAATATTTTTCTTCTCAAACCTAAATATTCTACCTATTTGCATTTTTCTTTTTACATTAAAATTGCTTCCTGAAAAGTCCAAATTTTTATTGGACTTAACAATAACAAAAGTATCCTTAAAAGTTCCATTTAAATTCCTAACTAGAATAATTTAAAATAATTCCATACCATTGTACACAAATCCTTCTTTATAAATTTGATAATAAAAATACGCTATCGAAAAAAATGGAAAATTAAAATTTCTAAAATAGCCAAATTAGAGAATATAAAAATATGAGATTCAAAGTCACTTAAAGTTTTTTGTTAGAATATGTACAAGTGTATATATACAATATGTAAAGTTCTCTAACCAAATTATCAGTGGTACGATAGCACAATTGGTTAGAGCAATGGGCTAGAGATCCAGAGGTGTGGGTTGTATCCTCGCTACTACCAACTTTTACTGTTTATAAAATATTTCTAAGAAAGTGTAGTTTTTAGTAAACTTAATGGTCAATAAGTCGAAAATTGATAAAATACGGACAACTTATAGTTGTGATTTTAGGCCAAAAAGTTATTCTTCATAAGGTTTGCTTATCTGAAAAATAAGATTGATTTAAAAGGAATGTCATGTTATTTTTATATACAGAGTACGAACTAAATACAAAAACACAAGTTTGTCAGACAAAAAAAAATGAAATTTCAGCTTTTGAAGAAAACATTTTTTAGAAGTTTTTTAATAATACATTTAGTTTTTGAGAAAATGTATGGTGAATTTTAATAAAAATAGGTAAATTTCCTTTACCAAATGCAAAATTTAAGGTAAATTGGATAACTTGATTTTTAGTAATATTTTTTTAAGATTCCACTATGCCGCCATTTTGTTCGACCATATTGAATTTTCACTAAAATCTTACCAGGTCATCCCCATATGGCCCGTAATTTTTTATCAATTTAAAGTTAATCGGGCAGGTAGTTTTTTAGCTACTACAGATAGACCGACAGACATACCGAAGGAATTGAGAAAACATTTTTTGGCATTTTGGAATTTTGGCATCTAGAGATTTTAAAATGTGAAAATTTCTAAAATCTTGGAAGGGCGATTTTTCACGAATACAAAAGTTTTATTTGTCCGTCATCTTCATTTCATATGACAATTTTAACAGTATATTTTTATATCTCACTTTTTTTTGCACAAAATTTGAAAACAGTCTAATAAGTAGTTTTTTCAGGCTGATTTTTTAAATATTTTACTAATCCGCCATTTTGTTTCGCCATCTTGGATTCATACCAAAATTTAACCAGTTTATTTTTACGTAGCACTTCATTTTGGTAAAAATTTTGAGTTAAATTGGATAAATAGTTTTTTAGAAATTATTTTTTATTTTTATCAAAATGATATGATTTCTTTCCCAAATGACCCTTAATTTTTGACCAAAATTTGAAGACAATCGGATAAATAATTTTTTTAGCTATGCCGCGAATAGACCGACAGACAGGCAGACCGACGCAATTAAGAAAACATGTTTTTCAGCCTCTAGGGACATTGAAACGTGAGTTTTTTATACGATTACAAGAGAAATAAAAATGCGTAATTTTTACATATCCACCATTAATTTTCTCAAAAACAGTTATTATCAAATAATTTGGAATTAATTATTTTTTTGTTTTGGCACTTCTATTTTTGTATTTATTTCGTACCTTGTATATGAAATGATATTCTTTTTTAAATCAATTTCATTTTTCAGATAAGCAAAACTTTTTATGGAGAATATGATTTTCGCCGAAAATCATAAATAAAATACTAACGTAACTAAAACAACTTAAAAAAAAATCGGCATATTTCCTTTACCCGGAACTTTGCTCGTTATGAAATCTTACTTCCTTTTATTAGAAATAGTGAATTGTGTCCCAATTTAATTTAATTTTTTCAGCCTAGATTTTTAAGTAATTCATTAAGCCGCTATTTTGTTTCACCAAAATTTTACCAGTTAATTCCATCGTAATATTTGTTTTTTTGCAAAATTGGTAAATTCGATATTTTTTTAGTAATAATTTTTTTATCATTTCTACAACTAGGCCGTATTGGACTTTTACTACAATGTTACCCGGTCATGTCCCTTCTATTCTTACTTTTTCACCAACATTTTTAGTTTATTGGATAAGTAAGATAAGTTTTTTAGTCATGCCGCAAACAGACAGACATATATATATATATATATATATATATATATATATATATATATATATATATATATACATATATACATATATATATATATATATATATATATATATATATATATATATATATATATATATATATATATATATATATATATATATATATATATATATATATATATATATATATATATATATATATATATATATATATATATATATATATATATATATATATATATATATATATATATATATATATATATATATATATATATATGCTGATTAGTCAGTCAGTGTATTTTTCTTTTATATTTAGCCATTTTGTCCTCAATCACCTCTATCGGAGGACATACTGTATATGTATAAAATAAATCCTAAACTATTAAGTTAATATCGTAATATCTGACACAAAATGTGCAAATTATTTAAAATAGTTTGTGAAGAAACCAATATCAAAAGAAGTTTATCAAATAAATTGTAATAGGCCAAGAAAATAGTACATGTAATAGGACTTTTTTCATAAACGGGATCATAGGGAAAATCACTGTGCTAATTGTTTAAGTACATCTCAATAATGTTATTTTACAAAAATACATCCAAAAAATAACTCAGCAAAATATTTAGACATTTTCCTTAGGGGTTAAATTGGGTAGATTTTTACGAAAATGTTTTTCAAAAAGTTATTGATATTTCAATACTTTTCCTATTAAGGTGTGTCCGGTAAAAAAACGGTAATCAGTTAGAGCATTTGTGCAAATGTCAATAATTTAGGCAATTTGCAACATATTGAAATTAAAAATTCAAAATGTTTTTATTGGTTACCAGAAATAATTTACAAATAACAATTGAAATTATGACAAGATCCAGCATAGCTGTTCATATGAAAACACACAGTAGACTTAAAAGTAAATCGTGTGAATTATATACCTACGTAATAGTTAAGATTAAAAAACATACAGCGAGATATTATAATATAGCTTAACAGGCTTAAAATATGTAACAACTATTCTATGATATCTCTAAGAAATTCAAGATTTTTTAAAATTTTGGATATAGGAATTACGGACGGGCTAGCCTTGATGTTATGGGGTATCGCGTTATTTGTCGTTTTATACATGCATGTACTCTGCAAAGCTGCTGTGCTGTGTATGAGAATCTGATACAGGCCACGATGGCGTGTAATGATGTTATGAACATTTAAACCCTCTGAGAACATATCAAGCAGATATGAGCATTGGATCCCCATAAAGCGAATGCCAATAGACAACATCAGCCTAACCCAAATGTGACAGAATAAGGCTGTCTCACAACCTTAATCTTACATCGGTTGTAGAGATGGGGCATGTAACTCATTTTAATGATGCGCTTCACTGACTCTGGCTCACTTTACTGAGTCAGCTCACTCAATTGAGCTGCGAAACGAAAGAGCAAAATACACGTCATTTGACAAGGCTCATAACTCAAGAATTGACTCCCGGACCACGGTTCTGCCACCCTGGCGGCTCGTAGTTGTAAAGGACAGTGGATAGGATATCGTGCTCGGCTACTACGGCGAAGAATCACCGCGACGAATTGGTCAAGTTTAGTGTTTTAATTTTTAACGTTATACAGTCTGATTATGCAGAATTTCTGTTGCAGATTTATCAAATGAATTAGGCATTTATTTATTTCTTTTAAGATAGGTATTAAAACTTATAGATATTTGTATAATTAATATTAAAAATGACTTCACGATATTGCCGAAAAAAAAGTCTTCATGTTCTTTTCCATAATGTTAGAATAAATAATATTTAAGTTTATTACATTTTTCAACCTACATTATTTTCTTAAATAGTAAATTGCCTTATTTTGTATACGTATTTACCAAGAGGCAGTTCCAACCATATCTAATATCTATGGTAGTGCGTATTTTCCCCTAAACTACACCGGCCCAAACAGTTAGTGGACCGAAACTTCACTGGCCCTAACAGTCGAAATCCCGACAGATTGGAATGTGTGAAATGCGGCGCTAGCCCGACACTTTAAATAGCGAATTGGCGAGCTACGCTACTGGCTAAAAATTCTTTAAATGGGCCTGCTGTGTTGTCAAGTTTTATTGATAAAAATAAATATATTCATTCTTATTCATTATTGATCAAAACCACACCATGAAAAATGATGTTAGCGTATTTGCCTGCATTCTAACTTTGAAGTGAAAATATTTTGACTGTTTTTTTTTGTTTATTATAAAGTATTTGTTTATCACAGGATAATTTCTATTTAATGGAATAATGGAGATTGAATATTGAAAAAAAAATTGTTGGAAGGCCCAGGAAGAGGTATGTAAGATAATCTTATTTATCAGTATATAGGATTGAGTCCCCATCTGTTATTAATGTGGATGTTGTTCCCTACCTAAAGATAAAATAAAGTTTTACTCAAAAGATCATATAAAAATCCACAAAAGCCTTGAAGCTTGAACATATATCTTTTAACTAATTTGTTTTGTGAGCTTTTTGAGACACACAATTTCAACTTTTTTTAGTGTTCAATTTTTTATCCTGATCCTAAGCAAATACCTATCTAAAAATCAGTTTTTATCAGTCACATATTGATTAGTGTTTTATAAGATTGTTAATGATTTTGCCTAAGCTTGTTATTCATGCAGGTACTTTATTCATTGTAATTTGTTTCAGGACCAATGCAAGTCTTCTTGATGTTTCATATAGGTATCGTAGACAAGGCTTAGGAAGTTAGTTCTGCTCATATATGCATTGCAGATATTAGTGACGTGTATATTATAGTCATACTTCAGTATTCTTTGTGCCCTGTTTGCATAGGAAGAAAGAAAATACTTTAGTTACGTGTATTGATCCGAGTGTCATATAGCCCCAATTATAGCCCATTCCATCAATGTAATAATTGGGCCTCTTTATTATATGGAAGCTTCAAATTCTGCACCTTTAAATTTACTGAATATGCTTGTCACATACAGTGGTTTATTTATAATTACTGTTGCTGAGAAAGTGTGTAGTTTGAGAATTAAAAAAGATGCACCACATGATAAATGTAGTGTCAACTTTATTTTTAATTCTATGTTGAATAAATTTTTTTATTGCTGTAAAGTGTATCACATATTTTAAAAATATTAACTGTGGCCTATTTATATATTTTCTCGAGTTGGTATACACAATTCAGTAATAAGTTAATTTAGTAAGTATGCCAGATATCGCACATCACAACTTCAATTTTTTTTAAAATCTAAGTATGGTTTAGGAAAAAATTAGGTACATGATATAATTATAAATGACAAAAGTCTTTCGAAGATATCCTCAATTAATTTCATGCTTTCAGATTCTTAGGTTTATTAACTGGTATAAAGTAGTTTAGATCTTGTAAATTATTTTATCAATTAACTTTTAAAATACAAACTTTATAGCCTAATCGTATAGAATTTCCTAAAAATATCTTATCGTTGACTTTACCATATGTTGGGAACTCGCCGCCAAACTTATAAGACTGAATTATGGTGTATCCTTTAGAATCTTTATTCAAATAAATGTTAAGTTTTCTAAATAAATAGTTCCAAACCAGTAAAAAGGTATCCTACAATAGCTTTATATATAGATTCCGGCATATCACAATTATCAGCTGTACATATAAGGTATCATATTATAAGGCTAATAATACCTAAGGTTGAGACAGTGTTTCAAGAGGGATAGACATTGACTAAAAGCATTATCCCTTATAATACCTGTAGTGCTTTGTTTAATGTCCGACTAAGTAAAATAATTTTTAATCTAGAAAAATCTAGTTTAAACAATGTCTTATTTAATTGACTTTGGCATAATGTTGTAATAATGTATTTGTCAAAATAAACTCATAGTAAATTGTGCCAAGGATATATAACCAAATCCCATTGGAATTTAAGAACAAATCATATTATATAATTATACAAAAATCTTCAATACTTCAAAATGAAGTAACCGTTTTATGATTGCATACGAATTTTGATTGATCATAAATTAAACCTCCATTTAACTTTTTTGTTGAAAGGGGTAGAAAAAATTGGTAAACGCAGAAGTTGTAGATTTTTAATCCATTATTTTTTATGTATACTGGGTGTTTTTTCAAATTCTGAAAAGATTAACAAGATAGATTGTCTTGTTTTTAAAATACAAACAACTGTATTTTTGCTATGATAACTTTACAAGTTTATGTAGAGAGTTTGTATGAATTTTTTCTGAGTCCAGTCTGGAGTTAGCCTAACCCTGAATGTAATAATAATAGCTATATTTTAAAAAAATGATATACCTTAAATCATTTTGTGTATTTAATCACAAATATTTGTAAAAGTTATACATCTGTGTAAGTTTCTAATTATTGTGAGGCATTTGACACAATCCTTCAGGCTATGCTACTGGACATTGTGGATAGCTATATGATGTGGAGGATCCATGTTGAATGTTTTCAAAATGTATCTAATTATGTTAAAGTAGGAGCTTTGAGTCAGCCTAAAGAAATCCAAATTGGAGTACCATAAGGTACAGTGCTGGGTTCTGTGCTTTTAAACATATATATATATATATATATATATATATATATATATATATATATTTATATATAATTAATAAATAATAAAATTTGTAATCTTGGCACAAGGGGGTAAAGTGGTTGCCCATGCTGATGACTCCATTTTGATTTTCCCCAGTAATACATGGGAAGAAGTGTAGGATTTATTAATTAAGGACATAAATAAGGTTAAATGGTGTTTGGATAATTTTAAACTGACTCTTAATGTAAAGAAAACTAATTTATTCAATTACATCACTTAATCATTCAAATTTTAATTAAATCAGCATAGATTATTTGAGTGTACTATTACGGCTAGGAAATAAAGCAATAAAAAGTTTAAAGAAATAAAAAGTTTTAAGAAGTAAAAGTTTATTTATAAATAAGTCCGACACATTGTAAATGCATAAATAAAACCAACTTCACAAAAAATGAGTCCTTATATAGAATAAATCTAAACCTAAGATTATATTAAACATAAATTTTATTTAAAACACAATACAGCAAATGTTATTTTCTCATGATGTAATCAGTTTTCTCAACTCACAAAGGGGTTGTTTTCACTTGCCTGGCCCCTGGCAATAACTGAATCGGTGTAGTTGGTAAGAAGGCCAGATTTTAACTAATGACACAGTCCAAGATGATATCATTTTCTTACTTTCTAGAGCTTACATCTTGTTGGTGATCTGTGGTGTGTGTGTGGTGAGTATACCCAAGGATGACCATTATGTAATCATAATGGTCATCCTTGGGTATACTAAAAATAAAGAAAATTCCTAATTACTTTCAAAAACATTTGCACTTATTAAAAAAAAAGAAATGAATGAAATAGATATGGCACTACTTCGAAAAATAACCAGGACTGGTGAACTTATACTATTTGAATTTTAAAAAGAAAACGAAAAAAAAACTACATTATATATTTAAATAATGAGCCCATATAATTTCAAAAAAAAATGATCAAACTAAATGCTTAATTGTGGAAATATATCAGAAATTGTGCCATCTATGCATTTTTACATTCCGATAAAACTTAAAATTCTATGAATGTCAGTTTTTAAATATTTACAATTGGACAAAAAATGGTGGATCTACAGGCATTTCCTTTATTTTGTTTAGCTTGCCATGTCACAAATATTAATGCAACTTTTAACAGACTTCAAAAAAGGAGGTTATCAATTTCACCCTATGCATTTTTTTATGTGTGTACAACAATTACTCTGCGATGGTTTCAACAATTTCGATGAACTTTTCAAGGAATATTCGGGATATTGCCCGAGTGGTCCCACAGCTAGCATATTGTAAAAAAGTATGACCCTATATTAAATATTTATTCACCGTAAAAAAAGCGTTCATTATTTTATTAGGAATTTACACAGATATTATATATGGTTATTTGTTAAATATGACTTTTAAAATAAAACTCATATAAATAGAACTAAAAAGGATGAAATAAAAAAATTTATAAAAAAATAAAACCGACTTCAAAAAATGCACCTAAAATAGCACCAAACGAATAGAGATAGTAAAACAAAACACTCATTACATAAATATATTTTTGTGATTAGGTAATTAAGAATAAGTTTGGCTTTGACTTCACAGACACAGGGTATTGGATTCGCTTCTGGGGAGTTACTTCACAATATCTACTTCAGAAAGCGTTGCTATCCAAACAGAATGTTTTATAAAAAATAGAACGGAACACTAAAAAGTAAAAATTTTATATTTTATTCCACATTGAAAATTCGACTTTATGAAGTCATCTTCAAACTAATTCTTAATAACTTAATCATAAACAGACTTTTATATAATGAATACCTACATATATGGGAATAAAACATTATGATTTACTTTTTGTTGTTTATTATATTGATTTAGTAATTTTTATTTTTTTATTTTATCCTTGTTTGTTTTCTTTATACAAAGTTTCAAGTTGTAAAGCCTAAACTTAGGTTAAAATTTTAGACTCCCTGAGTCCATTGCATATGAATTTTTGCCAGAATCACCATATTAACATGCATACTTTTTTCCTGGCAATATGGTGAACGCGATATAGATTGTCTTTCGCGCTCGTGTATACGTGTATGGCATCATTCCGATATATTTAATATGTTTGCTATGGAACCACTCCAGTAACATCCTGAATATTCCCTTTTTCATCCAAACTGGTCATACAAGACAATCACATAGGTACCATTGCTCTTTCCATTCATTTAACATCTTAATTGAGCTCAATATTTTTACTTATATAAGCAAATTTAATTCAATATCTAAATCAGATTTGTCAATAAGATAGAATTCTTAGACAATAAAGAATTTAAGTTACATTAAAATTTCAATTATATTTGTGTCATAAATAAATTCTTATGCATCTCTCAACCTCGTAGAGTATACAGGAAAATTTAAATGATTTTAATTATCATAACACTTCCTTTTCGTTTGTGTATTTTTTTCTGTTTTTGTAGGAAACAACGTTTGCTTTTTTTCAAATAAATAAAAATATATGAACAGGAAATAGCCATTAACATTTTTAGACTTAACAAATTACAAAATCAAAGTGCAACCTATCAAATTCTGTGGAACTTAATCTGAAATAATGGCTCCTGTCTTGTTGATCTGACAGAAACATGAAAGTTTATTTTACATAAGAGAGAAGGTGATTTAATAAAATTGTTAAGAATTTTAAATAAATTACACAAGTCCAGATGGCACAGTACAAAATACTCTATTAGAACATACACATTGCTGAAAGGTCAAAGACATCTTAAAATAAAGCCTAATAGTTTTATTGCCCTATTCGTGATATTATCTATGTGTTTGGCAAAAGTAAATTTGGAATTCAATAGCACTCCCAAGTCTTCAACAGTATCGACTCTTTTCAAGATGCTTTCGTTCAGTGTATAAATAATGTTTTTTTTAAACAAAGGAAACTTAATTTCTAGAAATAGGGATATCTCCGATAATATCAACACAGGGGTAGGAATGATTTGGTTATGACACTTCACCAAATTTCTTTATTTCATAAGGGTCCTCTAGTCGTATGTATAAAATTATGTATATTACCATTAAAAATAAAATGTATTCAAAGCAAAAAAATTCTTATCGAAAGAGAATTCTGTTCCCCAGATGATTATGTTAACTTTTACATACAGATTACGTCCCGCTTATGTGTAGAGCCTAGTATGAATGAACTGTTTATTTAAATCACTTAAGAAATAGAGAATATCAAAATACCTTAGGGTTTCCGAGGGATATTCCAACATCGAAGACACAAATGTTTAAAATTTTGTAAACATTAACAAAATAGGTTGCCTTTTTTGAAAATACTGACCAAAATAAAAATGATAAGTATATGGATCTCTTCATGTGAAATAAATCTTCAAAGCACTTTATTTTGCTACCTATTTAACAAATTTTTTTAAAAGTTATCTTTGTAAGAAGAAAATATTTTGAAAAGGAAAAATGCCTCATTATTAAAATATCTAATTATTGTGACATATGAATTACCTCAGCAGTTCTATATTTATTCTCAGATGGACCATGGAACCATTCCTCACTGCTTTGTCTGTCTACTCATGTTTTTATACGCAAAGCTGATTTTCATTTTTTATTGTTGCCTGAGATTCATACCCCGATTTGCCAAGATGGAGCCCACGGTAGATGATACATCCATGAATTTACTTGGTTTTCCTAAAAATGCAAACACAACTATATATCATAATCATGTTATCAACCAAATACAAATGTTTTTGTCGATGTTTTTCTTTAAACTAACATTTAGTGTGCACTATACATTAAAAAACCGATATATTGTAGAAAATCCGAAGAGGAACATTTAAGAAAATAGATGTATACGCAAAAAAAGAATCTAGGTGGCTTACCAATATGAAATTTGTACATTACAATATACTTTCTGCTGTCCTAATATTGATAGTCCCTTTAAATTGCTGAATACAACTTTCTAGTAATCTCGTTCTTGAAATTGCATTTAAATGGGCGAAAAACTGAGAATTCAGGACATATCGGGAACACAGTAAAAGCTTGCATATTATTTCTGCACGTTTCACAACCGAACCAACTAACAATTTACAGGCATTGTTCATCATGTTAGTAAAACTTATTTTATTGTATCCTAACACTGATACGGTCGCAGTAGAATTAATACGTAGCTATTTGCTATTTTTATAAACTAGGTAATTCTTTGAGAACATTTAAAACTTATTATTCAGGAATATTAATAACATGTTATCAATGTTATTGTTATCAAATATTACTAATATTGTCGCAAAAATGTACTTCATTTGAATAATAACGCACTTTGGCAACAGTGACAGAAGTTTCTTACGTCATTGGCGTGCCTGTTAATGTATTTCGACGTTTAAGGCCAACGACGAATTCCATGCATTCCAATGTGTCAGGATTTCGACTGTTAGCGCCAGTGACGGTTATGTGTAATATAGGTTTGGGCAAATGAAGTTTAGGGCCAAATACATCGAACCATGTCTATATTTGTATTTATTTTACATCTAAACAGCCGACATAAAAAGATAAAACCTAAAGAGTTAAGATCGCAAAACAGCACATATTGCAATGCAATTCGATTATTTCGGCGGTCGGTGACTCTGCGGCTCTTCATCGTCGCAACTCGTTCCCGCTCCGTTACACTATGAGAGGTGAGTCAGAATCGAAAAAGATCTGTACCGCGGAGCTGCTTCAGCTGATTCTTTGAGTCAGCTCACTTTTGAGTTACACGTCTCTAATCGGTTGTAAGAATGACCCTGTAAATATAAAGGAGTTTTAACTTAGCAATTGATTTCTGAACTAAAGACGCGGCGTGAACGTTGTATCGCAGGCTAGTATCCATTAAAAGCTCAAGGTGCTTGCAAACATTGGAAATAGTTCATTATTCAGGTAGAGTCAAAAATCGGTATTATTCTCAGTAGATTCTCTATTGCGACCAAATATCAGAAGTTTGGTTTTATTGTTGTTTAGAAGTAGAACATGTGCCAAAGAAACTTTAGAAATAATTTCCAAATTATTATTAATGCGACTGCATACTCTGTGTAGATTTTCCATTACAGATGAACAATAAAGTTGCATTGATTTAGATGAGACGAAAAGTCAGCGGTGTACACAGAAAACAACAAGGGACCCAGAATATAGATTTGAAACTTCGAAATATATTCTACTTGATGCTCAATATGTGTGGACCCTGCAGTGGCGGCTCGCGGATATAAGAACAGGTGAAGCGCAGGTAGCTAGGTGGATAGCGACGGAGGCAAAAATTGCGCCACCCGCGAAAATTTTAGGGGGTGTCACGGCCAAAATAGCTTTGGAGCGTTTTTTAGTACTTAGGGGAAAAAATATGAATTTATACCATTTTAAATATATTTTTTGTTCTTAAATCAGTTATGTACCTATATCTTAAGTTAATTTCGACTCGATTCGATCGATGCAAAACTGCTTCCGCCTCCGATGATCCGAGGGCACTAATTTACATTAATTCTATAACAAGCGCCTGCGGCGGGCTTACGGTTATTCACCATTGTGTTGTCATAGCAATTTCCGTAAACAAATCTAATCGCGAAAGCCGGCGTATGGAGGGAGTCTGATGCGGAATTTGTTACTGCTGCTCAATGGGTCGCTTTTATGAGAAAGGTGTTCAGCGCGCTGCCTTTTTAAGTCATTATTATTTTTTGAGTATATAACGCACTAGTTTTGATAGAAAATAATGGTACAATTAAGTAAATAATGTCTTGGATTTTTATAATAAAAATATAGATTGTAAAATGTTTAATATTTTAAAAATATTTTTATTTTTAAGTAAATTGCTTGGAAAATGTAGGTTAAGCGGCGCTTCTCCCGCGTCTCCTGGCGAGCCGCCACTGTCCTCACTTTATTTGTTAATAAGCTTTGGCGACTTGTTTATCTCGGGAGCCTTTATTCAAGCAATAATTCTACTGCAAACGAGAGCAGATAGGGACCTCTACGAAAGTTCATTCTATTTACCATAATTGACACTACATTTTACAGTTATTTTCAGTGTGAAAATTTCCAAAAGTGTCAAAAATGGCGCCAAAAAATATATTTTTGTTTATAATTTCAACGTTTAATCTATAACTCCTACTTGATATTTCTCCGGGCTTTTAAAAAAAAGTTAAAGTCAGTAAAATAAGAAATAATACCAGAGGTTCTCGGATATCACTGTGTCGACCTCAATCGTTATTAGTCTTAAAATATCGATGATACCTAAGTAACTATAATGCCATTAGCGATTTTTGTGTTGCTTTCTAAGGAGGCATGTAGAGTCGTGGCGTCGATTTTAGTACACAAAACGGTTTCATGTGCTATATCAAATATTAAGTTTTTAAGAAAAATAACACAATGAAAATTTTCGTATATTGAAGTGGCAGTCACGATAAACAAAACGAACTCTCGTAGAGGTCTCTATTAGCTTTCGCTTTCAGCGGATTTATTGTTTAAACCATGCCTTCCCAGATAAAGAAATGGGCATAAGTCGGTAACAAATGAAGCCACAGGGTCAATATTGCTCACACTAAATTAGCATCATGTAGGCTATATTTGTACGAAATTTCAAATATATATGTTGTAAATTGCACAATTTATTAATATTTGCAATAAAACTTATTTTTAAGAGATTTTCGTGATTTTCTCGGAAACTTGTTAACGTTTTGCCACCGGACAATCTCAAAAGATGATGTTCCGGAATCTCTACAATTTTTAGAAAAATGAATGTTTTACGCATTTTAGTATAGAAGAACAAAATCAATTTTTATCACCTTAGGCAATTGTTTATTTATTTTTCCCAATTAATTTTTGAATGTATTTTTGTAGAATAACATTACCTAGATGCATTTAAACATGGTGCACAGTCATTTTTCATAGCATGTCATAGATTATTTTTAAACTATTTTCCTGGGCCTTAAGTGCTGTTACTAGACATAGACCATGTTTAGTAGTCTGCTTTGTCATATATTTTTGTTTTAAATTTGTTTTTCATACTTATTTGCCTGTCGTTAAAATAAAGTGATGACAATTTGCCCATGAAGAAGACTTTTCTAATAAACCTTTTCTTTAGATAAGGAATGTTGTTCCACTTTTTGAGATTGAATAGATATTTCACTGAAGTTGATCAAATGTTTTCTGGGATGAACTAGTTTGACTGAAAGCTCTTTGTTTGCGATTCATGTCGATCAGATCCAAGCCTAGTCATAATTGGAAAAATAATAAGTTCATTGAATGTTGGAATAAAGGAGCATGGCAAAACAACAATGAGGGTATGATGTTATAACAAGAAAATTCAGTACTCTGATGCTAAAATGTTATATTTAGAATATCACTAATGTAGGAGTAGGTCCATGAAATATATTCTCATAAAAAAAACAAGCGATTTTAGTTAAACCAATATCTTGGGAGTTTCGTCCTAAAGTTAAATCTCTTATAATATCACAAGCAAACCAACGAGAGCACGATACTCACTTGAGTCAATACAATCTGTGTATTAGCAATATTAAAAGTAACTTTAAGAGTAGAAAATCAAAGTTAGGAACATTTTTATTAGAGTTGGTCGCTAATCTAAATATTGTGACAAAATACCTCATAATACAACGCAGTACAAAAATGTTTTTAAAGAGTTTTAATCAAACGAATTATTCTAAGAGGTGATGTATCTTTATTCTTAAAACTATAATATATATTAGGCCTTATATTTCTTGAAAATTCGTTTGCTTCTACTCTACAAACAAAATAATCAACAAGCTACTTACTTAAAAATTCTATCCTAAATCAAACAAGTCCAAAAGTTTTGATAGAATTTTCAAAGTACCTTCCCGTAAGTAGCAAAACAAATTAGCATAACCAAAACCGTTCATCATTCGTAAGAAAGTGTAACTTCCGGTCAAGGCTTTTCCCGTCTACCGTTTCTCGGCTCAATAGCGGACCAATTAAGGAAAAATATGTATCTTGGCAAGGATCTCGCCATAAATACGCCCTTATCGCAATCGCATCTAGGCCAAATGACCAAAGCTGTATTTTTTCTAATTACAAGCCAAAGAACCCTTCGCGTCGGTGCTTGTCATTCTGTTGAAACGCAATTTTATGCTTATTTTAGCTCATGGTAGTTAACGATTTTCATGAGGACTTTTAATTTGTTTTGGTATTTGCATGATATCATTCTTACCTCTTATTGCTAAATTGGTTAACAAGACAAAAGAATTGCAGTTTTTTTAAATATAAAATTTGAGCCATGCATCCATAAATGTTAAAACAATATCTGGAAATATAAAGTCCGGTACAGCATTTTTATACAATAAAAGCTTTTTTTTATTTTAAACATTTATTTATTTTATATTTCTTATAACGTATTGCTTCTTACGGCTGTCTTTAAAAATAAGTGCTAACCTAACCTAGTATATTTATCATCAGCACGAAGAGGCACATTTTATGGATATATAAAATACAGAGTGTCCCATTTTAAAAAATATACGTTGTGTCTTCTACACATTTTCTAGCCATTTTCAATACACAAATATTTTTTTATATATTAAATATTAAACCCGGCAATTTTTAAAGTTAACATTTAAAATTAAGTTGTGTAATTTGCATGCTCGGAAATGGCGGAATTCAAATGTCGGACTCCTGTCCTTTTTGGTGTTTATTATTCGTCTATATATAGGCCTCAATTGTGAAAAAATTGCATTTGCATACTTAGTAGTAAATTGGATGCATTAAAAAGAAAAATAGTTACAAACGTCACAGATATTGACATTTGTGAGAGCATTAAAAACTGGTCTATTTGAATAAGAATTTGTAGACTAAGAGCCAGTGAACAATTTACTTACGACATTTTTAAATGGATGGTACTAGTAGTAATGGAAATTGTGTACCCTGACCTGAATGTTACGGAAACCATCGTCTGGCAGCTGGGCGATAGGACAGCGATGCGGGGGAGTATGTTTAAATTGCAAAAAAGATGAAATAACATTACAGTAAGTAATGAAGAAATAATGTCCAATATTGTTGTTAGAACAAAGGGGGTGCCAGATGTAGTCAAAATTGCATGTTCACACATACTTTGTATGAAGCAAGTTGTGAATGGGGTCTACAAGCTTTATTTCAAAAGATGTTCAATTCAAACATTTTAAGATTTTGTCTGAACCGGCAGGATTTGCAAAAAAAATAAGCAGCCGACAATTGGAATGTAAAAAATGATCATCGGGTTTGTTATTTTAAATGGAACAATCTATAATATAGTTTCAATTTCATAAAATGGGTCTCGTCTTGGCGATTATAAATATACGAGGTTTTATACCTATCTTGAAAAATAACCGAGAAAATCGACAAAAATTTTAATTTTCGTGGTTGTCTTTAGAATAAAGGTACCAAGGTTTATTTAGAATCGGCAAGACGAGAACCATTTAATGAAATTATATTATACAGGGTGTGTCGGTGCTCATTTCTTTTTTTGTTTTTTATATCTTAGCAAATCCTGGCGCTTCCCATTAAATTTTTGTACAGGCATGGTAAAGTGCTTTGAATATGGATAGTGTTAAAAAATGGAATTTTGTATATGCGAGACATTTTCAACCCAACGATTTTTGTTATAAAGAAATCAGCTCGGAAAGTATTAAAAGTCAATACAGTTCCTATTTTGGGCCAGGAATTTGCTGCAGATAAGAACCAGGTTTGTTGTTATAAGAAGGTATGCGCTACATGAAATTAAATTGACCATAGTTGTTTGTATGATTTATCCATATGATACTAAAGTGTTCCCCAACATTTCTAAAACTTAATGTGTTTTATTTTTTTTTTGAAGGTTGTTTTACTAAATCCTGTTCCAAGTTTTTTATAAGACCGTCTACTAGTAAGGCTAGGATTTTATAGAGCACCATGCACCAAAAAGTAATTTTAAGTAGGTAAGTACCTTGTTGGTTGTTTTTGATGTGGTATAAAAATTAGTTTTCTACCTTTATTTTTCATTGAATAACTGTTTTTTTTTGTAATATTTTATGCAAAAAAAATTAAAAAAAAAACATTAATGTACATTTTTTAAAATTAATTAGTGCTTGTGCTCCCGAGAGCAGTTAGTTTCTAGTAAAAAAGTCGTACGTAACCTTGATAGTACATTTATATACTAGAATACTATAGAGGTAAATTATCTTCGTTTTTGGAGTCATGTCGAAACAATATAAGGAAAAGTTGTTTAAGAGAAGGTATTAACTAATATACATTTTACACTAATAGAAAAAAAATTGCACAGATTACACCTGCCAGATCGGAATCGTCTCGATACAAAGCGGGACCAACCTTTATCGTTTTTCCAGTTGGCGTACGCACCAATCGTCAATGCAATCCTTAGTACTGGGCCCTTTTTTTAAGTTTCAATTTTTTTTACTGTATATATTTTTTCTAAATAACCTGATTTTTGGAAGTTTGAAAACTAACATGTTTTTAACTTTTGGTTATTAAAAAAATGTTCTACAGTTGATCAACAAATGCAAAGGAAATTTCGTCAATGCGAAAAATTTGTATTTTACAATAACTTTTTGTTTTAAACAACTTCCAGCCAATGTTTAATAATTTTTTTAGACACTCGGTATATAATTTGTACAAAATAACAATATTTTCAAGGGTTTCAAAACAAGCTGTTGTTTTTATAAGGAATGATTTTTTTTGTTTTTGTTAATAAACCAATAAAAAATGAACAATTTTTGGCATTCCTATCTTAGTTATTTAAATAAAGTTGTAGCTAATAAATGGAACGCATACTTTAGCTACCTAATACAGCAAATTTGTTGATTTTCATTTTGGAAATATTAGGCATTTTTAAACCCGTTTACGTTCTATATTTATAAAAAAAAGTTGCAATTTTATTTAAATAACTTAAGTTTACTTGCTAAAAATTCGATATGTGCATTTGTCATTCAGAGAGCTTTAAGCAGTCCGATCACAACTTTGTAATAAACATAATAGGAAAACAAAATTTAGGGAGGAAAATTTATATGTTGTTGCCTATGTGTTCAACAGCGATTAACTACTCAGCATAAAGTTATAAACAACATTAAAATGGCTCTATGAGAGCATATGCCTGCCAAATAAATGAGGAATTTTTGACCATTCTGTTTTAAGTTATTTAAATAAAGTTGCAGCTAATAAATGGAAAGAAATTTCTTTTTTAAACTTTTATAAGTAACACGTTTTATTTTTATGAAAAATTGTTCGATATGTGCATTTATCATTCAGAGAGCTTTAGACAAACCAATGACAACTTTGTAATAAACACCGTACGAAAACAAATTTTTAGGAAGTTTAAAATTTACGTGTGATTTCCAACAGTGATTAACTTATAGTTTAAAGCACTTAAACTTTATACCTTATTAGGTCAGAAGGTATTATATCGAAGATGCTTTAAACTATATGCTCTTATCTCTTCACTAATTTATAGTCATCTTGTACTTAAACATATTTAATTTGTTTAGGTCCAAAGATTGTTCAACTACAACAAAAATATCATCGGAATCTACATAGACCGGTTATTATGGTTTCATATACATCGATTACTCCTGGAAGATTTGATCAAGTTGGATGATTTTTTTAAGAAGTATTTAGAGCTTTGCCAAGTTCATCCTACAGCGAGCATAATAAATAAATATGGAATGGCATGATGGTGTCATTTTAAATATTTTACTTATAACACTGTTGAATCGTAATTAATCAAACAAAGCAATTTGGGTATGCCTGGAGATGCATTCCTGTCTTAATGAGGCATTTTTTTTCTCGTCAGGCTATTTCGATAGGAAATTGTTAATTTTAATGAACGTTAATAGTATTAGGTGACTTTATTCTAGAAACAAAGTCCAGTTCTACTAGTCATTTTCATTTTTGACAATTTGTATTAATGATTTTCATTATTATGGTATAGATTTGTATAGTAACCATGATTTTAGTAAAATTTTAATTGTAATAGAACTCGGTACTTGTTTCGTTTATTAGGGAGGTTGGACATTTTAACCTAGATTTTGAAAACTTTGAGCCTGACCTTTAAAATAAACTTCAAATAAACATTTTTAAACTCATTGGTTAGGAGAAGGTGCACAAAATACACTGATTCATTTCTGTGCGACGTCTCGTATCTTTATTTATACTTTTTTAATAACATAATTGTCACGTTATTAATTAGTGATATACAGGGCATTAAAGATAAAATATTTCTTTATGCCTAAAAATCTGATTTAGTCACACGTAAAAATAAAATAGATAACATAAGGAATTTATATAACAATTAGAATAAGATCGGACTAAGTAACATAGAACTTTATTATTTAAAATTGAAAAATTTGAAAAACAGGCTTATATGTATAAAAACGATAATGTTATCTTTTACGTATTAAAATAGTTATGTAGGATATATACTATTGTATTATTAGCTATTGCTTGATTTTATCTGTAAAGTATACAAGATTATCTGGTGTTTATGTAAATACAGAAAATAGAATTCTTCTAGGAAGAAAAGGATATTTCTTCAAAATATAGTTTCTATTCAAAACAACAAATTTTGAGGGAAATACGTAATTTCAAAATAATTTATAACTAAAACACCAAAAATTATCAACCGGGAAGGCAACAAATGGTCTTACGTATGGCGCAACCAATTAAACTGGTATTTTTTTACCCATTTCAAAAAAAATCACAATCCAAAGGACTTTAAACATTCCAATCGACTTTATACTCGTTTTTTACTAAAATTTTCAATTTCTGGTGCACGATAAGTAAATGAGAAACTAATTTTTTTTTTCGATTTTTTTACTTTTTTTTTGTATTTTTTATTATTTTTTTTTCTTTATTTTATTTTTTTTCTCGGACATCTCGGGGCTTAGAAACTTTTTCTATATTATTGTATACTTTACAGATAAAATCAAGCAATAGCTAATAATACAATAGTATATATTCTACATAACTATTTTAATAAGTAAAAGATAACATTATCGTATTTCTACATATAAGCCTGTTTTTCAAGTTTTTCGATTTTACGTTAATAAAGAACTGGAAGAATTTTTAGAAAATACAATATACAAATTTTACACAAGCTAAAAACAACCATAGTTAAATTACTTGGAAACCCAAAAGACAAAACCACGGAGTATACAACATTCCGTGCCAGGACTGTGAAAAGCTGTACGTGGGGCAAACGCGAATATCAGCAAGAGTAGAAGAGCATAAACCGGCCGCAAAATAAATTTCGATGAGTGTAAGGACATTGCCAGCATAGAGCATTATAAGATCAGAATAATCTGTCATGGAAATTGAAAAACAAGGTGATTTAAATAAAAGGGACGAATCATTAAAACTACCAACAGTATGGAAGGCAATAATAGACAAATTTAAAACCACAAATATCAAGCGCAATTAGTGCCACAATAATATATATATATATATATATATATATATATATATATATATATATATATATATATATATATATATATAAAACAGACCGACTGACAGACAACGAACAGCTTAAGTCGATGTACCTAGAAATTTGAAATTTGGAAATATTCCTTGACTACCTTAGGGGTGCATTAAGGAGAGAGATTTTACAAAATTCCATCCTTATAGGGGTGGTAAAATTAATATTAAGAAAAAAAAATTAAGTTATGACACTTTGCAAATATAGTCTTCAAAAGAAATAAATCTGTTTGATTATTTTCGAAAATTCAACTTCTAAGGAGGTGACCGGGGATGGCACAGTTTGTATGGAAAAACGTTAATTTTGTCGTATGGATTTGAAACTTTACAAGCTTATGTAATTCATATGACAATACAATAATTTGATAATATCGAGCTGATCTGGATTGGAGGTTGTCAATTCGACGCTATATAAATTTTTTATGTATATACACACAACACGTATGTTCCGTATGTATAGTCCGATAGCAAGCATATTGAAAAAAAGCCAAATGTTTACGCAATGCTACATTCAACAATATACGCGCTCATTATTATATCAGGAAAAAGTATGTATGTTATCGTTGTATAATAAGACATATTATTATATAATGATATATAATATGCAAAGAACCCAGTGTCTATTTATTAAACCTGATTTTTACAATAAAATTTATATAAATAGAACTAAAAAGGATAAAATAATTTTTTTTTTAGAAAATCCACTTCAAAAATGCACTAAAAATTGAAAAATAATATTTTATTCCATATTCAAAGTTTTAATCTATCAAATGGGCGAAAAATGTATTATATATATATATATATATATATATATATATATATATATATATATATATATATATATATAGATATCTTTCTTTATTTACTTAGGGTATATGCCATACTTTCTACCGTTAAATATTTTCTTAAATTGCACGTGATGAGTTATATCAACAAAAAGTGAAACAAAATTAAACATCCTTGTATATTCTGAAGGAGAAATACCTATGAACAAATTTGCATAATTTGCAAGCGCATTTTTCTCTCTGGAAAGCCCCATGATGGACACAAAGGGGGACGAGGGATGTTTATACTTCAAAACAACGAGGCTGAACCACCCTTGAGGATTTCTTTAGGCAAATTTATGACGACCCAGGCCATCCATCACGTAGTTTTTCACGAGATACTTTATCTTTTTATAAGCAGACGCTGTCGGTGCCAGATACTCTCCACTTTTCATATATTTAATGCCAATAATGGGGGTTAAGTATGTGAAGTTATATAAAGATGGTTTCACATATAAAGCTGAAGGATGCATATTTTTGGTCAGAAATTTATAAAGTAGTAAGAATCTATTATGAATAGGTTAGGATCAGGGTGTTAAGTGTGAACTAATAAGAACCTATTACGAAAAATGGAGCTAGAATAATATGTTATACGAAAGACAGATACAACTCCGAATAAGCGATCAATCTATGTAAAAAAAGACATCCTTAATATATCCCAATTTATTATTATTTCCGTTTAGGGTACTATCGAGATGTTTTGGTCTAACTAACGCCAGAGTTGCCAGTTTGGTACGCAATGGACCCGATCGGCTGGACAATTTGTTTATTATTGGTTTCACGCCATTACTCGGCAATCCCATTTCTCTGTTTTAAGCATAATGTTTGCGTTGTGTTTCTAAACAAATAGGCCTGACTCAAGCTAGATTATTGTGTGCGCTCTAATTCATCGATACGAGCAATTGCTATGGTTAAAATTGCGCATTGTCTTTTTCAATATAAGTGCTGAACTAGTAGCATTAGTGAACATGTAGTTAATTTCAGCATTATCTTTTTTTTAGATTTGCTCCAAAGTTAATAGTAAACAGCAATTTCATATAATTTTCTTTTTTATTTGTGGGAAAAAATATATCATAAGAGTTACAAAAATTGTCCCAATTTATATATTAATAATTAATTCATCAAATTTCTATAATGTGCAAATCAATTATTTACTTAGTTCTACGGATAAAAAATTCTTAAAATCCATCTCCAAATCTTCGTCTTGTCCATTCCTGATTTAGGTAATATTTTCAACATTTCTATAATTTTCTCCATGATATTTGAGATAAATAATTAAATATACCGTGTCTGCTTTTCTACAGCCACATTACCTTTTGCATCTGTTTTGTATTTACACGAAATTGAGTTACGTAATTCCACTGGTGCATTATTCTCAATGGCGGGTCTTCCATAAGATTATTTGGTCAATAACCCCCTAGAAATATTTCAGAAAATAAATTATTCGTTTGACCGTCCCTCCTAATAGTTGTAATAAAACGCGAACCGTGGGAAAAGTTAAATACGCTATTAGCCGCGCGCGGCGGTTCGAATGGTCTCGTTGCGTTCCTTAAGAATAATAAAGTACGCTACACTAAGCTAGGCTGGGCAGTCCGAATTGCCCTGATTATCTTAAAGCTTGACGAAAGTACCCGAAGATTTCACAGCTACCGAGCGGCAGGCGAACGCGATAGCAAATGGAATATGAAATCGCCATTTGGGTCGTCAGCCGGTCTCTTCTCATAATTCGATCGATCGGTCGCGGCATCACGTCGGCATGCGGAAGTTCAATTGTTCAGAGGTCGCGCGGTCGATATTTTAACTCGATATGTTTCGGACGTTCAATCGATGGAACCTGATTTATATACTGTTTTTTGTAATATAAATTTTTTTATTTTTATGATCCATGTGTGAGTTGGAAATACACAGGAAATAAAATGTTGGTAGTGACTAGTGCAAAAAAATAAACAACTAAAAGTGCTTACGAACTTAATTTTGCAAAAACAACCCATTTCAAGGTGGTCTATGTTTGAGTTGTGAATGTAGATGAAATAAAATGTTGGTAGTGCAAAAAATTAAACACCTAAAGAGTGCTAACGAACTTAATTTTGAGAAAATAACCGAATTCAAGGTAAGTGGTCGGAATTTGCCGGAACTTAGTATACGACAAACTAGTAAAGACAAAAATAAAGGGGTTTATCGAAACTTTCGCAAAAGTTTGTACGATTTAGCTAACTGGATATGTGGTTGTGAAGTCTCTAACTCATTTTACTGTTGTTTGTTGTGTTCTAAGGATTCGTCGGACTCATTATGGTGCAAAACCTGTTACTATATGACAAACTAGTAAAGACAAAAATAAAGGGGTTCATCGAAACTTTCGCAAAAGTTTGTACGATTTAGCTAACTGGATATGTGGTTGTGAAGTCTCTAACTCATTTTACTGTTGTTTGTTGTTTTCTAAGGATTCGTCGGACTCATTATGGTGCAAATCCTGTGTTAAAGACTTAAAACACTTAAAAAAAAATAAAAAAACATGCGATTTCTGCAGATCACATGAAATGTTCGGTGAAGTATGCTACGGTCGGAAGTTTTGATATTCACACTCAGCTAGATACAGCTTATTGAAAATTTTAATGTTTTAATGAAAATGTATCCAAAAATCGTTATATTTTAAACAGAATTACAGATTGTGTAAAATGTTGTGGGGCATTCGAGCTGGCACTACGTGGCCATGATGAAACGGCTTTGTCTGAAAATCCAGGGGTTTTTCGAGGGCTTATAAATTTTGTTGAGGAGTTGGGTCAAGATAGACTATCCGCTTTAGCAATGTTAAGTATCGAGAAATCGTTTATAAAAGGAATGTGCGTGCAATTTTAACGAACGTATCATTCAGCATTTTTCCAATTCTAAAGAACGAAGAGTAGACCCGAACTTCAAGAGAATTTAAAGCTCAATTTTAAGATAGGATATTTATTTTTATTTTAAGTTTGCTTATTTTTAAATTTGTTATTGACCTCCCAATATAATTCACCAGGAGCCGCCACTGCTTCTTCCAAGTTGTTCTCATAGGCATCAATCCATTTGCAGTCAACTTCCAATCCCATTTTAATAAATCTGGTTACCAAATCATTGGAGTTGATAAAATGATCAACGGCTATGGTGGTGAACAGCATCTGTTGTTTGGGCGGTAAACTTGAGTCATTGCGGAGCAACCCGACCATTTTGGTTGATGTTTAAAGCTTTTAGTTGAGTATAATTTAAATTTCAAATAAAGCACCACTATTATGAAAAATAAGGCATGACGAATCACTAGGATTACTGATGCGCAAAGGCGCTGTAAAATCTAGTTTTAATAAAGTTTTATATATTCTTTTGCCGGAGACATCGAGAATCATTGCACATGCAATATACAAAAGATAAAGATTTTCAAGCATTTTTTACATATTTTCAACACAATTTAAACGACCATATTTCCCGTAATTATTTATTGCAACGAGTTCTGCTATCAGTGATATTCTTTCTTCTTAAATAAAGAAAAGAAAGGAACTGCACAACTTTGGCGATTTTTGCTTAGCTTTCGAGATATGCTGATTATTTTAAGTCTTTGTGAATTCATCCGTGCATTTAAAATGCAGTATTTTGAGATTTTTTCAATTTACTTCTAAATGGAGCCGTTAATCCATAAATGTATCTAATTATAATTGTGTAATGTTCCATCTCTTTGAGAACTGGCTATATGGAAACTTGCTAATGTTTTGCTTGACAAGAATATTTATAGTATCTACATTTAAACAGCACATATTCAACTTTGGACTCAATAATTTACATATTTAGCGGCAGATAATTGCAGAACGCCACTGTTCAGGATTTAGTCACCTGAAAAAGTAAGTTTAATGAACATATAAATTCTGCAAGACAAGTCGTAGGATGTAAAGGTCTTTACCCACTGTCTCAACATCAAACATTCGCAAATACAATCGTAACTCAAGAAAGTTTACAGCCCCCGTGTCGTCGTTTTCAATATATCTTCAGAACCGCAGGTCGCACCGGAACCGAAATTCCGGTGTACCGCAGCCGGCGGGCGGCATCTGTCGTTCGGTCGCTCCATGAATATTTATAAGTCGGTAATGTAGATTTGCATTTTATCGGCCAGTCGTCATCGGGCCGTTGCGTAACGGAAAGGTCGCCCGATAAAAGCCAGACTGTTTTACGGTGTCATTTGATATGGTTAATTAAATGTCCGCGGATCACTTTCTTTCGTGTTCAAGGTTCAGTTGCTATCTTTACAACATTTTTTTAGTCTAGTATACAGTGCTTTCAATTAGAACATTTCTTGAATTCGCAGACAGTTGATTTATAAAGAGCTAAAAATCATTAATATAACGTAAAATTTGCAAACAGATGCAGTTACCTAGAGAATAATGACTAAATAAAATAACAAGATGCAATATTAAAAATGCGTCGATTTCATTGCACTTGGGAATAACTCAATAGGCAATGCAATGAGTATTTAAAAAATATTAAATTGAGGGACAAATAGAAGAAGTAAATGAAAATTAAGTTACAAAGTTTATATATACAATACTTCAAAGTGCCTACATGCTTTTCTCAGAGGTACGTTAACTAAAATTTAATTTTTTTCTGGGCATAATGGCACAAGGTCATTAATTTAACTAATACATTATTTCTAAAATAATAACAATAACAATAATAATAGTAATGATAATAACAATAATATTTCACGAAAGACACAGATACCACAAAAAGAAAGAACATTTACATAAAAAGCTTTCATATATGTGGTTACAAGAAGGGCAGCTGTTCCCTGAAACAGAAGGCTTCCTGCTTGCCATCCAGGACAAAGTCATAGCAATCAGAAACTACCGAAAGCACATCATCAAGGACACAACCATTGAAGACGAGAGATGTACAAGATGTCACCAGCAGAGAAAAACGATCGATCACATAACGAGTGGATGTAGAATAATGGTCGGAATTGAATACACCGCGAGACACAACTCAGCAGCGAAGGTCGTTCATCAAGCCTTAGTCACAACATACAAACTAACGGAGAACACAGGCCCTTACTACCATTATACACCAACATCCATACTTGAAAACGAAGACTACAAGCTCTAATTGGACATTGACATCCACACAGATAAAACGATCCCCGCAAACAGACCCGATATCACCTTTCAATCCAAAAAAAGAGAAAATCACTTATTTAACTGACCTGGCTGTCCCCAACGACGAGAACATCCAAGCGAAATACAGTGAGAAGGTCGCCAAATACACCGACTTGGCAATGGAACTAAAAAGGCTGTGGACACAGGAAAGATTCATCTCGTCATATCAGTAACAGGTCTCACCCCAACAACGTTTACACCGCATTTGGGTCAATTAGGACTTAATACAGACATTCACAGGAACATCCAGAAATCGGTCATTTTGAATACATGTAGCATCGTTAGATTATTTATTAATACACAATAGTTGTTTTTTTTTCCATTTCCTTTTTTTATTTTTATTTTTTGTACTGACTTGGTATAATACCGTCAGTATAAAATACAACCACAGGAATACTGTGAGACAAATCATAAAAATAATAATGATAATAACAGGTGCCACCAGGAGAGAGAAACGATTAATCACATAACGCGTGGATGTAGAATAATGGCCGGAATTGAATACACCGCGAGACACAACTCAAAACATTTGAGGAGATATTTCCATATAGGTATTTTATTGTTTCCTGGGCACATAGCAAAATAGGTAGGTAACCCTATTATCGTTGCTTGACTAACATACAAATAACGCCATTAACAGCAGTCCGTGAGCCACCGTCTACAAATATTCTAATATATTTATTAAAGACGGTGGCTCGGCCAGCCGATTCCATCATCTTACGTGCTAAACTTCAGCTACTAATTTATGCGTTACGTAGTACTTTCGCATACATCCTAATGTTATAACGTTCGTCGTAGCTTATATCACCCAACACCGGCCCGTCTCGATGAGGCCGTACCCCCGGAATTTTTCCTAATTGAATACTACCATTTTCAGGTATTAATTGTAATTATTATCAAATGATACTACCTATTTTTAAATTAATTTGTTATTTCTTTACATTAGTCATGACTAATGATGGTTAATATATTATATTAATAATTTTCACTCCATGTTACATATTTAAATGTGGTGACGAAATGTGAAGTGAATATTTTAAAATATCATTTGCAATATGTTTTAAAATTCGGCCGGCCGCATCGTGGTTCTTGCTGGACAATATACTTTTTTGGTTAAAATTAAATCCACTGACCAGAGCGTTTTACTAACATTTTTGTCTTATTTATTAAATTTATACTAGTTAGATAGGCTAGATCTGCTATATATAGGTTAGTTCCTACCTAATTATCATTGAAGAAATAAACAGAAAATAATAAGACTAGTATTTGACCCAAATTTGGACGCTGCACACAACATTGGTTTCAAGAGCGATTTTATGAATCCTTTCTGGGGAGGGGGATTAATTTAAAAAAAAAAATTTGTTAATATATTTTATTGCAAATGGTGTGAGAACAACATATATACCGTGTACCGGGGCTACTTTGCTCTATTTTAATAAACACAAATGAATACTTCTCTAAAAAAAATGAAAAAGCAGAGATACAGTTTTAGTTTTATCACTAGTTATTAAAAAGGTATGAGTGAAGAATTCTGCATGGTCGATTAATTAAAAAATCACCGGTAACTGTAGATTTTTTTTATAAAAAGTGGGGCAAAGTCTACCAATGGAAGGTGTTACTTTGCGCCAGTTTAAAAATTAAACTGAAACGCATGCTATACGTTCTTTGGAGCAAAGTAACCTTACGTGTTTGATAGAATTTGCTCCGAAAAACATATCTGTGCACAAAAAAAATTGCCAAAAAATGTTTTTATTTTTTTTATTAGAAAAAAGGTAGATACAATCTAAAATTGTGAAAAACAACATTCATCGATTAAAAATAGGTGAGTAAGTATATAAAAAAGCCAAAGTAAGTAAATGAGGGAATTATTAATTTACATTCAAAAATAGTAACACAACTCAAAGCTCATAAAGAGTTTTAACTAGCCAATTTTCCTATTTCTACTGGTAACATTAACAAAAAATATACCTTCTTAAATTGCAAACATTCACTTAGGTATTTTCTTATTAGTACAATAAATAAAACAAGTAACTTCTTGAATTGTCATTTAAAAAATGGCTAATTATTATTCTAAAAAGTTATTTAGTTCTGGAACTGCATATATACCTCTTTTATTAACTTGTTTGGGCGAATTTATAGAACCTAAAACTTCATCCCAAGAGTAGGACATTTCGTCTGGTTTAGACGGCCATTTCCACATTTTCAGGGACTTCTGCATGGAAGTAATGCTCACTTCATTTTCATTTAATGCCACAATTTTTCCAGGATATAACAAGCCTTGGTAGGAAAAAAACACAAAGCTTCCTATTTCCCGAAGTACAGGTTTAAATTGGAAATTATTAATTTTAAATGACTTTCCTTCTACATACTCCAAGAACTTTTTTTCTTTTTGTTGGTCCTCAATCAGTTCATCGAAATCATCATCATCTGAAGAATTATCGGCAAATACAATTTGGGTGCTTTTTTGTGCACATGAACTACTAGGTTCTTCCATCATTTCTTCGTACTCTGTGACCTCTCTATCACACAGTGTATTTTCAACACAAACGCTTGTTCCCGTAGGAATATTAAGTTTTTTTCTACGGCTCTTAAGAGTTTTTGTCAATTCTGTTCTTTGACTTTGAAGTTTAGAACTTCTTCTACGTTTAAGGGAACTGTGCCATATTTGCGAAAACCCGCTTCTACATTTTCTTCGACTTTTGGGCCAATTATCTCCATCATCTTTGATAGAAGTGGCGGAAAGTTTTACTTTTGGAAGGTTGTGTTACGAATGCCTTCATCAGTATCTTTCCAATCGACAGTACTTTTCTCTATGCAGACAAATTAACATTATTTGATTTTCGCGGCATATCGTCAGTGAATCCAAAGTTATGTGAGAAGACAGGTTGTCACATAATATAACCTTTTTACCTTCCAATCTTTTGAGACGTGGTAGCATCTGATATTCCAGCCAGTAGGTAAATATTAAGGGACCAAACCATCCCGAACTACTTAGTTATATCTGCACCCGTTAGGTCTGTTCTCTGTCCAAGTACTCCACGTTTTGCTGGCCCGATAAACCTCTTAAGGGGGAAGTAGCTCTCCAGCAGTATTTCCAGAAAACATGACCGGTATAGACGTTTTTGATGAATTCCGGATTAGTTCTGGATACTTTGATCCTTTCCTGACAATAACCTTTTTCTTCCCGGGGTCGTCGCTCAAATTTGTCTCATCAAAATTCCAGATTTGAGTTGGCGGCACGCCTTTCAGCTTTTCAGATAGATTTTCAAAGAAACTCCTTAGCATTGGTTCATCCACAACTGCTCTCATTCGCTTTACATTTTCAGCGAAATGTTGCGACAGTTCGGGGTTTCTGGCTGAAAATCCTTTCATCCAATCATTGCCAGATAGGTTGTTTTTAAATGCTTTTACATTTCTTCCACATCTAGCTAAATAATTTCGCAGTTCGTAAATGTTTACAGGGAACCCGTAATCTGCTAAAGATTTAATTCACTGAACAAATTCCCTTTCTTCACCAGGATTAAATATTGACGATGAAAAATAGCGCGAATTTTCGTCTACGACTTTATAACGCCTCTAATAAATAGTTAGAGAATAACGTCCAATTTTTTTCCTGCAGCGAATTTATTAATTACATTATTTATATTTACATCAATATTCTAGCTACGGATATGCATGAAACCCAATCCAACAGGTCGCTCTTGTGCAGTAGTATTTCCTAGCCAAGTTTTTAATTGTAATTTTTACGTAAAAATATGTAAGTTACACATGGTGTTTGACCGGTCTGGGGGGAGGGTGGTAATTATTTCATTACCCCCGTAAAACAGACCTTGATTGGCCTTGAGCCTCGGCCGGCCCTAAATTTTAGAGTACGAGCCGTCACTGGCCTGTACAGCCCAAAACTGGTCCAAAATCTTTGGTGTCCTCGCGTTTCATAAAATTCAGCCTTAACATTAATCGGCTTTAATTTTGTACCGGTTTCTACTGGAAACGCAAAAGTTTCTTGGGTGTATTTGCTTTTTTTGCCGACCCAGGGTTTAACGTAAAATAATTGCTTATACTTATTTCGGGCACCCTATGTTTTATAATAATAGCACATTTTGAAATGTTTAGAATCGTCTTTGTGAGCTTTTTAATTTGATACATATCAATATAATAATTATTAAAACATTTATTTCTTATGTTGTACAAAATGGGGTACGCTACAGGTACAGCCCTTTAACCTTTAACCCATTAATATTTTAAGCATTATACCTTACACCTAGCACAAGCCAGAAACTCGAAAATTTGCACACATGTAGACTACCCTATTATTTGTAGTATATTTAGGCATTGAATTATTCCATTTTTTTGTAAGTTTTTTTTTAACTTTCTTTTCTAAGTAACAGATATATGCAAGGCAATCGTTTTCCGCTGTATACATTAAATGGGTTTTTCTTTTTAATTATGTTTTTCACTGGATTTGAACATAATATAAATACAATGTTTAAGGTAAGCAAATGTGTAAACATTCTAATTAAAAACATGCATAACGCAAAACGAAATGCTATAAAAAAAATTTTTTTTATAAAAAATATATATATTTATTGGTCTTCTATAGGTGCGAACTATTTCTGAATAATATATTGAACAATATTACATACTTTCACTATATACCCTGTACAAATATAGCTGCAGGGTAAAAACCACTTTACTTCACAACTAACTTAATGCTGAAGGATAATGCCAAAGGATCGTTTTTGTCCCGTTTGCAAATTACGTTCTTAAGTTGATCTGACCTTGCCCATACAACTTAAAAAATTAAAAACAATCACAGCAATTTGTTCACCAGAGTCTGGTATTAGTATCTCCAATATTAAAATTTGGAAGAGGAGATTAGGTTTTATACTTAGCGTGAATAAAATAAAATTAAACACTTGGTTTATATTGAAAAGGTAAAAAAACTTTAATTTTGACGAAAGATGCCCGCACCGCCATATGTAAAGACAGTTGTCGAAAATTCTACGATCCATGTGACGTAAGTGGTAGCGCTAAAATTCCAACCGATCATGCGACTCTGAGAGATCCTTTCCCCGGTCTCCCCTACATCCATACATACATGACTATTAACTAAAATGAAATGAAGAAAACAGGATCATATTTATTACTATATAGAAAAACATCTTTATAATTTAAGGATTTTTTTGTATATTGATGTTAATGAAAGTAAAATTGCGTTTCTAAATCTATTTAGATCTTAACACAAATCAATATGGAAGTTAATTGTCCTTCTTAGCTTTCATTTTTAATTTTTCATAATAAATGTTTGTTTATGTTTAATTATTAAATTAACATTTTAAAAATTATGAATTTTTGGAATTAAGAATATGGTTCGATCAGTTAATAGCCTTGAAAACAAAATCTACTATTAAAATTAGGACGAGCTGTTAAGCTGTTAATTTCGTAATCCACTTCGATCAAAAAAGGTAAACTCTTCTGTTATTTATTATAAGCAGAAGTTTAAGGAACTGAAGTGGCTATTAACACAAAGGCGCAGTGTATTCTAAGAAATTACTTTGGTACAACGAGGTAGAAGGCAAATAATAAATCACTACGAGTAATATGTCCCAGAAAATCATCAAGACAGAAAAAAAAGTTGACTGACCTGGCGACACCCTTTAAGTCGGGAGCGTGTGCTAACGTTCATACCCCTCAACAACATTCCTGAAACATCAGAAGATGAAGAGGAGTTGTTCTAATTGTATGGATTAGTAAGAGACTGCAGATGCCTTTGAACACGTCAAATTAAAAGTTTTTGCCTTGGTCCGAATGGATTTGGAATACCAAGGGAAATACATTCGGACCAAGGCAAAAACTTTTAATTTGACGTGTTCAAAGGCCTCTGCAATCTCTTACAAATCCATAAAATTAGAATTAAATAGTTCGTCGGCAACGGTGATGGCTTCCTGATTGGGTATTGTATATACTTCTGGCAATTTGCTAAAGTAATTCATCGCCACTAGCACAAAACGATTCCCGGACTTACTAATTGGAAATGGTCGTATTATATTTACGGCAATTCGTCAAAGGGTGCTCCTACGTTGTATTGCTTCCTTTTGCTACGAGTACGAGTTTGCGGTCATTTACTAGCGGCAGAGTCCTCGCAGGTCCGGTACCAATCTTTCACATCTGAGACTCTGACAGTGTTTAACCAGTAAAACTTTTCTCTCCATAACACGAAAATCTCCACCACAGGCATCGTTGCGCAAATCTTGCAACACAACGGAAATTTCCTTTAAAAGCAAAAAAGTCTGATATTTGTTGTTTTTGCCGTCAGGACTTTCGCTTTTTAACATACCAATTTTTTTGATCAAGGAGTCCCATATAGCCCAGTATTCTTTAAATTTCTGCGATTTGCCGCCATTTCATGATAACAAGGTCTTAGTGAATTTTCTATTTCTATCTTGGACATAGGGCTAATATTTAGGTTTTCTTGCCGATCTTTGAATAGCACTCTTGGGTCCGACTCTTGAGAGTTTTGAGGTACTGTTCAAGGTAATCATCTTGAAAGCTGTTTTATCGGTTCTGCATCACCAGTATTAATTCAATGTTGAACTAAGTTGATTCATCCTATGTCACTGTCAGAGTCTCAGAAGTTCTTGTAACTTGATCACCTGACCTACCTTAGATAGAATATTTATAGGTCCTGAAAGTGGTAAATTTCTACAGGTAAATATTGTATTAGCAGATTGACATGTTCCGGTCTTTTTACCCACTTTGACTTGCTGACGATAATTTTTAACGTTCATCATTTTGGTAAATATTGTATTTCTTCTACTTCGAGTTAAAGTTCTTATCAGTAAAATTCCCAAATTACTTCATTATCATCTAAGTCGTTATGCGTTGCTTTCAGTACACATTCCGAACTCTCGGGTATTGTAACATCTTCTAGTAAAATAACTTCTCGGATGGTGGCAGAATTTCTTTGAGGCACGTTCATTATTGTTCCTTCATTTTACGTACGTATTTTCAAGTACAAACTTATGTTGGTTCATAACGAAAAGACCGAGTATGTCATCATCTATTATATCTGCAACAAATAAAACGTGTAGGAAGGTAATGCTCCCCAGATTTATTTTGGCTTCATGGACTTCTTAGATTGGTAGAATTTCACGGTTGGCTGTTCCCAAAACATAATTCTTGTAAAGGTTTTCTATTCTATGTTGTTTGTCGAATCAGTATTTAATACGATTTCATATTCCCGACCGCAAACATTCCCTGGTATTACCAAGCTCTAGCCAGTATTCTGCAATCCGGGTTCTTTAATCGTTATTGCTGTTGGTGGGGCTTGCTAGCACCTAGCCAGTTCTCGACCTTTAAAATTGTTCTCCTTTCTCTATCTTTAGGAACACCGTTGCTGCTACAGAGGCATAATTTATTGTTCGCAGTTTCTCTTGATTCCTAGACATTTGCTTAGATTTTTCAAAGTGAAGGGCATATGCAAGCTTCTGAGATTTTATTTAGTCTAGCAATTCTTAGCGCTTGATTAGTATCAGGATCACGAAGTTCTTCCAAAAAACTTCTAACTGCCAATTCCTGTTTATTTTCTTGAGGGTAGGATGAATAAGTCAAGTGGATTAGACGTACGATATCTGCCCCATACTCTTGACGACTTTTGCTATTTTTTTGCCTTCGACATTGAAGCTGAGCTTATAGACTTCCTGCAGGTGTGTTTCTCCATAGCGCATTTCCAAATGGCTTACTAATACTTCAAAGTCATTTTGCTTATCTTCGGGTACGTTCCTTAACACCTTCATTGTTTCACCACGCAAAGAACAATCCAGAGCTCGGACTTTTTTCGCGGAATACTAATTATTCCCAATTACGGCTCCTTCAAATTGGCTCAGGTAAGTAACCCACGGCACGTTACACTTTACAAAACTTGGTGCACACTTCGGCTAGAGCACTCTTCGGCGAGCAGATATTGTGGTGTCTCTTCTCGCGCTTGATCATTAAATCCCAATGTAAAACTGCATGTATAGTCGAAAAACAGTTTTAAATACAAAGAGAAAAAAACATATTTCACCAATTATTAAAAGAGCTAAATGTCTTAAAAATAAAAAAATTGGTCTTAAAAGGAATATTTCATCTACCAAGAGGCATGTTGTATAGTAAAAAATATTTTAAACAGGAAGATATAAGTTGACGTGTTTCATCGCTTTCTAAAAGAACTATCTGTTTTTGAAATAAAACATTTTTTTTCGTTTTCGGAGTCTGTTTACTATCTTTAGGGTTAACTTGTAAAGTAAAAAAAATCATATATAAAAAGATCTAAGATATTTGACGTGTTCCACCGTTTTTTTTTTAGAAAATCCTTGAAATAGAACAAGGTGGTTCACCTCTTTTTTCCTTGTATAAAGGAAAAAAATATTTTAAACACCCAAACAATTTTGGAGTCACCAAACGTTTTACCGCTCCAAACTTCTTAATGTGATATCAATTAGAAAAGTAAAATGTACGAGGCAATTTAAATTTCTTATAATTTTGGTAGGTACTGTTTAGGTGTGTATCAAAATACTCTTCCATATATATCAATTTTCTTTACAAAACCCTTCAAATATGACAAAAAACTGAAATTTCAGAAATTAAGCTTTTTTTGTTCCAATTTCCTAAGGATGAATGGATGTTTTGCCAAGTAACTACTAGGTAATATGTTTTTAAACACAACCATAACATCGACGTCGCGCCATTCAGCGGGCATTTGACTGTGTATGTATTGAACTGGTACTTGTCTAGCCGATATAGAAATAACCATTAAAAGCTTTAGAGCATATCGCGGTCAGTACTGTAAAGAGATTTGGTTTAACGCAACTCGGCACTCTGTACGATCGGGCGTTGGCGTTGGATGAATGAACACTTTCTAACTTAATGCCTAACATGATAGCGCCAGTTATTCTAAGCGGGCGTTGAAACTGGCGGGACATTCATTTTTCAGTATAGATTCAAGGTACATTAATTACTTTGATGAATGTGCGGCATCTGACAATTACCACGGTATTTATACTACTCGCTGCCAAAGAAGACATATGTGAAGGGATCCAAAAATGTTATGTATTTAAATATTATTCACCAAGGAGTGTGTTTTAAGAGCAATTTCTAGTTTTCTTAAACTATAAAATAAATATTCTAAGAAATTTTACATTTAGAGAGGAGTCTGGGTTTTGTTCTATCGCTAATTTTATTTAATATATGTTTTATTATGTTTAGTTCTTAACATCACTAGTTATTATCTTCTTTTATTAATTCATGATAACGTATATTAAATTTCATTTTATATTAGTTTACAGTGTGTACCTACTATATTTTTTTTTAAATAGTGAAATTACTAGAATCCTTAAAATTCACAATTTATTGGTGCAGAAGAAGAATATAAAATATTCTAAAATGGAATTAACAGCAATGGAAAAAGGAACTAATTAGTATCCAACACTAAAACTTCATAACGAAGATTGATGCTTATTTAGATAAGTAATAATTATAACATTTATTTCTATAAAGTAATATGCATTTTAAACGATTAAGTAATATCAATGTACTTAAATAAATTTGCAAGTCTTGATTTATTTGCTGTAATTACATAAAAGCATTCCATTAAATAAGCACAATACGAGGCATGCCTGTAGTTGTAATATTTTACACATATTGCGATTTTAGATGAAAATTTATTTTTTTTATTTATTACAACAAAATACAAGAGCGACATTATTATGGTGAGATTTTAATCTATATGATTTTTATTTATATTTTGACACCTACCCAGCTTTAACTAAATATAAAAGTTTATGTTTATGTTATTAAAGAGAAGTTATTGTCAAAAACCCTGCTATAAGAGGCAATGCCTTGGAATAGGAGAAAAATTCTGACATATAGAATATGTGGAGGCAATAGAAATACTACATGGCGTCTTATGGCAGGATGTTTGACAATTTTCCTAGTTATTTTTAAGGATAAATGTATCAATCTTGATATTTTTATAATCCGCCCTATTTAATGAAAGAATAATATACATACAGTATAAATAATTTCACTTGTAAAATGAAACTCTCTAGAATTTCTACTACTACGCCAAAATCGGTAAATTCCCTTTACCCGGAACTTTCATTCTTATGAAAATTTCTTTTAATTAGGAATAGTGAAATGTGACCCAATTTAGTTCCGCACATAGTCCTTTAGTAATATATATACCTTTTTTGTCCTTTAGTAACACATATATCTTTTTCAACATTTTTATCGGCCTCAATTTTTCAGGGTGATTTTTTTAACATTTAATTAGGCCGCTATCACCATTTCCTTTTGTTACCTCCAATTCGTACCAAACAGTTCATTAATATGTAACATTTGCTAATAATGCTAAATTTTAGGAAAATTGGGTAATTAGTTTTTTAGTTTTTTTAACATTTCACTAAACCCCAACTTTGCTGTTGCCGTGTTGCATTTTTACCAAAATTTGAAGTCAATCGGGTAAGTAGCTTTTAACTACTCTGTGAACTGACAGATAGACTTATCGGAGAACGACGGAATTAAGAAAATATATTTTTGGCACCTAGGGACGCTAAAACGTGAAAATATCTAAAACTTGGGCGGGCGATATTTTCACGAATACAAACATTTTATTTGGACGCCATTTTATTTCGTCATCTTGAATTCGCACCAAAATTTTATCAGTATATCTCCATAACACAATTAATTCTTGGCCAAAATTTAAAATAAATCCATTAAGTAGTTTTTTAAGCCGAAATTTAAAATATTTTGTTGATTCATACGTAATACTTGACATTTGTGCAAAATTTCAGGCAAATTAAATAAATCGTTTTTTACACATTTCACTAGGCCTCCATTGTGTTTCGCGATATTGAATTTTTATCAAAATGTTACCAGGTCATCCCCATGACGTGAACGTTAGTTTTTGGCCGAAATTTGAAACCAGTAGTTCCTTAGCTATGCCACGAACAGACAGACTAACACAGTGAGTGGCAGACGGACGGAATCTAAAAAACATATTTTTCGAGGGTTTTAGAGGGTTACGTACCTACTTACCTACTATTAACAAGAATTTAGAATTTTGCTAATACTTATGTCTGGCTTGTTTTTATTAACTAGCCCGGTAATAGTAATTTATGTAACAATTGATTTAAGAAGTACTTTTTCTCAGGTTGGAAAATTTTGCTGTATTTGTCAAACGGAGAGAAATTGTTTTGTTTAACAGTGGTAGTAATAATACAATTTAAAAAAGTAATTCCGGGTGGCCCGTTGTCTTAGGATACTACCTTATCTCAGAAACAAAAACAGAAAAAATGTTAAATACAAAAGTTACGTGATAGAAAAAAAAATTTGGAATATATGGAATTTGTATAAAAATTTTTGATAAAATCTGAAGTGTCAAGAAGTGATAAATTATGTATCGCAAATTATCAAACAAATGGTTAGAACGCATTTTCAAGGGAATACTATCCAATTAGGTGCGACAAATGAATCAATTTGTGAACGTGTGCGGTTCGCTGATACATTTTTTTGAATATGAGTATTTTCTTTCGTGTTTGTGTAAGGCTGTCGATGCATTTTTTGTATACTTGTGTCCCTTCAACTTATTCTCCAATATTTGAGTGGTCCTGCCTATATATTTCGGTGGACAGTTCAAACAGGGTACTGAGTAGATCAAATTAGACTTTTTATTCTTTGGTACTTTACTTTTTATTGTCGTAAACAAAGAACCGATTAAGTTGTGTGCTTTGTGACATGCAATTACATTACGTTTTCCTAAAATGTACTTTATTTTACATAAAGAACAGAAAAACATGAATTTGATTGCGTCAATACCACAATATTAGATATTGACAATAAATATCATAAGCTTATTAAAAAAGAAATGCTTCATATAAAAAAAGAAAAATACGCTGTTATGACAAGCAAGACGTAAAGGATCTAAGCCAAAATTTACCGCAACTTAATACATGCATTATAAAATATAAATAATTTTTCCATCACCTATATTTATTAATTTACAATAGCTTGACTAAGCCTTATAAAAAAAAGGAAAAAAAAATATTCTTCAAGTGTTGAACTTTAAACAAATTAATTGGCAAGCAGATTAGCAACCGAGAAGTAAATAATAAACATTTTTCGACGTCTGTACCAATTTCTGTTCCTGTTTTTGTCCCATTTTTGTTTAAATCTTAAAATGTATTGTGCTTTTTTTATTTAAATGCTATATTTTAAATGTAAGTTTTATTTCAATGTTAGCAATTTGTAAAATTTTAAAATTATTTTAGGTTTAACATGTAATTCAAAATGGAGGAAAAACTTAAATAATAAATAAGACCTTTTGAAAAAGCCTACTAAGACGGGCGAAACGTCAAGGAAATAGCAAGTTTTATTATAAAGCATAAACCTATACCCAAGAGAACTAAACACTATATTATAATATTTAAGGTTTAAGAAAAAGAGAATTATATATATATTACAGGAAAGCAAACTTTAGAATCACTCATATAATTAATTTTAATTGTTATTATTATTAGTGGAAAAGTTATATATATATATATATATATATATATATAGATACTAAAATCAATAAAAATGCGCTTTCACTCACCTTTATCGAAAGTTCATGACATAATCGAAAGCAATTCTTCTTGTAGGCCGTTTTGCACCTGCAGAAATTATATATTTCTGCTATTCTATATATATATATATATATATATATATATATATATATATATATACATACTGTTACTATTTTTATCTATGTAGAAATATTTGATTTAAACAACCATTTTTCTTATATATTGAGATTATTAAGTAAATCAGATTGTTTACATTCTAAGATCCCATGGTAAAGCAATAAAAACATTTCGAAGGCTCGTTCAAACTATAGTACATTTACAAAAAACTTATACTACTACTATTTACCAAAATATATAAAAAATATAATTGTGAAATAAGTTGTGGTATTAAATGAAAAAAGTATTTTTTTTTTCATTCTACAGAAAACAAAAGATGAAACCATTCATATATACGGTCGAATATACTGCTAGTTTTGCAAAATATTTCCTCCTATTTTTCAGTATTTTAATGTACAACAATTTGCAAATGTAAAAGGTAAGGTAGATAGTTTATTTACATTAAATTATTATTAATTATATAAAATAGAAGTTATTATTAACTATATATAACTGATATTTCAATCTGTTTTGGACGATATCAAGGACATTAAAAAGCATCCCCTGTGTTTGTTTTTTTTTATCACTAGATATCATTTATATTGATACCCTTTTACCGTTAGCCAAGGATTCGGACGGTTTTACGAATGAAAAAGTCGACATATCCTCTTCATGGTATATTGCATTCTGAAGTGTATCTCTAGGAAACACCCATGTGCTAATTATAGCAGACAACTATAAAAACGGTTCTTCTTCATGGTAGTTGATCAAAATGCATCACGAAAATGCCGGATCGTCATGGCTCTTTTGATAGAACATCGATGGGATTTATGCTTTTTCTCCCAGATAGTGATCATATACTGTAAAAATTAATTTAGTTCCCAACATAGGTAATACGATTTTATTCTAAAAATCACCGAATGGCTAAACTTAGTTCGCCAGAAGGCAGCTTCCGTTTTATTCATTTATAGTTGACAATTGCCCAGTTTGGTTGTATTCTACTTCCCAATAGCAATGTGTCAAAGATATATGAAATATTCCTATACCGTTAAAAAGTTAACTTTGTTGTGTAAGAAATGGAGAGTTATAAAGAATTTGAATGTATGCCACAAAAGAAGTGGTGAAAAATCACTGTTCGTATCCTGTGACTATGTATCATACAAAATTTGTTATACAATATACTGTTATTGAATCCTTAATAAGTACAAGAATTTGAGTAAAATTACATTTTTGACTGCTTATGTATCTGTTTCACCCTATATATATATATATATATATATATATATATATATATATATATATATATATATATATATATATATATATATATATATATATATATATATATATATATATATATATATATATATATATATATATATATATATATATATATATATATATATATATATATATATATATATATATGCTTTAAACAAAAATGGCTACACAAATAGTACCATAGTAGTCTTACCATATGTAAAAGGCACAACAGACAGAATCGGAAGATTTCTTAGGAAACACAACATACAAACAATACACAAGCCACAAACAACTATAGGTAAACTACTTGGAAACACAAAAGATAAAATCAAACTGGAAAACCACGGAGTATACCGCATTCCGTGCCAGGACTGTGAAAAGATGTATGTTTGGCAAACTAACAGGCGAGCATCAGACACAAACAAACAACCTCAGCTTTATTCCTACATCATCAGGAAACCGGCAACAAAATAAATTTCGATGGGTGTAGGGAGATTGCCAGTATAGAACATTATAAGACCAGAATAATCCGAGAAGCCATAGAAATTGAAAAAAGAGGTGATTTGAATAAAAGGGACGTATCATTAAAATTACCAACAGTATGGAAGACAATAATCGACAAATCTAAAATCGCAAAAGCTCAAGCGCAATTAGCACAACAACACCATCCGGAAAACTTAAATAACGACCAACGGCCGCGCAGGTATAACCTTTGGCCCCGGGTGGGGGTATAAAAGAAAGCGTCGCAGTCACCAACACTTCAGTATATATATATATATATATATATATATATATATATATATATGTTGACAAAATGGCAACTACTTCCACCATTTTTTGAAAACATTGTTAACAACACTATATATGATTTTTATAACGGGTGTGTGCGATTAAGCCTTTTAAAATGAGTCTTTTATACTTTTTTTCTATTTTATAGGAATATGAAGTGTCGCTTAATTTTGTTCCATCATATTGGATTTCTACCAGTATTTCACCAGTTTCTTTCTACCTATGCCACAGTTGACTTTTGGGCATAATTTAAAGTAAATTCAATAAGTACATTTTCCATTGGCACATACGGCCATTTTGATACGTCATGTTGAATCGGTACCTGTTTATCCTATTTTCATGTTTAATTTTTTTGCAAAATTTGAAATCAATTGAACAAAATTTTTTTACGTTGATTTTTTAAAAATTTTATTTGGCCGCCATTTTGTTTCGCCATCTCAAGTACCACAATTTTGCCAGTTTATCTCTATATCGCACTTAATTCTTGCACAAAAAACTGAAATTAATTTAAGAAGTAGCATTTAAATTTTAATAAATTATTTAAATAATTTATTAGGCCGCTATTTTGATTTTCTGCCTCTTTCATATTTTAATGTTAGCAGTTTATTCCTATGTAACACTCGGATAGTTTTTTAGTAATTATTTTTTTAACATTGTTCGCCATGTTGGATTTTTAGCAAAAATTACGAGGTCATTCACGATTACATACATTTTTATTTGGCCGCTATTTTGTTCGGCCATCTTGAATTAGCACTTTAATTTTACTAGTTCACCCCTATACCACCACAATTAGTTCCGGCATACAATTTGAAATCAATCCATTAAGTAGCTTTCTTAGCCTGAATTTTGAAATATTTTATTAAGCCGCCATTTTGTTCCGCCATCTCGGATTCGTATCAAAATTTTATCAGTTCATTCCAACATAATATTTGATGTGCCAAATTTGAGAAAAATTGGATAAGTGGTTTTCTAAGATTTCACTAGGCTGCCGTTTTGTTTCGCCATATTGGATGTTTTACCTGATGATCCCCATATGACCTTTAAATTTTGATCAAAATTTGAAGTCAATCGGGTAAGTAGTCTTTAAGCTATGCCTCGATCTGACAGACAGATATTCAGATCGACAGACAGACAATATTTGCTTCAATTAATTTAAAGTTAAATATTTTTATTCAGTTGCGAAAAAGCCAAAAAAGATTTTTGTTTGTCAATCTAAACGCAACAAATAATCTGAACACATTTAAAAAAGTATTTGCTTATGCTGTTACGAATTTACGTACCTAAGGGAATATTTTAATACATTTATCGGAGTTGAGTTGTGCAACTGTATTTGTATTGCACATGTCACATATTGCGATTGTATTTCACATATCACACATCTCTCGCCAAATTATATCGCAAAATAGAAGATCGTCTGTTTAATAATTGGTTGATCATGCCAATTTGATTTTTGAGAAAAAATTGTGACAGTTTAACTTTTCAATCTTTGACAGAAATTTAAAAAAAGCAAAATTATGGGTAATTAAATTAATACTTAGTAAATTCTGGATCCGCTGTGAAAGTACCCGGGGAACAACTGTAAATTATTTAGCTTTCCGGGTGTTTCGGGGGAAAATTTACTAACATCTTTAGCAAATAGAAAAAAAATTAAAGCACTAAAACTAGCAAATATCTTACGTAATACATCAGAAGTTCAAACGAAAATAGCAAATCTCTCACAGAATGAATAAATCTGCCACAAGAGTTTCGTAATTATTTAAAAGTTTCACTTTCCTCGTAAAGGAAAGAACTGTAATTGTGAAAAAATCATTGTGAGAGATGTTTTCAGATCTTTACTTTTAGATAGTTAAAAAACTACTTACCCCATTAATTTCAAATTTTGGCTAACAATTAAGGGCCATATGGGGATGTCCTGATATCCTTTTTGGTAAAAATCCATTATGACGGACCAATATGGCAGGCTAGTGAAATGTTAAAATAATTATTATTAAAAAAAAAACTAACTATATTTACTTCAAATTTTGCAGAAAAGTCAAGTATTACTTAGAAATCAATTGGCAAAATGCTGGTACGAATCCAAGACGGCGAAACAAAATAGCGGCCTAATAAAATATTTAAAAAATCAGCATCAAAAAACTACTTATTAGATTGATTTCAAATTTTGTGCAAGAATTAGACAAGTATGATAAAGAGGTGAACTCGTAGAATTCGTGGTACGAATTCCAGATAGCGAAACAAAATGACGCCCAAATAAAATGTTTGTACCCGTGAAAAAAAATCACCCTCCCAGGTTTTACTTTAAAACTACACACCTGATTCACTTTAAAATTTGGGCGAAAATTAACATAATATGGGAATAACATGGTAATATTTTGATAAATATCCAATATGGCGGAACAAATGGCGGTCTAACAAAATGTTAAAAAACGTATTCCTAAAAAACTATTTATTCAATTTACCCAGAATTTGGCAGAAAAATTAGTTTGATATGGGAATGAAGTGGTAAAATTTCAGTAAAAAAACAAAATGGTGTAACAAAATGACGGTCTAATAAAATGTAAAAAAAAATCAGTGTAAAAAGTTCCTTTATTGATTGTTTTCAGATTTTGAACAGAAACCAAGTGTTAGATATATTGTGAGAAACTGGTAAAAATGTTGGTACCGATCGAAGATAGCGTAACAAAATGACGGTCTAATTAAATATTTATAAACTCGGTCTGAAAAAACTTATTCGATTAATTTTAAATTTTACACAAAAATCGATTGTGTTTTTGTCAATCATATATAGCAAAACAAAATGGCGGCTTAATCAAGGTTTTTATTGTATCAAATTTAGCAAAAAATCAAGTCTAGCTTAGTGATAAACTGGTAAAATTTGATGACGAGCCATTATGGTGAAACAAAATAGCAGTCTAATTAAATGTTTAAAATATTAGTATCAAAAATTAGTTATATAATTAAGTTAAAAATTTGCAAAAATATCAAGTGTGAACCAAGGAGGAACTTATAATTTTTTAAAATTTTTATTTGGCAAAACAAAATACCAGCTTAATTAAATGTTTAAAAAGCCAGTAAAATTCCATTTCCTAGAATAAAGACCTTCTTTTAATGGATGAAAATAGTAAATGTCATAAATGATAGATTTTTTGTATAGATTATGTAAAAAAAATAAAAAAAATAATTTCTAAAATAAAAATAAATTAATAACAAATAAAAACAACATTTAAAAAATATTATTCTGGTGTAACGATGCAGTGGTTTTATTTAAATAGATTTGGTAAGCGAATGAATGTTTATGTACTTATGTATGTATGTATGTTAGATATGTAAATAAAACAGATCTATTGTCATAGAGTCTTATAATGTTATGCATGCACAATATAACTATTCAAGACAACGATGACTTTCGGTTGACAAATACATGCATTAATAAAACTTATTATCCTGTGTGAATCTTTAGAATCAGTGGCGTAATCAGACATTAGTTGAGGGGGGGGGAGGAGCTAAAATATATTTGTCCAACGTACTTGTTGAATTTACGAAAGTGATTACATAATATGATTTATTCTATATATCAATATTTTAGTAAATGATTCAATTATAATAATATTGGACACCACATACTATAATAAGCTTGACACCACACTGGTCAAGCACGGATTTACAGGGATTTATGCAGGTAATTACCCCCCCCATGTAATATTTTTCTAGTGAGAGCAAAAGTCGTGGTTATTTGAAATGTATTAAATTAAGAACAGCATAAAACTTTAAATTACCCAAGTTATAACTATAAAAAAAGATTAACGGTAATACTAGGGTTGTCACCAAAGAAAGTTTTAGTATATTTTGAAGATATTTGACCCTAACATAGCATCAGGAATTAGACTGAAATACATATTAGGAATAAGCAAGTAAATAGGGCAAAAATTGATCCTAATAAGTCAGAAAATTATTACAGAATAAGTGTCTGATTTGACGAAGCTTTAGTAAATATATCAGATTCAAACGGGTTTTTGGTAATAGTATTTTCAAAGCTGTAAAATGAAGAACAAAACACAGGCATATAATAATTGTCTGAATTAATTTTTAAAGCTTTAGATTATAAAGAAGCCTTATTTGAAATAATTTATAAATCTGGAATTGGAATGTGGCAAAGTCATTTTAAAACTTCTCCAGTAGAATAATCCCTCTTTGTACCCCTCATTTAATGAGAAATTTGTTCTATATTAATTTCAAGATAAAAAATGTTTTTATTATCTGTTAATTTGGCTTCTGTCGAAAGAAGATGGTTTTTTGTTATATGATGACTGAGAATAACGCTAAGAGCCAATATGGATGAAGAAAGATTTCCCTTTTAGCTGGGGTCTAATTTAACTGTTTCTGTATAAAATTTAAGACCACTCGCGAAACTGACAAAAACTGACACACTGTTAACTGGGCTAGAAAGTGCCATATATCACAAGCGTATTAAAAAAATCAACACGTGTGTTGGGAGATGCTTTTTCAACACGACAATTTGCATCAATGTCACAGGCAACAGGTGACCATTTTTTCAACATTAGTATTGAAATATAATTTTATTGAAAATTTTAAGTGGTCGTAGGAACCATAGTGTATATTACTCGTGTCGAAAATATCGTTTTCGAACGCGAAGGATTTCCGCACTGGCTACTTCCTCGTTTGAAAATCTACTATTTAAACATGTACAACAAAAAAAATCGTTTTTACCTTTCTTCAAAATTCGAACTTCAAGTCAAGTACATTCATAAAATTTTGAATTCGACGGACTAAAATTTTATAATTTTCCTTTAACCTAGTCCCAATTACCACTTCTATAATCAAAAGATACATATATCTTTGACCACGGTGGACGTAATTGGGGATTATCCTACATCATTCACTGTTCAAGGAATTTTGTATGCCCAAAAAGCGAGGATCTCGTCAACTACCTGTAGCATAGAATTCATGAAAATTCGTGAACGTCTTTGAGAAAGACTACTTACACTTACATTTCTGTATAACTTAAATCAATACCATAATATTATATTCACAATGGAACTTTAATGAAACAATACTGTTTTGAATGCAATTCTTTAAAGATAAGAGAACGGTACAATATTACATTTAATATGTAGAAACCTAGCTAAGAATATAATGGGGATACAGACGTAGCCTGTAGGCAGATTCGACGCTACCATAAGTGCAAACGGTACGACCACAGAGAGTGGCATGCACAAACTATGACGTCGGTCTAATGTCGCATTTCCGCCAAACGAGAAAAACAAACTCGTATCAAAAAATAAAAGGTTTCAACTTTTTTTGGAACTCGGTCTGTTTAATGGAAATAGGGGCATTATTCAGTGTAAACGCAAATGTTGTGTGACAAACTTGAACATTTAAGCTGTAAGGGATGGTTTATTAAGAACCATTTCAAACGCTGCAGCAGACAAAATGAAGGAGAGGATCAAACTATTTCCAAAAAACTGGGTTTTGTAACTCTCAAGACCTGAAATTCTGCAAGTAGTGAGGGGTGAGGTCATTTTGATGTTATGAGGACTTTTGAAAACGTTCGAGAAATGTTTAACTGGTGGAAAAGTCGTTCAGATGTAAAAAAACGGGTGTTTAATTGCTTCCAGCATGTGACTAAAACTCCGCACGCATTCGGATTGATGCAAAATTAAACACTACCTATAACGTAAACAAGAATGTTGATTGATTTAGTATTTTGAATAGAAATATTTTTAGAAATGCATTAGATTTGCGTCTCTAATCGATACTGACAAAAATTGAAACAAATAGAATAAAAGAAGATTTTATTTCTTTAGAGCATACAGCACAGGTCTGAGAAACAAGTACGCAGAAAGTTTCTGATTTGTTGGAGTTCTGTGTGTTGAACGTGTGTATTTATAGCAACCAAACAAAAAAAAATACCAACTCAAGACTAATTATAGGGTGGTCAACCTGCTTAACCTGTTTACATTTCGTGTTCTTTGTTGACTAGTTTAAAAACAGCTGCTATTAAAATCAATTATAATCAGTTTATTTTTTGATCCAGACTTGTGAGAATTTGCCAGTTTTCTCTTAAAAACTTATATTATCTTAAATATTTTGGAGTTAAATCATAAAAAAAGAGCAATTATACAAAAAAAGGAACCAAGGTGACTTCGCGACAAAAGGTTGCAACGGGAGGTGAATAAGCTAACGCCGGCTCTGATAGGTGGTAACAAACAATGAATACTTACAGAGGTAGATGCCTGTTAAACCCATGTTATTATCCTCCTTTGAATCCGCAATCGGGTAAAAAAAGCAAGGAACTGGTATCAGTTTCAGGATTCTATATACAAATATTAGAGGGTTTATCGATGGATTCAAAAACATAAAAAAAATCAGTAGAGATACAGGCTAGGGTCTCCACTACACACAAGCCGATATTAACATTCAGTCACGGCTCGAGAGCAAGTTGGGTTAAAAGCCGGCTCTAATCTGTCCGAGCTCATTTAATGTTCTGCTTTTGTACAGTAAAAATTCCTGAAAATGCTTCGTGCTTTATATGAAGAAACAGAAGGAAGTAATTTCATTTTTGGCTCTGCCTACTGCCCATTCCCAAGAAACATTATTTTTTTGTAGGTATTTATATTTTAATATATTTAACTACTTCTTACTACTTTTTTATCAAATATTTACCAATTGATTACGCCCCCTTGATTATGCCACTGTTTAGAAGATGCCATTTAGAGCAGAAGCCAGTTAAAAATTACTCAAGATATATTAAAAATCTTACAACAAAATGTCAGTGCAAAAAAGGAAAATTATAATAGCTCCTTAGAATACTTAGAGATCAAGTTTTCAACATAAACATTCCAAACCTTGTTTAGGTCCACATACAAATAAGGATTTTTAATGAATGTAATTCTGCAATAATTATTATGCCAAAAAGAACGTAAATCTTGGCTAAACGTCCAGGGCAGTTTTTTTAAATAGTATTAATAAAAGAAATATTTTTCATTTAAGAAGACATAATACAATATATTTTGTGATAATGAGATGCTGGGTTAAATTATCAAAGATTTACATATTTTGTGACGGTTTATTTCTTGTATTTTTGTATCACCTTTAAAGTGTGTATGTCATCTTTAAAGTGTGTAAAACACGACAGTCTTTATTTGCTCAATTCAAATGAAGTTTGCATCTTTAATTTTGTATTTAAATACTCAAACATTTTTGGCTGTCTCTGAAAATCCAGCTATCAAATGATTTATCTACATTTGCCAGCAATCTCAATTTATCTGTCCATCAAAATGAACAAGGTTGCAACCAACTTGAACTCAAAGTTTCTCCCAAAAAAACTGAGTTAGTTTTCTGAAATAATCTTACTACTTATTTTCTTGTTTAAACTTATAATTATTTTATTACTAGTATTTCTTAGAAAATATTCATTTTTATTTTTTAGATTATGTTTATTTTTCAGGTATAAAACATAGTTTTATGTCTACTTGAACATAATAAAAGGGTCCAAGGGTTTTTATTATATACAGTTATCAAATCTACCACACTTTTAAATTACGAAATAGGGGCCAGCGGCTGTTTTTTATTTTTTCAACAGACAGACTTGTTATGTTATAAGAGGATACCGTTCGACCGCGAATATTCTTTTAATTTATCGCGCTGTTGTTCTCGGTGATTTACCTCGTACCTATCCACCTATGTTACAAAATATGTATAACACACTGCATCAAAAGCTGATTGCTACTCTATATCGGTGGTCACCAATACGTCTCTGGTGGCAGGTCTTTAAAGTTCCACCTTCTTCATACCTCGTATGGTTTACAAGATTTTTGTCTGGGACCGTTTTGAGTGCCCGTAATTTTGATTTACTATCACGGCAAATCAACAGGCAATTAGCAAAGAAAACGTTTTTTATCGATTCTTCGTGAAGTAATTTTAAATAAAAATTAAAAGAAGAATTTAGTGTCTTGGTCAGTTTAAAACATATATTATTTAGTTTTTGGTCATACAAAATGCAATATTTTCAAGAAGTCACAAAACCAAAATGCCTAAAAGAGTTGACATAATATGTCATGTGTGAAAAAAAGAGTAGGTGCTAAACCCTTACTTCTTTGAAATTATGGGGATATTCTTGTATCCATAGAAGAGTCAAGAAATAATTACGTCTTTCTTCCGAAAACAAAGATTTACAATCCGTATTGTGACTGTACAATATAATTAAATAAGTAAGAAATATAAAAATACTAATCATACATACTTGAAAACATTTTTTTGCGATAAAAAATATGTTTAGATTTCTTCTTAGCACGCACAAATTCTAACTATTTAATTTTGAATAGTTTTTAACTTGCAAAGAAAACCATACAGGGTAAAGAAATTCAAAAGTACTATTGAACAGTTACATTTTATGAATTAAGTGCACCGTTGAATCTTCAGGATCAGAAATGAATTTTATTTGGTTTTGAAGTTAATATTACCGAGAGAAAATAATTTCATTCAAGTAGTATTATTATGATTAAGGTTTATAGATATAGATATGGTCTATAAAGATATGTAAGTATATAAAATACAAACGAAATAAAATAACTGTTTTTTAAATATCTCATAAAAGATAAATAATAAAGATACGTAAAGGTTTGCATACATATGATAACTAAATAACATATATGAAAATTTATTGGAGTTTTACCAAACACTGATCTTACTTCGAACAGACTGACCACCAAATGCAAATAAATTAACTACATTAACTGTTCGTGTCCTAGTTTAAATAGAACCTACGCGAACGTTGGTCTGACGCTGCCGGAAGCGTCCATTTGTTTAGAAATTCAATACAAAAAATTACTATCGAAAATATGTCGATAAATAATTGGATGGATCGTCTATTCAAAGTATTATGTGTCTTTGGTTTTACATATTGGGTTGATAACAGGGCCTATTTTTATTTGTGAGATGCCTTGGAACCTTACTGCAGACGGAGCCTACTCAGTTTTTTTTTAACTTAACTAGGTACATAGATTTTAATGTTTATTAAGCACTCTCCAGAAATCGACGTAAAAAATATAAATGGGAAAATAAATACATTTAACATAGAAATCCCTATGACTCTAACAACAGTGTTAATTAGTGATGGAGTATTTCAAATATCAAATAATTAATAATTAGGTTTTTGATATAATATGTAATGTCCGGTTCGGAACTCTAATACAAGGAAATTAATTATAGATATTATTCGGTGTGTCAGGAATATCCACAATGAGTGGTGTTAAATACGGCAGCACAGCAACTAAGATGATTTTGTATCTATAGTAAAATGTGTCATTTGGTATATATATATAGATTGGAGATAGGATTTTCAGATTACCCTACCTACTTTTGTTACGTACAGTTCTACAAATTTAAATATCCGTCTGAGTTATTTGGGGTTATCAATTCTAACTTTTAATTTAGATATTACGGGCAAATATTTTGTGATAAAAAATCAAATGTTGATTATTATGTAAATAATAAAATGGTTTATTATATAAAAGGGGTTAAATAAAATAATGCCAATTCCTACAGTGAAAATAAATTTGATCTCTGCTTTGATTAGAGTGATATTATATGTTTGGTCCATGTCATTCGATTCCGAGAAAAAGCAAGACTAATATATAAATAAATAATCCAAATTTGGTCAAGTTTGGAAAGCCGGTTTTGGGTATTGGAGTTACCCGCTGATATTTGTATTTGGTGAGCATAGTTGATCGTTTTTTTTTACTGACTGGTCCGTTAGTTGACGCTTTGTTTGTCCCCTTTCGTCCCGTATGTTACGGAAATAACATCTACTTCTAATTGTCTTCTGAGAGAGTTTTTCCGATACCGGAAGAATAAAATTATAAAATTCTCGGAGAAAAACATTGTGTCTCCAAATAATTTACACCAGATTAAGATTAAGGCTAAACTGACAGTAATACATTGCTAGCAAAATTTATTTTGGTTTTACGCCACCGCGGAAAATTAGGTGTAATATACTTTATATTTAACCGTGTAAGTAGTAGGTATATAACATAGCACCCACTCTCATAAGGGCATTTTTATTATTGATTTCTACTTAAAGGTCTGTCACATTTATGAGTCAGTTTCAAATAAATAATATTAACGCCTCTATCTATATTGGCGATTCATTAGGGTGGAAAAACTTTATCAAAAAATGTGCCTTTCGACACATTTCCATCTAATTTTTTTCTTTCCATTTAATTTTTTTCTTAAAAATTACATTTAGCCTATTAATGAAGCGTGCCAAAATAAAAAATGTTTATAATGACTGAATGATTCGAAAAATAAGGAGGGGGACTTTACAGAGCAGCACTGTATAAAATAGAAATAGTGGATATGAAAGGGTATTAATATAAATACTCAATCAATGTGCCATTATATAAACTATTTAAAATCTCTTAATCCGGTTATTAAAGTGATATGATTTTGGCTAACATTAGTATTAAAGCATAATTGTTTGAAATCTCATAGTTGTTCTGAGTCGTGTCCTAGGTCTGGGCCCTGTAGAAAAATAGGTCCTGGTTTATCAATCTGTCCAATGCAATTTTACAAGTATTTATGAAAAGCATGAAACGGTTTTACAGTTTCAGTTAACTAAAGACTAACTACTTATATAGCAATATATTTTTTATTTTGCTTGCATAGGCACCGTGTATAGAGTCGCTGCGGTGCTGCAACAACCCATGGGCGAATCTGTGGGTCACTCAGCAACCCATGGCAACCGCAACTTCATACGAATCAATAGAAAGCAACGACAAAAAAAGGTCATTACCCAAAGATATTAAATCTAAATAGTAATTGCTTGTAAGATTTTTGTTAACAGAATAAAAATAATAAACACATTTTGGTTAATAAATAAACCTATATCTACTTTTAAGACTTCAAACCTACTATACAAATACGAACATATTAATACATACATCCTACACTCGCATTCCCATTGTCAAACAACAAACAATCTCTACAGAACCCTACAACAATCCCTTTCAAATACTCCAGTCTTAAAAGGAGCTTTAGCCTAACGATGTGTTTATTGCCCCCCACCTTGGCGTGCTCCCCTTCTCACGTAGGGGAATCACACGTGGAGTGGGACACGTGCAAGCTGCGAGTTTAAAGGAGGGGAAATATCGCGGGCGGAGCTCAGTGTTGCGACCAATAGGCGTGCGCTAACTGAAGAGCACCTAGCGGGTCGCCGGCGTAGCGCCAGACAAAATGGTTGACACTATCTGTTTCGCGACTTTGTCAACAGATGCCACTAAAAGTATTGTTTAAACACAGAATTTTTAATGGCCTAAGATTTTCGGAAAGTGATGGTGATATTGATGTTTTCTTTCCGTGTGGCTCATTATTGTATATTAGAACAATGATTAAAATACGTAAAATCATTTTTTTTCTTTTTATTGTAAGGTTGTTTTCAACTCTTGCGCAATCAGGACTTCTAGTGACATTTTTTACATTGTTTATATGGATATATATATATATATATATATATATATATATATATATATATATATATATATATATATATATATATATATATATATATATATATACATATATAGATAGGTAACAGAGTACAAATTTTGGGTAAACGGTCTGTATGAGAACTGGTTAAAAGAAGACTCATTTCCCGAGCTTTCGAAAATCTTTATTTCCTTTTTCAAGGCTACAATATAGAGTTGATGGAAAATAAAAAAATATAAAATCTATGGACAACACATACTTATAAAGGAAGATATTTTAAAACCTTCTGGAACACACTGAGATGATGGACAGAAGACAATGAAAATGTATCCTTTCAGGAGGCACACAGGAGGACATAAAATATATTATACGAAAAATGTAGTTTTTTTTTAATCAACCTTCATACAGACCGTTCACCTGACATTTGTACTCCGCTGTCTAGCTAATCCATCAAGAAAAATTAAAAAAAAAAACAGACCATATTGCTCATGTTAGACAAATGATTGAAATGGCTATAACGATGCCTAAATAGCAAGTAGCAGATAAGGAATTCAAAGTTATAATATAAATCGAATATCAGTAAGAAAAATAATTAAATCAGACTTGAATTTGTGCTATTCTTAAAACATGTATTGCCAAGAGATAACTGATTTCAGTAAGAGAGGACAAGCAGAAAGATGCCAAAAGAAAAACTCGGAAGGTTCGGGATCAGAAAAAGCATTTCAAAAATATGGCTTCGGACAAAAAGTTGTTTTGCTTGTAACCACTTCAAAATTCGCAAAACAACCAAGAGTTGACATTACAGTTTTGGAATAAACTGATTCAAGTTAATATAAATAATGCTATTGAGCAATGGCGAAGGAGATTCAAAGCAGTTGTCACCAATGATAGCATTTACACTCAAAATATTATTATCTAAGGTTTGTTATAAAGTTTTAAATAATTCAATGAAAACATATTTTGCTTTTAATTTTCTGCATAAGTTTTAAATCATTAAAATCAGAAAAATTTCCGTAGTTCAAGCATTCTTTATAATATTGTAATTTACATTTCGCCGAAGAGTATCCAATCAGATTATGAATAAATCTATATAACAAAGCTACATTTTAATACCACGTCTGATTTTTTTGCAAACAGGCAAAATCCTTTTTAATTATTTGATGATATCAGCTTTAATTAAGTTGTTCGATATTCTCTCTAGCACCTCAATTCCAGCGTATTTAAGGAATTTGTTATAAATGTATCAATTAATTTCAGTTCTAAAAAAATTTCTTTAGGGCATAACTAAGTCCCGATTAAATTGCAAATTTCAGACAAACCAGGATCAGGGTCATTAAGGTTTATTACTTATGGCTAAGTAACTCATTTTATATGTTTCATCATAAAACAAAGGTAACCACTATTTTTGATAACATATAACAATGTAGGTAATATGACATTAATTAATTAATTACGCAGGAGGGTAAATACTGTTCTTAATTAGAGTAAAACGACTGCCTTGTTCCGAAAAGTCATGTATTCGGAAACAAAAACAACACAATACAAAATAAATGCAGAAGAACAGAAGACACACACAAGTGGAAAACTACACAACAGAAAATAGACAGATATTTATAACATATAACAAAAATTCCACAAAGAAATTGCCATAAAAATTAATTTTGAATACAAAAAAATATATATAACTGTAGAAGGTTACAAGTCTATTTATAACATTTACTTACTCACATGCTCCATATGAACTCCCCTAGACGAAATTGTCGCAACTTCATCGACTATAGTAAAGATATATTGAGGCCTTCTGAAATATCTTTGTCTATAACATAGCTAGTGCAGCCAAGCCAGTCAGTCGATCTTGAATCATACTTGACCGTAAATAATTATTTTTAGTTAAGAAAAACCTACCCTTATCAGATGCGAGTATAACGGGAATTAAAACAAAATTCGCAAAAAAACTATAAAATTTGGAAAACAGGCCGTGAGATCGTTGTTTATACGATAGTCTAACAACTGTGGAGGTGACATAATTGCATTGTTAATTTTTTGAAAGGACAATAGTTTATCAAACAATTAATTTCCCTCTATAACTTTAAAATGTTGCATAACAAAAAAAGTCAATTTATAATTTTCTTAAACTTGTCAAAAGTTCTAGTTTTCCTAAAATGTTTAAGTTGCCTAATGCATTGACACATTCACTTAAATCAACATTCAATTTTTGTTACATCTGGCTAACAATATATATTTTTGAACGTCGTGTCATATTATTAGGGATATTATAAATTTGTAGGAAGCTACTTCATCAGACAAAACCTATACCATGTTTCCGGTTTTATTATTTCTGGAATTATGCTCTGCTGTTGCGAAGAGATCTTAAAGCTCTTATTCTATTCTCTCATCGTGTATAATTTACAGGTTTTAAGGTTGGTTTCGTAATATGGTTTTTTTTTTAAATATCGCATATGTATATTGAGGAAGAAAATAATACCCATAACTCCTTTACCAAATCAAAAAAATTGCTTTTTCATTCGTAAGCGTTATATTTAACAATCTCCTTTTAAAAAGGCCAATGTATTCTCCACGCATATTTATTATATCCTTATCATCTTATATTTTGAATATGTAAGTTAAATTAAGGCGATTATTCATTTGATAAAAAACTAAACATTATCATTCTCCAGTTATGTCAATAACAAGAAAAACAAAAAAAAATTCTTTAGTAGCAACTTGATTTTAAGATAAGTCAACACATCTCAAGACAAATCTAATTTGCTCAGTAGGGCTGCAACCCAAAATTATAGAAAAATATTTAGAGCCTTACGGATGTAATTACTTGATTTTTTATAACCCAGGCAAATAAACCAATTACAATATCTATCATTTTTTCTATTGTGTTATACCACCTCCCTTTTGATTTTTAAAAATAATTTGTTATGCTTTATTTATTATACAACTTTAGATATACGAAATTTCATATCGGCCCATTTTCCGGCACATTCAATATGGTGCGCAATTTTCCCATACTTTATAAGCCAATCTGAACAATGATGCCAATTTAAGAAACCTTTGTAAGTAAGTCCAACACTAATTATCTTACAGGAGGAGCAAAACAAGGTCTTTTGGTGTTTTTTGAATAAACTAGTCAATTTTGAATAGCTTGATTAGGCAACATTCTATCAAAGTAGCAGTTGTTGAATTTTATTCCCGTTTTATACGATTGAAAATCTAATGAACTATCTGTACGTCCAGATTCCCTCAAAGTATCGACGATAAACTTTCCAGCTGTTGTTGCAGGATCAGTGGAAAAGACTTCTGATGTCGAAAATATCTTTGCAGCGGTTGGCAACATTGGACTGCATAGAAAGATACTTTTTGAAGCCTAAAAGAGGAGGAACCGAAAGGCACACAAAATGCGAGCAAAAACCTGGACCAAGGACAAACCCCACCCAGCTAAACAAACCAAAAACTCGGAGAGAACCGAGAAAACAAGGGCAAACAAGATCTTTGCTGGACTTTTCAATTGCGCAAAAGGAACAGCCTAGTGAGAAACCTAGCAAGGCTGTTATCGGACCCAGGATGTCTGTGACCCCACTCCATCCACAGACTACGCTAAGTCAAGGATAATCGAACTTAATCGCAGACAGGTGACTGCTTTCGATAAAATTGCTTCTGAAAGTGCAAGTTCATTGCAGTTTTAAGGAGCAAGATACAAAGGAGGTGTTTTATGGACGTGTACAAATCACTTCACCAAGATCTGGTGGCAACATACGGTTGCATGTATGAGCCACCTTTAGGAAGGAGTTAAACTCAACGTTTTTGAGGCCAAGGATTCCCAAAGACGGCAAAAGTACTCGTCTGACTCTCGATGAGAGACTGGCTGATACTTATCTGTAAAGTAGAACAAACAGGATAGACCCTGACCTTCTCAATTGATGTGGCATTTTTTAGACAACTTGAACTTTCTCAGTTCGAGGCCTGTCAGAAAGTCGGAAGAGTAATCTGCCGAGTGTTAAAGAGACCCACAGAGGAAAGAGAGGGTAATCCAGGTGAACCTCCAGCACTTTAGAGCAACCTCTGCAGTACTGGTCAGGATGATGAAGACCTGTGATATTGACCTCCTAAAAGAACCCTGGATATATAAGTGGGAAATAAAAGGTTTCCAGGGGAAAAAAATATACATTACCTCTGAGCTAAATCTGGCTGTGCAGCAGCTAACAGACCCTGTAAAATTGGCTTATGAGGACATCTGTCCACTTGCGAGAGCTTTAGACAGGAACGTTTCCTGGTGAAACTCTCACCTCAATGCAAGGAGACGGGCAGTAAGACTAAGGAGAATCAGGTAAAAAGAACGGGAATATGGGAGGCCTATAAAAGCTCCCTGAGGAGTAAAAAAGGAGCTGAGAAAGGCAAAAAGAGAATCGTGAAGAGGGCACTGTGAGGTGCTAAAAAGGACTCCGAAATGTAGCAGGTGTCCAAAGACACTCTCGAAATACACTTAGGGGAGTATAGGTCAACTAGGAAGGACACGATGATCGAAGTATTTCAAGTCACTTTCTCACCTTTCAATTACTGGAATAACTTCCTGAAGAATGGCGCCGTCGATGACTGGAAGAAATCCCTCTGAGGACTTCTAGGGAGGCGTGGTAAGTCGCTAAAAAAATGGCTGTCAAGTAACTCCAGCGAAGGTCAAGTGGGCTATTAACTTTTTTGATCCCTTTAAATCACCTGAACCGGATGGACTTTTTCGGCTATGCTAAGAGGTTATGGACTCACTGATTCTCAGATTGTGCACTATTTGTAGTAGTATGGGGGTTGATCAGAGTCTTGTTTATTCCCAAGTCTGGACGCTTTGAGTCAAGGACTTAAAATATACCGACCAATAAGCCGTATGTGCTCTGCTCTCAAAGCAATGAATAAGGGGTACTCCATTTCATCAATGCCAACACAGGAAAATCAACTGAATCGACTTTTCATAAACTAAGGTGGAAAATACTATTAAAAACTGTTAGCAGTGTTCTTGATATAGAGGGGGAATTTAACAATGTCTCCTCCGTGTGAATAGTAGGGAAATTTAGTGACCTGGGAGTCGATAGAAACTGCTGTAGGTAAATTGAGGCCCAGTGATATATACTGTTCTAATGGGATTAGCCCAGTTTAATGGTGAAACGTATCAAAAACAAATGAAAGAACTGTGGCTGGGGTCAATGGAGAGCGGCCGAGGAGAAGCATGAATTTCTCACTTGGCTCTTTCCCCACTGTCTTTCAAGCAGAAATCTGTGCCATAGTTCGATGTGCGAGAGATAAGAAGGAGAGGTTATGTAGATCAGCGCATCTATAGCTGGTCATATAACTAAGCAGTGCTTCCAAAGGTAACATTTAGATTGGTTTCGAATTGCTTAGATAAACTATGTGCGTTGGCTGAACGGAACACTATCAAGTTGGTGTAGGTTTCAAGAGGCCATAGCGCGTTGAAGGCAATGAAAAAACTGATAAGTTTGCTAGAATAAACCTTAGATGAGGCCTTCGGACCAGAACGTCTCGCTGGAGTATCGAAGTGTACAGTACGAGGCTGGGTAAACACATAGGTGATGAATAGTAACAAGATCCACTGGCAAAGTGTACGTGGACATCTAATGTTAAACTTACTAAAAATATGTTCTTTCTGAGCACAAATCATTTAAGGATTAAATAATAGGCATCCTTACCAGACACATGGCTGTCAAGAACCACCTATGTAAGTTAGGTGTATGAGCTGGTGACCTAACATGCAGATTCTGCTGTAGGGAAAATGAGAAAACTATACATATGTATATGCTATTGTAAGGCATTGGATCGTAAAAGGCATTTGCTGCTCGGGCAACCAAAGCTCAACCCAGAAGAAGTTTTTGACTTTTCTATTCTGGAACTGAGCAAATTTGCTCAGAGTTTTGAACCGAAATGGTTATCTTAAGTGTAGAGGTGTTGGCGGTGAGCGTGGTGGCATCAGCGCAAGCCCCTCCACTCTGGCAGAATATGCTGCAAAACTTCAGTGACAGGGGGTGGGTTTTGGCCGATATTCTGAAGGTCGACTGCCAGCTGGCTTTTGGCCAATGGTGTTCGTCAAATGATTTTCTCTCCAACGAGAAAAACAAACTGAACATTGGATACATTGCATTTTTTATTTTTTTTTGTTTGCAAGCATATATATATATATATATATATATATATATATATATATATATATATATATATATAGCAGGACTGAGTTATTGAGATCACTGGAAACAGTGTACCTTGTTCTTTTGTGTATTTTTGTTATTTTTTTTCTATTGTTTATTTGTTATGCTCAAATCTCCGCAATAAATATTTTTTGAATTTGGATAACCAGGTTTCATGTGTATTAATTTCGTTAATAATTCTTAATTGGATTAAATTTGTTCGTGCAATTCTTTTTGCGATCAATGTAAATCATTTAAATTAAAATCTGGTACCTAAATAGGTACCTTCGCCATTATATTTTGTTTTGTGAGAGTCGCGATGATTGCAAAACTTTATGTTTTAAAAAAACAAAGACACCCCGTAAAACCCTCGAAAACTGGACACCCTGCACATTATAAGAAAGCAAAGTTTTTCATCCAATCTCAGAGAATAATCTTACTGGCTGAAGTAGTTGCAAGTAAAAATGTTATCACTCCCCAGTAATTAAAAACACCTATATTTAAGTTTCAATTTAGATAAGCTGAGGAGAAACAGAAAAGCGAAACTTTTCGTTGCAAAGCCCCTAACGGATTTAAGAATGAAAATTTGAATTTAGTTTCGGAACTTTTTAGGTGGTTTTAATATAGCGGCCCGCATATTCCGTGTGTACATCCTTTCACTACTGTCGTTCTGAAAAGAACAGTTTTGCTGACGTTACCCAAAAATCACATTTGGCATTTTCGAAGCTTTCCTTTTCGCGTCCGAATAGAGACACAGGCCTATCTTGAAAACACGATTGCATATAAAATTATAGATTTGTCGTAATAGATCTGCTGTCGAAAGTATTTTTAGAATACCTAAAAAATCTGCAGCAGATATATATTAATTACATTCATTAGTAATGACATTCCTGGAAGTAACAGCCGCCATCGACCTCTGTTTGGCGGCCCATTATTAGTATCGCTACACTATACGGTATAGACCTTATAGTTTTGAAGTGCCTCATATTCACACAGTTTGCTACTAAGAAAGAAAATGTTCCCTAAATGGATCCCCTCTGTGTATTGTATTCGATATAGCTCAGTGCCCAGAATTACTAGTCTACATTGCAGGGCATCCGATCAATTAAACCAATGTGCTTATACACCGGTTCTACGCTCTTACGCGGTAATCTAAGTTGTCTCTTTATAACATTATTCTTGTATTATATTTCCAAACAAGTAGACCTGCTTGCTTTTAGCAACACCGAGACCAATATTGATTATTGCTTGCGTGCTAATATCACCAATAAATGGTGACACGAGCGGCTGATGTGGAGAATTTATGAAAGTACCTGATGAACTTTGATGAACTGACTAATTATATAGATAATTTTCAGTTTGATATTCTTGGTTTGTCCGAAACCTTGTTAGTCATCAGTTATTTTCCTGCCTTGTTGTGAATTTGTATAGACGGTTATTATGCAAAAATACTATGAATGACCTTTTTTTATTCATCTGCTATTTTCTGTTTTTATGTGCATATAGGGAATCCTTTGTTGAAAACTGCGGAGGGGGGGGGGGCTAAATTTATAGTTACTCCACTGAAGAATTTAGTGGTTTCATGCCCCTAGTTTTCGACAATGAAGAAGAAACTATATAACTGCTGGTCGATAAAGGTAGCCCTTATTTGTATCAATTCGGTAACAATCTTTTCGCTATACCTAACTAATATGTTTTTGATAGCTTTAAATAAAATCTGTCAATTTCTATCGATTCTTCTACAGTTCTAAACCTTTTTTTTTGATATTTTTATAGGCTTGATTACTCCAAAAGAAAAAACCGCAGAATTTACCACCATATCAATAAATAATGATTTTAATCAAGACAAAGCTACCCGAATTAAAACAACAAATAAGAAAAGTAAAAAAAAATCAGCAGAGTTGTACCTGCAGCCATTCCCTCTGCTGCAACGATATAATTTAATTTAAGAAAGTCATAACTCAATAATTCGTTCGCCAAATTCGCATAATGAATTGCGAACGGTCTCGGGGATTTAAAATATAGGCATCGCCGCGGGCCGCTAAATTAAAACCACCTAAAAAGTTCCGACAATAAATTCAAATTTTCATTCGTAAATCCGTTAGGGGCTTTGCAACGAAAAGTTTCGCTTTTTGTTAGTTTACGCTTTTCTGTTTCTCCTCAGCTTATCTAAATGGAAACGCAAATATATATGTTTTTAATTTGTGGGGAATGATAAATTTTTACTTGCAACTACTTCAGCCAATGAGACTATTCTCTGAGATCGGATGGAAAGCTTCGCTCTCTGATAATATACAGTGTGTCCAGTTTTCGAGGGTATATATATACCCTCTACTACTCTATATATATATATATATATATATATATATATATATATATATATATATATATTCTGCATCTTTTGCAGTCTGGAGCGACTTTCATTGTTAAACATGGGCCATAAACATGAGAATAATGAGAGTGAGTGAGAAAAAACGAGGGAGCTAACCAGTGTCTCGATTCAGGGAGGTCTTAAGAGGATAAAGCCTTTGCAAGGTTAGATAGACCTTGCGATACACATTTAAAAAATTACTCTGAAATTACAATTTTGAATCAGTTGTCAAACCCATATTCCCAACAGACTGACAGAACTTGATCACCTGTCTATCTACTAAAAGTTGAACATCACCGACTTTCTTGAAGTGATAGGTCGAGCTTAGCAACATGTGATGACTGTTTGATACATGCAACACAAGTTATCTGTTAGGCATTGTATAACATTGTGAATAATTATATTTCATAGTCGTTCCTTTCCATTAGGTGAAAAATCAATTGAGAGCTGAATATCATCAACATAAAGATGGATGTAGCAGGATTTAGGAATAGGCTGTAAATTAGCAAGGCACAGAGAAAAAGGTAAAGGGTCCAGAACTGAGCTCTGTGGTACATCAGAATCAATTGACCTTAAATCAGATTCAGATCATATTATGCACAACTACGAATTCTATAATAACTCAGCTTGACCAGAAGTTCAAGTCAAGATTTATTGAATCAAATGCCTTTGATATATCCAGCCGTCGATCTATAGCACTAAGCAGTTGTCAAGAACATTGCACAAATAGTAAAAGTTCCAAATCCACAACGCAAGCTTATAGTTTAGCGATAACGGAAACGTTTTGCAGAAATACCGCCAGCAACAAAGGTATGTGGATTTTGCTTTAAAATAAGTGATTTGATCAAATTGATAGAGCCAGGAGAAAAATTGAACTGAAAATTTGAGAATGTCCCACATGCAAAAGTGTTAATATAGGTCGAGTTAGCAGGAAGGCGCTGCACTGAGTCGATAATCATTCGATTAATTTTATTAGGGTTACAAAGAAGGGAAGACTGGCTAGCGCCGTGAACGTCCCTCCTATGCAAATGGCACATTAGTATGGTATTATAACGTTTCCTAAATGTACAGAAATATTTTTTATTACTGGCAGATCTTTTATATCTAAACCATGCTCTATCTTTAAGGGCTTTCATCCTGACTAGAGTCTCAGTAAACCAGGGCTTTTTACATTTTCTAGAATTATTCGTTATACAAATAATCGTACCATATTTTGTCGAAGAGGTCAAATATATGAGTTTGAAAGTATAATAGTTGGTTAATTATAACTTTTGTTTTGTAGATTTCAGACCAATCAATTAAATCAATCTCATGATAGAACTCAGTTTGATTAAAATTTTTAAAATCGAGGACAAACTTGGCTACATTTTATTTTTAGGGTTTTCAAATGACAAATCTATAGTGGATTGGACCATGATCAGCATGAAAAAAGCAAGAGATTTCAGAGCTAACAACTTTAAAAAAGCATTTGCAACAATCACATCAATAAGAGATTCAGAACAAGAAGTTATTTGTGTAGGAAAATGAATATGCTGTATACAAAGTTGAGAATACATTAGATAATTAAAATATTTTGACATGCTTGTGTCAATAGAAGGACATTAATACTTATGCTAGCCAAATAGACCACGATCGAATAAAGTTGATACATTAGTATAATTTTGATCAGGCGGCCTGTGGAACACTCACAAGGAATACGTTAAACCATTTAGTTTAACCTTTAAGACAATATATTCAAGTTGGTTGCCATCATCAATTGGCACATGCACTAGGTACTGAGAAACCTATACCTCTGAAAATGTACAGACAGAACTAGAAAATTAAAAATTATATAGACAACTTCCTCATAAATACTCCTTAAATTGTTCTCCACTATATCCTAGACATGTTTCACATACTCGCCTTATGGCACTAATAATGAAAGGTCGCGCCTGTGACTCTTGAAAGGCTCTTTCGATGGAATTTCTTAAATATGTCATTGTATGGCACTGCACGTTAGAAATCTTATTTTCAAGGTATCTCCACAAAAAGGAATCCAGAACGGATAAATCGCGTGACACAGGTGGCGATTTTACTGGACGTGTCAGGGAAACATCTACTCTTAACTCGGGCACCACGTTTTTCAGTATATCTCGGTATATATTTGCAGTAATGCTGCCTTTAAATACATTATATTTGATTTGGCTTCCCAGTATAAAGCATAAAAAGCTGAAAAGAAATCTGCATTCCTTGCCGCCACTGGCAAAATGCGCCTCACCCGATCATAATTTTTTATAAAAATAATTTTCATAATATCAACTTCACAAAACTAACTTCTCCTACGTCAAACGTTTGTAAACTGTCATTTGCTACTTATTGAAAAAGTAACTAAATTTCAAGTCAACTTATTACCTAAAATATCCAAAAAATGCCTCCATATTTTATTAAAATTTAAAAAAAGAAACTCTTTTACATGAACAGAGTAAAGTAAACAATAAAAAAAATCGGTGATTTGCATTTATTTCTGCTAAATTTCATTTATGTTTTGATACGTTTTTACTTCTGGATTAACTTCGGCTGTATCAAATTGATTAAAATTTAACTTTTTACCATTCTTTCATTCAAGATGGCGAAAGCCGAAAGCGCTTTGGTATGGTTTTGTTTAAAAAATATTTGCACGAAATACAAAGTTTCTACTTTTCCAAAGAAAGAAAAGTTTATACAGTGTAATCATGCAGCCGCGAGGATGGTACGCCATTCCAAAACCTAATCCAAAGTTTATAATATATCAATAGTCTTTTTTTCTTACCACAGATTGCCTATGTCTCCTACATACTGGGGCAGCGGTGGTCCTTTCAGTGTAGAATGTTTTTAAATTTAATTTTTTTTGGTATAAATATTTTTTATTATCACAATACCAGAAGAAACGAATTACTTTATTTAACCATAAACAATATTTGTGTTGATCTATCTATATATTTAAAACACTAAGCCATATTTTTCAGCAAGTTCGTGACTATTTCTTGTATTTTTTTAATGCGTATCTTTTCTTCAATAACATTTCTAAATGATGTGGTGAATGCGCCTCATATTCTTATAATTCCACTGGAAACTCATCGCGCCATCTGACGGAAAGGGCAGAAAAGGTCTGCAGGGCCAGCTACTTGTAATAATCTTAAGGTTTTCTGGAGTAGCTTGATGTTTTTCGTGTTTGTTAAAGAATCATGGATTTTATGTTTTTTTAGAATTTCGTTTATCGTTGTTGCCTTCTTGTCATACTTCTTTCGTTCATTTTAATCTTTTTTAACTGGTGGTCCCGTAGTATGACGCAATTAGATTTCTATTATGTTAAGTACTGTTTTAAAAATATACTAAAAAATCAACTCATTTTGTTGAAAGTAGAAACTAGCCTTTCCTAACTTTCATGTCTAGGGGAAAGCAATTATTACTATTAAACAATAATATTATAAAATCTTAAGAAACTAAGATATGTTGGTCCAGATAATAAACGAACATAACTAAATGTGACACGATCAGTCTTTAGTAAAAATCGAAACAAGACGTTGATTTAATAAAACGTCACATGATTTCAATATCAAAGAGATTTGGGTAGATAATAAAGCGCGGGCAGGCGTGAAAATTATTACAAGGAAGAAAAAATACAACGACAACGCCACCGCCAAGTAATAAAATTGGGAAAAAGGCGAATGACGTAATGGGTCACATTCGGATATTTCTTAAACCTAAATGTAATTACCTTAGCCAAATTCTATTCATAGCTTTATTACATTTTCTTTAGATAATCTATATGTAATAACTAATATGTTTTTACTTCACTCGCAAAAGAGGAGGGATGACTTGGTAACATTTTGGTAAAAGTCCAATATGACCTACATGGCGGCGTAGTGAATTGTTACAAAAATTATTAGTAAAAAACTACCTAAGCAATTTATCTTAAATTTTGCAAAAAATGAAGTATTATTAAGGAACCAATTGGTAAAATTTTGATATGAATCCAAAATGGTGGAACAAAATGGCGGCTTAATAAAAAAAAAAATTCAGCGTGATAAAAATAACTTAATAGACTGATTTTATAATGTGTGCCATAACTAATTGTGGTATAGAGATAAACTAGTAAAGCTGTGGTCTACTTCAAGATAGCGGAACAAAATAGCGGCCAAATAAAATGTTTGTATTAGTGAAAAAATCAGCCTCTGTGATTTTATCAATTTCGTAGGTCGGTTTGTTGGTTTGTTTGTACGTTCGCGGCTTAGCTTAAAAACTTCTTGTCAAATTGACTTAAAATTTTAATCAAAAATTAAGGATCATATGCAATAGCAAAACGTTCAAAAAATTATTACTAAATTATCCAATTTACCTCAAATTTTACACAAAAATCAAGTGTTACGTGAGAGTGAACCGGTAACATTTAAGTATCAATATACGATAGCAAAAGAAAATAGCGGCCTAGTAAAATGTTTAAAAAAACCCGTCTGAAAAATTACTTATCAGATTAATTTCAAATGTTGTGCAAACATTAAATATGATATAGAGATAAATTGGTAAAGTTGTGATACGAATTTAAAATGGCGGAACATAATGGCGGCTTAATAAAATGTTTAAAATATCAATGTTAGAGAATTATTCAATTGACTATAAATTTTGCAGAAAAATTAAATGTGATATAAGGATAAACTGGTACGAATTCAATATGACGTAACAAAATGACGGTGCGTGTCAATATAAAATTATTTATGAAAATTAAAAAAAAAATCAAATTTGCAGTGGGTAGAACCTGGTAAAATATTGTTAGGAACCCAATATGATAGAACAAAATAACGCCCAATAAAAATGTTAAAATATTTTTTTTATTTTTTATTGTAAAACTAATTCACTGTTTCTACTATTAAGTATACACGTTAGGAAGAATTGATTTAAAAAATGTTTTAACGCAGCTGTATTAGAAGTAACAGTTGATCTAGAAATTCGTTAATTATCAATATAGTTTTACTAAGAAAATCACTATGCGACTGGTAATTCAACAAACCAGAGAAGGGTTGTGTTCAAAACTCAAAACAAAACAAAAACAAATTTAAAATAGGCAGTATATTGACAACCTTGGATTGGATTAAGCAAACAGCAAAGCAGGCTCTGCCAACTGACGGATAAGGTAGGATTTAACGACAAGCGTATGCCTAGTCATAAAATAGCATTGATATTTGACAAGTAGTATTGTAGATATTTATCATATCTATACACACAAATTTCAAATATCTCTCGCCCTCCGCCAAAGTTGGAAATGAAATTATGGCTCGGCCTCTCTCATCTTCTTAAACAGTCAAAATTAGAAACAAGCGCAAATACTTCTCCTTTTTTGTTTCTAGTAACTATCACTTTAAATTAACATTCAGTTAAACTCAAGTTTTACTTGGACCTATACAAGTGGGCCTAAATAAAATAACAAGAAGCAATATTAAAAATGTGTCGATCTCATTGCACTTGGGAATAATTCAATAGACAATGCAATGAGTATTTAAAAAATATTAAATTGAGGGACAAATAGAAGAAGTAAATGAAAATTAAGTTACAAAGTTAATTTATACGATACTTCAAAGTGCCTACCTGCTTTTCTCAAAGCACTATTTTATTAACGTAACTAATACATTCTTTTTAAAATAATAATAATAATAATAATAACTAAGTCTGACCATCTGGGTACTGCATCCAGCAGTATTGAGGACGTCACGGTAATTTCGTAGTCCGTACTGTCAGCGACGTCCAGCTGTCCGCTGTCCTAAATACCCAATATCCCTGCCCTTTCCACACCCTAGCCACCCTAAACCCCTCCTAACTTTTGAAACCCCACGGAGCAATTAACCTCGGTTAAGTTGCTTGGGGAGTGACGCCTCCATGGACACGAGTTACCTGGACCACCAGAGTCAAACGGAAAAGAGCCGCTGCCTGGGGATAGCCAGGGTACCTTTGGAGCCACTGCTGAAGGTGACAGCATGCGGGACCTTGGCGGCGAAAGGCTGAACAGGCGGGCCTTTGCCGAAAAAACTGCTACAGCCGAACCTATTCCCGAGAATTTCATCACAGCCGACAATGTTGGAGACGGAAGTTGTCTGTTCCGATCAGTCAGCTTGCACATATACGGCCATCAAAACACTCATACCAAACTGCGAGAAGACGCATTGAAATACCTACGACAAAACTGGTCGGAACTTCAGATATTTTCGTTATTTCACGACGACGAAATGAAGGACTTCGACAACTATTATAAGTTCATGAGAAAAACCACTGCATACGGAACGAGCCTAGAAATATTTGCTCTCTCGGAAACACAGAAGCACATCTTCCATATTTTCTCAAAACCAAGAACAACAAGAACAAAACAAATGTGCATTAAAGAGAGATCAACAATAATAGGCAAACAAACACACAATAAAATGATCTACCTTCTACTAAGAGGCGATCCAATGTCGTGACACTTTGAGCTTCCAGCACCACAAAACATCAATCCAAACAACATAGCATCGGGTGAGCAGCGTAACGGTCGAGGACGCTGCGCGAAAGGACAGCTCGACCGAAACGATCACGACCAGGCAAAGGAAAATAGACCCACCGAAAGTGTTTTGCCGGCTAAGCTGGCACCCACCAAGGCGGGAAAGGCAGGGCAACGCATGAGCTGCATTACAGAATCGAGCGAACCGATCATGCGCTGCCCAAATAGATACACAAATAAATCTGACACAGATGCTAACCAGACACAACAACTTGAGCCCATTACAACAGCGGATATATCGCAACGACTACCTGCAACTACCAAGGCAGGTAAACTAAGGAAGAGGTTAAAATGGACAGATGAAATGAATCGGACGGTGATGCATTCCTACTACGCCGCTACCAAACTTGAGACAATTTCATCAGGATACGGACATAAACTGCATACACTTTTCATAGCACAATATTCAGAATACAAATCACTTATCACAGAACAGAGAGTAACAGATCAAAAAAGAGTTATCACTAAGACCAGTAAGCTCACCCCACTCGCATTAAAAAACATCAAAGCTATGGTAGCTGCTGAACTAAACACTCATCAACCAAACATTGAGGACAGCGGGGCAGATGCCGAACCGATCCCACATACAAACCAACACAACTTTGTGCAAGAGGATCTGCAACCTCACTCAATGCTCAGTAGAGGCGAAGCACCTAGTAACAACACACGACAGATGACAAGCACCATACAGCACACAGGACAAGTGAATCATTCGCCCAAAGCACCATACACACAGCTACACTTCGGACCGTCTCTCACACAAGCAATCAAAGTAGAAATGAAGTCACATCTAAACAAATGGTCAGGCTCCGATCCTACAACAAGAGATCCTATTCCTCATGTAATCTTCAAACGGGACATACATAAGATCCTAAAGACCATCAACGAACACATAATTCTCGAGTACGTAACGAATGCGAGCACAATTGAGGACATTCATACAGTGATCTACGCAGTAGCTATAACCACGATAACACAGAACAATCAGAAACTCCCGCCACGATACAGAAACACCAAAGTTAAACATAAAACCAAAATTCAAATGGCAGATAAGGATCGAAAACAAAATTATTAAAATTAGAAAAGAATTGGGACATCTTACCCAATCCATGAACGGCAACAAGTCAAAACGTATCACACAAAGTGTAGAGAAAATCAAATCTGCATCTCCTGATTACACGCTTACATGATCCTTCATGGATTAAAGCGGAAGAAGACAGACACAAGTGCTTAGAGGAACAAGAGGACGTTGCAATGACAAAACAAGAATCTGCAGAAACAATCAAATACACGCATAACTGGAGATGTTCTGGAATAGAGAACATTCATAACTTCTGGTACAAATAGTTTTCCTCACACATGAAGCTCTCACTCGCCAAATTAACGAAATTATTTTAAAACCTAGCACACTCCCCAGTTTTCTCACCCAAGGAATAACATACCTTAAATCCAAAAATTCAGACAATAAGAACCCGTCAAATTATCGACCTATTACGTGCCTTCCAAGCCTATATAAAATTATCACAGCTACAATTACCAGGAGAATAGAACATAATAGCACACAAAAACATTCTAACGGAAGAACAAAAAGGGTGCAGGAAAAACAGCCGAGGATGCAAGTAGCAGCTCATTATAGACAGCGTCATCATGGAACAAACCAGGAAAAATTATAGAAACCTTCGTACTGGTTACATAGATTATAAAAAAACCTTTGATTCGATATCCCACAGTTGGCTAACCAGAGTACTAGAATTATATAAAGTCAATAAAAACATCAGGCAATTTCTTACGCAAATCATGAGTACGTGGAAAACTAAAATCAACTTGAGAACACAAAAAGAACACATCGAAACAGAAAAGATCTACATCAGACGAGGTATGTTCCAGGGAGATTCACTCAGCGCTTTGTGGTTCTGCCTCTGTCTCAATCCACTCTCAAACACACTGAATAACACAAACTTCGGATTTCAAATTAAACACCAAAAAAATAACCTACACAAAATAAACCATCTCTTGTACATGGATGACAAAAAATTATATGCAAGCTCAAAGGCACAGCTAAAGGAACTCCTTAAAATCACAGAAACGTTTACCCTGGACATTAACATGGAATTTGGTATAAGTAAATGCAAGCTACTTTATATCAACAAGGGACAGTGGAAAGACCACCCTACGGGAAAAACAATCAACAATGAAACTATAGATAACATGAGTAGAGGGGATTGGGGGGTTAGTCTCGCTCCCCATACCACTTTTTCATTGGTCTCCCACTTCCCGCGCCTGTCTCTGCCACGCCTACTTGACTCTGCTTGATTCTGATTGGTCTTCCCCACTCTTACGTGTGCATCCGGAGGGAGATGTTTTATTTAAGTGTTAGCAGCCAACAGAGCAATTCATTCTTACTGTAGTATCAGTATTTTTAAAAGTAATGAAATTAAAAAATATATATTAATTAAAATGAGTTGTCGCCACGTTGTTTTGCAAGAATCAAGTGACCTACATTTTGAGCAATTGGAAAAAATGTCTTCAATGTACGAAGACGAAATACTCTATTTCACGGTGGGAGGAAAAAACATTTTCGACGTTAAACAAGCATGGTTAGCCGATCTAGATAAAAACAATTTTGAAGAGGTTCAAGACAATAGTGAAGATGAGGGGATACATAATTTCTTTGATGCCGGTTGTGGTGAAAAAGGTCTAGTAAATATTAAAAAAATAAGTGCTAGTGATGCTGTTGAACCAAATTATCTACGCCGCGAAGTTTGTGTTTTTCAAGATTATGTCGTCATAATGTCTTCGTTTGGTGATGCTTATAGTTTGTGCTTACGATGCTATTATTTGCACGCATTAGAAGCACCCCTTGGCAAACACAGTTTTGTGTCTACACATTACAAAAGAGCAATGGAATGTTGTGAAAAAGACTTGCGCTGTACATTGTGCAATGACAATCTTTTTCATTTCAGTGCCCCTGAAACTTGTGTAGTGTGTAATAAAACTGAAGAGAAAAAAATTGAAAACCATTTAGTGGACAAAAGTAATTTTGAATAAAGTTAAGCAAAAAAAGATACAATACATTTTGAAAAGGATAGAATGATGGGATTAGGACTTGTAAATATATGCAGTAACAAAAAATTACCTAGGAGTTTTTTTCTACGCACTATAAAAAAGCAGTAGAATGTGCAGTGAAGTATAAAACAAAATTAGAAACCATTTAGTGGACAAAAGTTATTTTAAAAATAAAATTGCAGAATAACCTTTACAATTAATAGTAGGAGATTAATCATGGTCGAGTGCTATTCAGAACTATTCGTGGACATTTAAGATTATAATTGTCTATTTTGACTTGGTCTCAAAGGAGCTTGCTATCTACGATGGCGTACGCTGGTCTAATTTTCTTTTTAAGTCACCATTTAAAAGAACCATGTTATCTGCCAAGGATCAAGAAATAGTTGATTGGTCTGAAGAATATCATGGGTTGGAATGGGACGTTAGATATATAGAATTAAATGAAATAGAAGAAATACTCAAGAATATTGTAAAGACATATAGTAATCCGAAGATCTATGTCAAAGGCATTACAAAGACAAACTTTTTAAGAAAAATTTTCACCCCAGAGCTGATCATAAGCATTCCAGTCAACGAGGAACCCAAACTACGCAAATTTAAGAAAATTCCAGAATGTTATTTTCATGAAAATTTAAGTCCTTGGCATTGTGCCTTGGCTAATGTAAAAATATTATATGATTATAAAAATATTATATGTTTATAAAAATTGTTATAAAACTTGTTAAATGAAAAAAAATAGAAGTAGATTTATCACAAGACAATTTAATTATTAATAAAATATAAGAAAATATAATTAATTTTTGTTTAAACACATAATAAAGAATATTATTATCATACATAATTTTTTTTTTAGTCCCACACACTTCCATATTTGATATGCTCCTTAGTACGTTTTATTACCAATTAAATGCGGACGCAAAAAAAGAAACAAAATAAAATTTAAGAATATTTATTATACATCGAATTAATATTACTAAAAAATATATTTAAAATTACCTTTTGCACTTTGTATTGTATTATAATGGTCATTTACATTTAACACTATAAATTATAATAGTCTTCTGCTCCTAAAACTAAAAATTATATTTATAATTGAACGGTCTTTTGCACAACCTTTTGGGTTGTTTTCTCTTGGCACTTATTGGGATTGACACTAACGGCACAATATCAATTTGAATAGGTCCATTGCTTACCTTTATACCAAATAAAAGTTCTAAATCGTGCAGAAGTCTTAGCACGAACTCATCCACAGTTTCTGACCATTCTGATGGAGCTAATGCTGGGGGTGATGTTTCTGTTGGTGTAAGCTCTGGTGACATCAACTGCTGTTGTCGATGTGGAGTCATGGAAACTCCAGCTGAAGTTGTTTCTATTACCTCCGGTAAACACCACTTTTTGGGGGACATTGGTATTTCGGCAGATGTTCCTGGTTCCTCCTGTGAACAGCACATTTTGGGTGATATTGGTACTTCTACTGAAGTTGTTGGTTTCTCCGGTATACACCACATTTTTTCGGATATTTGTACTTCAACTGAAGTTGTTAGTTCGTTTGGCACACACGACATTTTGATACAAAACAATCTAGACTGAATCAAATGACAAAGACTGAATATTGCAGTAGAATCACGAGAATATAAAGCACAAAAGAGACAGTCCCAACACGCCTAAGTACCACCCTCACTTACCAACCAAGAACCACTAACAAAAAAAAAAAAAAAAAAAAAATTTATAGTTGCCGAGTTCACGTCGGGAGGTATTTGACACCAGTTGACCTTGGTACCACGCTGTACCAGCCACCAACCTTGCCAGTGGGCGTGACTTAACAAGAAGTGGTTTTAAGCGGCTTTCGAGTTTACATGTACCGTCAGTTGAAAGTCCTATTTCTTGTACGCCAGTTCCTATCGTGCTTCTAAGTGTCTGCGGTGAATTCTCTTGTGTAATTGTGTTTTCGTGCGTTTTAGACTGCAAATCTTTAGTTATCCTACTCCTAAATTTTATGTTTTGAGTGTTGAACATTTATCCTACATTGTGTGATCTAGTTTACAGATTTCTTTCGTTTTGTGATTTTTGCAGGTTTGATTTTTATTTTTTACCACTATGAATTCTCTAACTGACTTTGATTTTGAATTTGATTTTACCTTATTTGATTTGGAAGAGGCTTGCCCAGTCCATGATTTAATGGATTGTCATTTGTGTCAATTAAAACCGGACGCGTTAGAAAAATATTTTAATGAGAACATGGATAATACTCAATCAGAAATTGGTGATATCGATGACGATACAATTATAAACAATTTAGTTACAATTTTTAATAATCAAAATAATGCAGTTCACCCTGAACTGATTTCAACAATAAATTTTGAAGAAATAGCGAGCTTTGGGGAATTTAATTCAGATATTAATCCAGTCAATGAATCATTAGACAGTCTTAGAGAGGCCTCTTCAAAATATTTCACTGTTAATGAGGAGAAAATTAATTTAGAAAATCAAAAGTTTGAAATGTTGGTCAATGATGTTTATTCCAGCCAGGGAGTTGAGGGGAAACAGGGTGAAAATGAATTTCAGGGAGTTGAGGGTGAAAATAAATTTCAGGTAGAGCAAAAAGTCTACTCACCAATTTCTGTTTCGTCGTCAGAAGATTCAACAGAGACCGTTATTGAGGTTAAAATAATCAGGGAGGAATACCAACCAGCTCCTAAATTACATTTCCACCAAAAATCGATAGCGGTGTTCGACCAAACCTGTAACGAAATTGTAGGTGATGTTGAGGTGTGGAATGTTGTTCAAAATTGCAACCATAGTCCACCGAAACCTCACCTCAATTCGTGTGAAATTATCGAATATAAAGAAGTTCAGAACAAACGAAAACGTTCTGCTTCTAAATCTTCTGACGACGAAACAAATGTAATGAAAAAAATCAAAACCGATGATATCGAAAAATCAGGGGCCGTTGTTACAACCCAACTCAGCAATTCATTAAAAACTCCCTACAGAAGTGAATTAAACAAATTTTTAGATTCAAAACCAAAGCAAAATGTATCAAAAACAGATCAAAGACGTGGTTGTGCGACGTTCAAATCAATGGTAAACAACTATTTCAATTTGAATGAATGTAAAAATTTGAGTAATTTTACTTGCTCAACTGTTAAAAAAATAATTCATAGACAGGGTGAGCTTCTTTTAAATTTAGGTAATATTTTTATGAAAAATCCTTGCTTTGGTGGTAAATCTTAGTGGTAAATAAATGTTTTAAAAATAAAAAAAAAACACGTAAGCGCAAACTTGTAAATTTAAATTCACAATTCCTTATTTAAAGAGAAACTAAACCTATAAATATCCAGTTCAAAATGACCCTTCTCTGCACACTTTGTCTAAAAGAATTTACACAGAGACGAAATGCCATAAGACACATTAAAGAATCATGCTTAAAAAGAGATACAAATCATAATCCGGATGAGTATTTAATCGATAGTAAGTATATTTACATTATTTACTAAGAATTAGGATAAATTAAAATATAAGAAAAACAATAAAATTTGTTTTGTGCTATTTCAATGATCTTTTTTGCTTGACTCACTAAGCGTCCAGGGGCAGGGCAGGTGGTCAGTCCTCTCCCCCATCTTGATACGCCGCTCATTATGTTATATTGCATATAAATTATTATAGTGAATTAAAAAAAATTATTTTTTGTTTCAGTTGATGCAAAATTCTTCAGGAATAATGCAACTCGCTATTGCGAAGACTGTAAAGCTGATATTAATTTTAATGCTTGGAACTCTCATCTAAGAACAAATGTCCACAAAAGCAAGAGTACTATTAAATATGGAACTGGAATAGACCTTATTAGAAGTGCTTTTAAGAGTCGAATTGCTGCATACAAGGTTTACTCACCCAAAATGCATGTCAACCTTAAAAAGTTTCAGCAAGAAATTTCCGAGAAAGTCGTAACATTAATTCGCCAGCAACAGCAATTATATAGATGCGTTAAGATAAATGCAGAATTATTTGGTATCTACTACTCGCCAGTTTTGAAGTCTACATCCGTTAAATCATTCAACACAGCCTTCCATAACGTGACTGAGACGACTGATTTAAATAATCTCTATGACGAACTATTCAAAATTCTAACAACCAAAGCAGATGAACTACCCGAACGAGATTCTGGTAAGTTAATAATTACTTGCAAAAATGTTAAATTTCAAACGCTATTGCTTCAACTTATCTTAATTTACAACAGTCTCTTTTAATAAATACTAATTATCTCTTCTTTAAATTGCAGGTTGGATTTTACAACAAATTTTCCATTTAGAAGTAAACATCAACAAGTACAATCCTTTATGTGGCTACTCTTATATTCCAATTCTAGAGTTCCGAGGTAGTTTGGTAAACATTTTGAATGAAGATGATTTCGGTTTTGCATATGCCGTTGTATCAGCAATATGTAAACCTTCAGGTGACCCTAGGAAAACTTCCTCGTACCCGGACTTCAGAACTGTCTTTGATTTTACAGGTATTAATTTTCCAGTTAAATTAGAGCAGATAAGTACTTTTGAAAACAAAAATAATTTATCCATAAATGTCTATGGGGTTGAGAAATTTTACACTATAATAGACATAAAAAGAATTTACATATCAATCTACTTTTAAATACTTCTGATGATGGTAATAGTAATTATTGTTGGATAAAAGATTTATCTAAATTACTTTTTAAACAACTGTCAAAAAAGAAATGTAGAAAAAATTTGTGTGAAGGATGTTTACAATATTTTGGTACCTACGCAAAATTACAAAGACACTTAGAATATGATTGCACATCTGTTCGTATTGAATATCCTTCAGATGAACTTATTTTAGATAAGTTTGGAAATCAAATTCCAGAAAACATATTAAAGTTTCAAAATATTCAAAAGCAGTATAAAGCACCTTTTGTAATCACATCTTTAAAACTTTATCGTGGAACTGATTGTGTTGAAAAGTTTATTGAATATATTGAACTTGATGTGAAAAATCTTTATAACAATTATTTTAGAAATCAAAAGCCTATGAATAAGTTAACTAGTTTGCAACAAAAAGAATTTGAAAATGCATTTGTGTGTTATATATGTGAAAAACCTTTTTCAGACGGAAATTTTAAAAAATGTAAGGACCACTGTCATTTTAGCGGTAACTATAGGGGCGCTGCTCATTCTATTTGTAATTTACATTTCATACCTCCAACTTACATTCCAATAACTTTTCATAATCTAAAGAATTACGATTCTCATCTATTTATTAAGTCATTATGTAACAATAAAGAATCAATTAGCGTTATTGCTCAAAACAAAGAAAAATATATTTCTTTTAGTAAAAAAATTATGGTAAACACACGTATGACTCTAAAAATAAAAAGATAGTTTACTTAAATTTACGATTTATAGACTCATTTCAGTTTTTACCAGAATCTCTTGAATCACTATCTAATATTTTAGATAATTCTCAATGTCTTGAAATTAAGAAACATTTTTCAGACGCACAGCAATTTAAATATGTTAGGCAAAAAGGAGTTTTTCCTTATTCATATATTGACTCTTACGAAAAGTTGGTTGATAAATCTTTGCCCGATATTGATAAATTTTATAATGACTTAATTGATGAAAATATTAGTAATGAAGATTACATTAGAGCTAAAGAGGTATGGAATGTATTCAATTGCTCCACGATAGGTGAATATTCAGATATATATTTGAAATCTGACGTTCTCCTTTTAGCCAATGTTTTTGAAAATTATAGAAATACTTGTCATAAAACTTATAAATTAGATCCCGTGAACTATGTAACAAGCCCTTCAATGTGTTGGGATGCTATGACGAAATTTACAAATGTAGAATTGGAATTATTGACTGATCCAGATATGCTTCATTTCTTCAAAAAAGGGGTTCGCGGGGGAGTTAGTACTTGTTCAGCTCGAAAATCGGAGGCAAATAATCCTTTTCTTGATAATTTCAATCCTAAGTATCCAACAAAATATATTACCTATTTAGATGCAACAAATTTGTATGGTTTTGCAATGAAACAGTATTTGCCAAAAAAAAACTTTGTTTGGCTATCTGAGGACGAAATTAATGAAGTTAATATTTTAAATATTTCAGATACATCATCTACGGGTTATGTATTTGAAGTTGACTTAGAATATCCTCAGAATTTACATGAAAGCCATAACGACTTTCCGCTCTGTCCCGAACAATTTAAGCCACCAATTTCCAAGTTTTCTAAACTAATTCCCAATTTAAACAATAAGTACAATTATGTTCTTCATTATCGTGCTTTGAAGCAAAGCTTAAAATTTGGACTTAAACTTCTCAAAATACACAGGGGAATTAAATTTACACAATCGCCATGGTTAGCTAAATATATTGATTTAAATACTAATTTACGAAATGCTTCAAAAAATAAATTTGAAAAAAATTCGTACAAATTGGCAAATAACAGTATTTTTGGTAAAACTATGGAGAATGTCGATAACCGAGTAGATATTAAGCTAGTAACTCAATGGGAGAGAGAGCGAAACAAATTAAGTGCTGAGAAATTAATTGCAAAACCTCAATTTAAAGATTTAAAAAATTTTTCAGAAAATCTAGTAGCTATTCAACTTCAAAAGATATGTATCGAATATAATAAGCCCATTTATGTTGGAATGAGTATATTGGATATTGCAAAAACTGTAATGTATGACTTTTATTACGGATATTTAAAATTAAAATATGGAGATAATGTAAGTTTATTGCCCACTGATACTGATTCTTTAATACTAGAAATTGAAACGGAAAATTTTTATGAAGATATGAAGCAAAATCTGGATCAATTTGACACCTCTAACTATCCTGAACCAAATATTCATAATATGCCGATATCCACATCAGTGGTTGGTAAATTTAAGGATGAATATAAAGGTGTACCTTTAGAAAGTTTTTTTGGTACCGGTGCTAAGGCATACTGTGTAAAAACCAAAGATAGTTTAGATAAAAAGGCAAAAGGTATTCGTAAATCGGCCGTACAAAAACAATTAAACTTATCAGATTATAAAGATGTTGTGGAAAAAGGTCAAAAAGTATACTGCACAATGTATGTTTTTAAGTCACATCTACACAATATTTATACGAATTTGATTAACAAACTAGCCTTGACAAGTCATGACGATAAAAGATATCGTCTTTCAAATACCACAAAAACTTTAGCATGGGGTCACAAAGATATTGTCAATATAGAATCAATGATTAAAAATTTATCTATTTTACAATCTGAACAAGAACCCAAATCTAAAAGACTATGTTTAGAAGAGACTCGCAATAAAAGTGGTCTTGATACACAATTGTTATCCGGTTTTGAAATTGGAAAAGGAAGTTAAGTTTTATAAAATTTGTTTCATTGATGATCTGTTTCACTAATTTGTGTGAATATATAAAATGTTGTAACAAACAGTATTATTTAGTTGTTTTAGAACAGTGACTACTACTTCATTAGTCGTGTTAGTCTCCCTTGTTGGAAGAATACATCTATATGTTAATCATATTCCTAACACAATTAGAGCCGACGTGTGCATCAATAAGAATAAAATTGAAACTTATTGTTATAAGCAAATGAGAATGATTTACATAGATGGAAACTCACATTTGTTTACTTATAATATTTCAGAAAATGATTTAAGTGTTAATAATTATATGAAAATTAAATATTTCTTTGATAAAAAGCCTGCCATTTATTCAGAATGGATAGAATTTGTTCATAAAAAACATAATTGTAATTATGTATATTTTTATATAATATTATTGTTTCTGACTTTAATATCAATTATTTCATCTTACGTTGCTTTTGTAATGTATTTGAAAACCTGAATTAAAAGTTTTAGTATTTGATTTTTTTGTAGTTTAATTTTTTATCTCCTCCAACGTTAAGTAATCTCCCTCCTCCATTTAAGTGGAGGGGACAGTAGACTATAAAAATGTGCTGCAAATCATTATTTAGTTAGTTTCTATATTCTACGGTCTAATAATGTTCAGCCCTCAGAGAGTAACGTCCAATGTGTTTAAAACATATATACATTCTATCGAAAAACAAACCATAGTAAATTGTAAACAGTACCCTTTAAATAAATCCAAAACAAAGTTTGTGAATATTGGTTTGTGTTTAGAAAGTGATTTTACGCCATGTGTTGAATTTGGTGGAAACAAGAACCAATCTATTGTTCTAAGTAAAGATGATTGGAAAGACCTACTAAAATATCAGGTTGTTATAACGAATTACTTTTTCTCATCAAACGCCTTTCAAGAAACTATATTTTTGAAAAATATGTCCATTCTTTTTGAGAAATTTGGTGAAATGCCAATAGTGAGGATTACAAAACATGATGATTACGTCTGTTTTGGAAATGAAACTGTGTGCAGATTATGGGAACAAATACCTTTAATCGAATACACATTAAATATTTTACAAAAACAGCAATTTAACAGTTACTTCGACATTTTTAAGAATAGTCTGTTTTCCGAAATCAATTGTCTTCAAAAAGTATATGATACTCTGTCGCCAAGTGAAAACACCAATAGTGAGAATGTTTGTACAATGCTGGAATTATTACTAATGCATCCAATCCAGCTCGAACAAAAATTAAGAGAAAGAAAATATTATGAAGAAATCAGTAAGTTTTGATGAAACTAAAAATCAACTTCATACGATGCATGCATGGACGTTTGCATATAGAAAATCTCGTATGTCGCCTCAAGAGTTTGTAGACCAACAACATTTTAAAAGACGAATTGAATTATGTGAAATTATTTTAAAACCTGTTTTAAATAATATGTTAAATATGATTATAAAATAAAACAATAGTAATATACAAAAAATTAGTTTAATTGATGAATATTTTACAAAATATCCTTTTTTAATATCCATGAGTTATGTGTTTTGTCTTATCCCAACCATTAAACTAACACCTTATTTCCTTTTCTTCTTATTACTTTTTCTATTAAGTATATGTCTGAATGTCTGACTTTTTGTAATTCTTTTCCGTAAAAGCCTCCTTGAATTTCTGATTTGTTTTCATCTTCAAGTAAATAGGTCGTAGGATTTGTAAGTTGTAACTTTTTTATTCTAAAAATTTCATTTGACCAGTTGGGTGTGTACCCTTTAGAAAAAAATTCTCTGTGTTTGCTTATACGAACAAAGTCACCAACTTTAAATTTTTTTAAATCGGGATCAACTGTTTTCATATGAGTAAATGATGATTTCAATATATTTTTTTCATTTCCCTTATTAACAGCATTAGGTTTTTTACCAATTGTAGAGTGTACTGTATTATTGTACCCACTAACAATTTCAGGCAATATATCTAACCATTTATAATTTCCTTGAAGACTAAACTTTTTCCACATTTTATTCTTTAATGTTCGGTTCACTCGCTCAACGATACTTGCTTTCAAATTAGAAAAAGTACTATAGTGATTGATTTTAAACTGTTTCATTAGCTTCTGAAAATCTTTGGAATAAAATTCTGTTCCTTTATCTGTTTGTATATTTTTTGGAACGCCTTGCAGGTGTTTAGGGGCTTCTTTTAAGTCTTTGAGAATTGTTTTCATTGCTGCAGCCACCTCTTTACCAGTTTTTGTTTTAATAGGTAGTGCCCAAACGAATTTAGAAAAAGTGTTGATTACCACTAATATATATCTATATCCTCTATTAAATTTTGAGTAAGGTTGCATTTCAACTAAATCTGCTTGAAACAAATCATTAAGCCCTTTTACGATTACTCGTCTTCGTTTAAAATTTCTTCTAGCGGGTCTATGCAATTCATTAACGACATCCTCCTTAATTTTATTCATTTTCAGTCTTACACTTTAAAACCAATCCTGCGTATAACACTCCAGGTGATGCAGAATATTTAAGAGATCTTACAACAGAAATATTATCACCATTACCGAGTTTATGACCTAATAGTTCAATCGAACTAAATATATTTTTATTTATGATAAAATCTATGTCTTTACTACAGTGAACTTTTATCACGTCTGCTTCTGGAAATGGAAACGCTAAAGTAGTTTCATCGCCGCTAATAGTAAAACAACGTCTTGTTTCACCATTCGGTAGATTAATTGATTTTGTCGAATGTCCAAGAACCATGGGAAGGATGCAAAAGTAATATAAGTCTTCATTGGCATTTAGGATATGAGTTCCAAATTTATTTACCGACATACTCAATATATAATATGCAACTGTTGCTTTTTACTTCAAAAACTTTTATTTATAGAATTACTTTGGCTTCTCGTAGTTCTTCAATAATTGAGATTATTTCATTATTATGTCCAGTATGCCCGGCAACCTGAGAAGCCATTAAAAGTCTAAGTCTATCAACAAGTTCGTTGATGTTGTCCCAATATACATAGTCCGTATCTGTTTTGTTAAGTTTCAATATCCCCATTCCCAGTTTCTGCCTTGTTTGCCTATATGGAGCCTTAGGTCTACTAAATGCTTCTATGAGATTTTTTGCAGGTGCTATAATAGTTACATATTTGACTGAACCGTTACCTTGAACTTGCTCATTACGGTCGTGATTTCTGCGATATGCATTAGTTCTTGCTAGAATGTCCATATAATGATCTAAGTCTTCTTTCTTGTAACCAATAGGTTCTTTTTTAAAAAGTAGTTCGTATAAACCTGGAGTGCCTTTGTATGTTACACCCTCAACTTTTATATTTTTATTAATAATTTCAACTGGTTTCATTGTTGTCCCTAAAAGAAATTTGTTTGTTTCCAAATCATGAACAATACCAAAATTGTGATCAAATATATGTCTTGTATCCCTAACTCCTTCATCGATATATTTTCTTGGCAATTCATCAAAATCTTCCAACCAATCTTTATATCCTGGAGTGTCAACATATTGTTGAATTGTTTGTCTAGTTTGCTCTAAAATATCAGAGATATTTAAATTCTCTACAGTACTATCACCCGATGGGGGTGTAGTTTCAGCTACTGTGCTTGTTTCTTGAATGGTAGGGAAATTACTAGTAGATGCTGTTAAGAGCCCAGACTGAAATTTGGCAACGCCGAGTAGAGTAAGAAGTAATGGCGCCGTAGGGTGCATGATTGTAAATTTACTTCACAAATAAATTAGAAATAAATAGTGTTACAGTCCACAAAGTATTATTAATTATCGAACAAAACAGATGCAATACTCCTATCAAAAAATGATGGTAACTCAGTGGGTAAAACGGGAGTTTTCCCGGTTTTTCTCTTAGCTGTCCTTGTTGGAGTAGAAGTACTATAAAATTCCTTAAAAGTATGAGGTTCTTCTTTTATGTCAGTTGGTTCCGTTTTTGCAATATTTGAAATTAATTGCTGTAGTGTCGGTTGATACGTTTTTTCTAATTGGCTTTGAGTCATTGAGGCTTCTGACTTTAATGCTTGATATTTTTGTTTTACTGCTCTTCTTGATTTAACTAACTCTCTTGCTAGTCGTTTATCCATGTTTATAAGTGTATGAATGAATCGAACCTGCTTCTATATCTGCCAGAATTTAAGGGACAGTCCTTATCGATTACAACGAAACCGTAGTCTTCTTTCCAACAGTGTTCACAGAGAGCTTTAAATTTCTCAAATGTCATATCCATCATGCAATCGTCATTATATATGTGTTTTAAACTAGTTAGGTCCTGTTTAAATAAAATTAAGAGATTTGCATTTTCACGTATAAGCCTCTTGAGAATTGATGAATAACCTTGAAAAATGAAAAAACAATCCGTATTTTTATGTCTCGCAAATGTAAAATAGTCCCTTATAACAGTTTGATTCTGACATGGAATGTCATCAAATATAATAACTGAATTTGGTTTAATATCGTGAGGGGATATAATATTTTCATCATTTTCATATTCAAAATAACCAATCTCTTTAATAGGTTTTAGCAAATTTCTTAAATACTCATACTTGGGTTGATGTACCGATTTTGAGTATAAATAAATAATTTCGAATCTTATTCCGTTTGGATGTTCAAGTAATGTGAGAATGGAGTTCGTTTTGCCAACCCCTGATGCTCCTTCCTGAACAAGACATCTCTTTGATTCACCACCAAAGAGATCGCCATATTTTCTAAATGGTTTGTTTAAGATTTTTTCATCATGGTTTTTAATAGATAAAGAAAAAGCTTGCTTTTCAATCCACATCGTCAACAATAACTGACATAACATTCTAAATAATATGTATTTATAAAAAAAACAGCCAAGTCAATTTGCTGCCCGTTTTACTATTTATAGAAGACGAGCAGCTCTATCGACTCAGTTTACAAAAACTATAAAATGATCATACACAACCCTTACTCGATTACATCCAATAAGAAGAGCAAGAAGAAAGGTACGGGTTTAGTAAATAAACTTATTAATAGTCTACCTGTTGAACTACAAATTCCTGGTTATAACTATTGCGGTCCGGGAACAAAGTTGGAAAAAAGATTAAGTAGGGGTAAAGATCATGACATAGCGTACTCGCAATCTAACAATTTATCAAACAGACACGAAGCAGATAAGATTTTAGCAGATAAGGCTTGGCAAAGAGTAAAGGCTAAGGATTCATCGCTGGGTGAAAAAACTGCAGCTTTGATCGTTACAGGTATTATGAAAGGAAAAAAAAGTTTGGTATGGGTGTTAAGACATCCAAACGAAAACTCAGGATAAAAAAACGCGTTATAAAAACTCCAAAAAAAATTGGTGGATTTTTACCTCTTTTGCTTCCAATTTTGGGTGCCCTCGGTGCATTGGGAGGTGGTGCAGCCGGAATTGCTAAAGCTGTTAATGATGTAAAAGCATCAAGACAATTGCTTGAAGAAACTCAACGTCATAACAAAGCCATGGAAAACGTTGCAGCCGGAAAAGGTCTATTTGTAAAGCCATATAGAAGAGGAAAAGGATTGTTCATTAAGCCCTATAAAGGGGGCTCCGTAAAAAAAACATTAAAAAAAAAGCTCAAATAAAGTTTCCGCAAAGAGCTTTAACAAATATTGATATAATAAAATATGCAAACATTTTAGAGATACCTAACTTTAGAGGGGTTTTTATGCGTGATAATCTCCCGCGAAAAATTAGACAAAAAGAAACTGGTATTGTTAATTTGGATAGTGAAAAAAATGATGGTTCTCATTGGGTAGCTTACATAAAAAAGCAAAAAGATGTCGTGTATTTTGATAGTTATGGTAATCTCAAACCACCTCTTGAGTTGATCCAATATTTTAATACAAGTAAGGGTGTAAATATATATTACACCTATGAGGTCAAACAAAAATTTAATAACTATAATTGTGGACAGCTAGCTCTTAGTTTTCTATATAAGCACATGAAATAAATTATTACGGCATTTCTTAAAAATTAACAAAATGTCTACAACATTTACGCTTACAGGGAATTCTTCTATTTTATCATCTGATTTTAATCCTCCCATCTATTTGGATGACGACAAGCAATATTTATTAGGTTTAGCTGATTTTGAGTCATTTATGAGTATCCCTAATATAGAGGATGGAAACAATAAAATTTACGTAGATGGTAAAGTGATTGTTATTCCGGATGGAACTTATGACATAAAAGACTTAAGTACATTGATAAATAACAAACTGCATGAAATTTTTACTATAGAACCCTCTTCGTTTAGATTAACAACAAATCTCAATACCCTAAAATGCAGTATTAAATGCAGTAAAGAAATTGATTTCACAAAAGGGGTATAAATAATGGGTATAAAATAGTGGAATCACCATTACCTATATTATACTTTCCAATTAGCGTTCAAACAATCAACAACATTACGGCAAAAATAATTGATCAAGACGGTCACCTTATAAATTTCAGAAACGAAACCATTACCGTAAGATTACATTTAAAAACTAACAACAATGGTTATTAGATATAATAGACCATTTGTGTCTAAATTTGAACCTATTACCGTAAGTAAATCTTATAAAAAAGAAAAACTTAACCACAAAGTTAGTAGTTCCAAAAACATCAAACGGTTAACAACAAAAAACCATCAGTTTCTGAAATCGTTGGGTTTTAAAGTTTAAAATAATGGATATTTTAAACGTTAATGAAAGTCTATATGTTGACAACTCTGTAATTGGCTCCGAATTACATACCTATCAACCATTCATTTCTTCAAAATTTGATTATAATGATGAAATACGTATTCCAATCCTAGAATTAGACACATACACATTACCTTCAGAAAGTATTCTATATATAGAAGGAAATCTCGCTAATCAAGAAGGAAAATATACAGAAAAATTAAGATTTGTCAACAATGGTATTCCGTTTTTGTTTCGAGAAATACGTTATGAATTAAATGGAGTAACTGTAGACTCTGTAAGAAATGTTGGTTTAACATCAACACTCAAAGGATATTTATCTTTTAATAACAATGAAAGCGTAAAGCTTCACAATGCTGGGTGGTTTCCCAACAGAAATGAAGCAGACAGAATTTTGGTAGATAATAAAGGTAAATTTAATGTATCGATACCCCTAAAGATGCTACTTGGATTCTTCGAGGATTATAAAAAAATTATTTTAAATATGAAGCAAGAATTAGTACTCATCAGAGCAAGTAATGATTTAGATGCTGTGCTCTTTATAGATGATACGGAACCCAAAACATTAGAACTTCCTACTCCAAAAGTCACGATTGAAAAATTGTATTGGAAAGTGCCACATATCGAGGTAGATATTCCTCAACAACTTGCCTTAACGAAAATATTAGAAACAAACAAGGAAATATTGTTAGGATTTCGAAGCTGGGAATGTGTTGAATATTCCGAATTACCTGAAGCAACGCGTCATACATGGCCGGTAAAAACAACTAGTAAACTGGAGACGCCCCGTCATGCTGTTATTGCCTTCCAAGTAGATCGAAAAGGAAAATTAAAAAAGGACATGAGTCAATTTGATAACGTTGACCTAACAAACATAAGAATTTTTTTAAATTCTGAGAGATATCCATATCACGATTTATATTTAAATTTTAAAGAAAACAAATTTTCTGCTCTATATGAAATGTTTGCCAATTTTAGAAATTCTTACTATGGATTGACAAGTGAACCAATTTTTGCGCCTGAAAAATTTAAGACAACTTCGCCTATTTCACACATTGATTGCTCTCATCAGAAGGAATCGCTTCAAAGTGGTTCTGTAGTTATAAGAGTTGAATTTGAAACAAATGAAAATATTCAAAAAAATACCTCAGTTTATTGTCTCATCCTCCACGATAAAATATTTAGCTATAATCCTCTAACAAAAATAGTTAAACAACTTTAATACGCATGCGTCAGTTTCAATATTTATAGCATGACACAAAGAAATTTCTTTCATTATGGATTATATGCATCGGTTAATCATTTTTCAACACAAATTACAAGAGTTAAAGAAACAGATAGAAGAATACCAACTAAAATTTGAAATGGTAAAAAAATTTCACTATTTAAAGATATGAAAGTAATTGTAGATATACAAGGATTTAAAGTGGAGAACAATAAGTTAATTGTTAAAGAATTGGCAGCATACGATGGGTTTAAAATCAGCCACCACATATTTAAAGCGCCCTTTCCTATGAATCATTTACCATCAAAACTATACAGCTACATCATTGTATCGATTGGGATGAAGGATTTACTCCTTATCATAGATGTCGAGATGTTATCAGAAATTTAACCGAAAAAGTCGACTTTATCTATGTTAAGGGTGAAGAAAAGGCGGAGTTTGTCAGAAAATATTCTCAAAAACCAGTTATTGAATTTGATGAACAGCCAGCTTTACAGAAATTGGAACCATGCTGCTTTTATCATCAGAAAAATCCATGTTTTTGTACATTAGCAAATGTTTTTCATTTGTATAACTATTTTTTTATGAAATAAAACGATTCGTTTTAAAATATATTTGTTTTATTGGTTAAATATTCCTTTATACATAATATATGTTCGCTTAACTCTAATTGTTTTAAATCATGTATAAATTTTCTTTCATTTTCACTTTTAAGAAAATCTATACATGCCTTAGCAGCTAGTTCACATAATTCTGCATGTTCCATATAGTGCAAATAAACAGTAATGTTTTGAGCTTCACTGCTTTGTCCGTCAAACGCAAAAAACTCAGAGCAAGCTTTAGACATTATGAATTCTTCATACATTTCTCTAACAACTTCCTCCATGATTACACTAAAAGTTCTTCCTCTTTTAAAATGTCTAGAACGGGATCTTCAATATATTTTTTCAATTTAAGAAGATGATAACCAAATCCCAATCCCCTTATGTCATGAATAAGTTGTATTAAATCTAATGTTTCACAATATTTGTCACATGCAGATGCAGCACTCGCATACTCATTCGATAGTTTCTCGTAATAATGACACCATTGTGGTCTGCTTTGCATAGAATCCTGACAATAAGAAAATGATAACAAGTAGAATTCTTTACTTAACTTTTTAACAGCTTTCACTAACTTTCACATGACCACAACACCTTTTTATAGATCGCGGTGGTCCATCTATACAGTCACCCTCTTGGTTATGATGAGTATAACACGGTAAATTTAACTGTAATTTCTTGTCACGTCTATAGCGTTCTGGTAGCTTTTCTCAAATTTGTAACAACTCCACTGACTCTACAAATCTTCTTAAGTAATTAAGAGGAATATATTTTAGATCACCCACCGGAATGTCCCACAATGGCGCCGTTAGTGCTAAACAAATAACTTCACCAACACGTTCAATAATATCTTCGGTAGGTACTGTATTCAACGAACCCATCTGATTAAATTTAAGAGATGAAAATGAATTGATCTGTTAGGTTGGCTGCTAGCGCTTAAATAAAACATCTCCCTCCGGATGCACACGTAAGAGTGGGGAAGACCAATCAGAATCAAGCAGAGTCAAGTAGGCGTGGCAGGGACAGGCGCGGGAAGTGGGAGACCAATGAAAAAAGTGGTGGGGGGAGCGAGACTAACCCCCCAATCCCCTCTACTAACATGCTCAAAGAAGAAACGTACAGATACCTAGGCTTTCATCAAAGCACCAAAATTAAAAAGCAAAACTGAATTTCAGAAATCTAACGAAAGCTATTAACACCTTCGCCATACCTATTCTTACGTATTCATTTAGTATCATTAAATGGTCACACACAGACATAGAAAACATTCACATTTTCATACGCACTGAATTCACTAAACACAGGAAGTTACATCCCAACGCATGCAAGGAAAGATTCACCATCGAGAGAAAAAAAGGAGGAAGGCGAATTACAGATATGCAATCGCTAAATAAAAACAAATTTACGAACACAACAAACAAACTAACCTCTACAAGACAATAGTGAAGGCAGACAAGAATTATACACCGCTCAACCTGTCTCAAACCACCAGCCACGCAGCAGACGCACACAGTCACATCCAATCACGACTAGAAAAGATGAACATCTGGTCTGAAAAAACACTTCACGGAAGACACAGATACCACATAAAGCAAGACCATATACATAAAAAACTTTCATATACGTGGTTACAAGTTTCCTGTTCCCTGAAACAGAAGGCTTGCCATCCAGGACAAAGTCATAGCAACCAGAAACTACCGAAAGCACATCATCAAGGACACAACCATTAAAGAGCAGATGTGTAGGAGATGTCACAAGTAGAGAGAAACGATCGATCACATAACGAGTGGATGTAGAATAATGGCCGGAACTGAATACACCGCGAGACACAACTCAGCAGCAAAGGTCGTTCATCAAGCATTATCCACAACATACAAACTAACGGAGAACACAGACCCTTACTACCATTATACACCAACATCTATACTTGAAAACGAAGACTACAAGCTCTACTGGGACATTGACATCCACACAGATAAAACAATCCCCGCAAATAGACCCGATATCACCTTTCAATCCAAAAAGGAGAAAATTACTTATTTAATTGACATGGCTGTCCCCAACGACGAGAACATCCAAGAGAAATACAGTGAGAAGATCGCCACATACACCGACTTGGCAATGGAAGTAAAAAGCCTGTGGAAACAGGAAAGCCATCATTGTTCCTCTCGTCATATCAATAACAGGTCTCACCTCAACAACGTTTACACCGTATTTGGCTCAATTAGGACTTAATACAGACATTCACAGGAACATCCAGAAATCGGTCATTTTGAAAACATGTAGCATAGTTAGATCATTTCTTAATACACAATAGTTGTTTTTTTCCATTTCCTTTTTTTATTTTTATTTTTTTGTACTGACTTGGTATAATCCCCTCAGTATAAAATACAGCCACAGGAATATTGTGAGACAAGTCATAAAAACAATAATAATAATGATAATGATAATGATAATGATAATGATAATGATAACAATAACAATAATAATAATAACAATAATAATATTAAACCGAACTGCTTAGAACTGAATAAACAACGTATACGTGTGAAAGACAATTCTCCCCTTTGCTTTTCTCTCAGGTATTATTAAAAATAAGCCACAGTTTACTTTATGTAGGTACCCAGTATCCCGTATAAAGAAATCAATAAAAATAAAATCATTTTTGAATTCCCCATATACTGAAGAAAGCATCTAAACCGATGTTATGTTTGACAAAGCTCGTTTCTTTCTGATTACTAAAATCACTTTCATTTTTTAATACAAAAAGAGGAATGAAATATTATATAAATTTACAAAATTTTACAGGGTCCGTGACATTTATTCTACTATTTGATCGATATTTATTTTTACCGCCCCTCAAAACATTTGAGGGAATATTTGCATATACCTGAATTCATGTAGGGTTAAAATATCCGTCTTGTCAAATTGCTTATACTGATGCTGATTAAATCAAAAATGTATGCATTTAAAAAAAATGGTTTTATTTAATTTCTCGACCTCGGAATGTATAGTCAGAATTCAACTATTGCTCTATTGCACATTATAACGGCAATATAGGGAAAGGATGTACAAATTAACCATAGTGAATACACAAGACATCCGATTTAATCAGCATGAGAAGCGATTCTGTCTACTCTTTAATAGAGACTTATATTCCCTTTTCTTGTCCATTAAGAGGCGATTATCACTTTATTTTGTAATAAAAAATATTTCCGGTTTAACTACCATTTTAAATTCATTGCCATCTCTCTAAATTTGATGATGCGCCTAAATCTTTAATCGATTATATGACTACTCGAAGAATGAAGGCGAGGGGGAGATGGGGACAAAATCTGCCAGTGCAATATAGGTACTTATTTCGAAGTTTAAATAATCTTTCAAAAATTAAACCAATTTTAATATTTACTTTCAACTAATATTTAAAAATCACAGCGAATTAGAGCCACAGCTCTCAGAATTAATTCTTTGGTAAGTGTTACAGCAAGTTGTTCGAGAAGTAAATGCGGAACTGTTTCATTTTCCTATTTGCAGTCTCTGTAAAATAAAGTATTACTGAACTTGATATGATGAAAATGCTTTCTCAATTAGCTTTGACAAATCAGAATTCATGTTCAAAATCGCAAATTTGTTTTAATTATTTTCAGGTAGGTAGGGTATCTTTACCGCAAATACGCCGTTATTTGTTTTTTCCCTCATTGTCGAAAAATACAATATGATGCTCTTGTTTAACGATTTGCACTATTACTGTAACTGATAATATCTACAGTGCCAAACTTAAATCTCTTGGGGCTCTAGGCCACACATACCTAAGTAGAGGACTCCATTGCTTCCAGACAATCCGTCTTTTTGTATATTATTTACTATTGCTGTTGTATTTCTACCGTTGAAATTATACCGTTTATGACATAATAATTGCTTAGCGTGATCAGGTCAGCCCAATGGTACCAAGTTATTGTATTGTCAACCATATTACATATACCTGCAAAATTTTAAATCAATGCGGTAATTAGAACTAGGCTAAAATCGACAGGTACCATCTAACACTAATCTGATCTAAATCTGATTAAAAGATACTTCCTAGATTTGTTGACTTACATAGTTATATACACAAGTGAAGCTAATGAAAGGGTGTAAATATAGGAATTATATCCCGAACGTCGCTGAATAAATAATTACACTGACTTGTTATTGCGCAATTACCTCCCAGGCGTGTCGCGTTAAAACATTTTACATAAAACAAGCACATAATACTTACAATATAATGGAAACTGCCGTGCTTCGAGTTGTAAAGTTTGCGGCGCCATACCTCGGATCGTTGCAAAAGTTACGAGATGCCTTGCCTAACTTTTTTTTCTACAGTTAACTGTAAAAACCGAAGCCAGCGATGGTGCCATCTATCACGAGTTTCTAAAACGAAATGCGCGCGCCTAATTCAAATCATTTTTAGATTTGATGGACCTAAAGAAAAAAAGGGCCTTCATTTATGTATCACCTTCTTACTTTGTAGTGTATTAATTTATTAGCACTTTTTTGAAAATACATGGCAAATAAAAAGGACCAAACCTGGGAAATATATATAGATATTTTTTTTTAAATTGAAAGTTTTCTGTTTTCAAATGTGACCTATAAAATGGAATCTCTTTTTTAAAAATGGGATAATTCTTTTAAAATATGGTTCAAACACCGGTTGTTTAATTTTCGAGATAAGGCACAAAATTCCTAGGGAAAAAGAAATAATCATATACATTATTTTCGACTCAACTTGATACTGTATCCTGACTTATCCCTAAATTCAAAATTTGTTTTTATTTTAAAATGCGCGCATCTATAAACAGAAAACATCGGCCTTAAAAGAAATATATTTATATCTTTCCTAAGTTTCGTCCTTTTTACTGACCCTGTATTAATTATCATTTGGTAATAAGATAATTCACTACAGAGATACAGGGTGATACATAAATGAAGGCTGTTTTTCCTTTAGGTCCACCAAATGTCTTACTGCAAATAAAAAAACCACCTACTCCATAAGAAAATAAAATTATAATTTGATCTCACAATAAAAAATTAGAAGTCTTTTAAAACATATTATTTCTACACCTAGATCTTCTAAAATTTTCATTACATATAGATAAAACTGTTGAACAAAAATTTATTTATTTGCAAATATGTACTTACAGAATAAACAAGTGAACTACAAATGGTACAAGATACAAACTATAAAATCCAACATAAGCACAAAAAAAAGAACAAAAGAAAGAAATGTTATAAATAAATGACATGTCTCAGCTTTGTTTTGTTTTAACTCGAAAATTAATTATAATGTGCAAATACATAATGGCTAATTTTAAGAAATGTAAAGTTATTAAGAACAAAATTGGGTAACTTTTCTCTGAATTAATCCTTGTTAAATCTCTTATGGTTATGAGCTCCCTTAGAGTAAATTCCCATATATACTATCATACACAATATAATTACAGATGTAATTTTAAATAAACGAGAAAATATAACAATGTTTATAATCATACACCCTACTGGATGGATTTTAGATTTTCTACAGTTAAGGAGCTTCCAAGTCCAAATCAATAGATGTCTGTCGGAGAGCTATGATGTATTGAGTAGAGTACCCCAAGGCTCTGTTTTGGGACTACTGCTGTTCATAATATATATCTCGGACATATCTGAAAACATACAATACATAAACATATAATAAGATATATATGCTAACAAATTATTTTTAATATTTTCAGGAAATGCAAAAAGCAACTTTTTCACATAAATGTATCTGACATACCCAAAAGTGGCTTGTTTAAAAGAAATTGTGTTGCATTAAATATAGTATTTTGATCTAGAAAAGACCAGGATAGACTTATTGTTAGCCGAACAAACTCAACACACAGTCAAAAAATTCTTAAGTTCCATTTTACAGCATCCACTTGGTATATGTAATTTTCCTATTAAACAAAGAATTAAGGGAAGAAGAAAGTGAATTTATCATTCTCATAAGTTTCTGGCTCACCCTTTATATTCCATTTTAAAAAACCTTTGTAGTATATAAAAATAAATTTACTTTCTTTTGTAATGTCCAATAATCCGAAAAAAAAAATTTTTATTATAGCTCTATCAGACTTAACGATCCCATGTATTATGTGTGATGTACCCTAAATGTAATGCATGAATTGAATTAAACTGTGTCAAATAAACACTATATTTAAAAATAATGACTATTAGAAAATAAGCTTCTTACATTCTTTGAGGGTAAACAGGTCTCTAGAAGTTCTCAGTTTTGGGCTAGCTGGTGTATCTAAATGAATATTAAAGGCCAGTGTTAATAAAATTATTTAGTTGTATACAGTTTTATGCCCATCACTCAGATGTACCTGTTTTTTGTTATTAACTATTAGGTAATACTCTTACAACAACTCTTATTTCCTCGGCTAACACTACATTCTAGTTGTGGTTCTTCCCATTTCTACTGAGTTTGTTGCTTGTTGGACTAGTTACATCAGTGTCTAAAAATAATTTACATGTATTGTTATTGTTCGATTTGATATGTTCCCTACGGCAAGCCTATAAACATGAGTTCATATTGAAAACCTCAAACCCTCTAAATCAGTATAATTGAATAAAAGCATTAAGTTTTGATATCTTATATAAGTGGCGAAACTAATTCTTGAAAACTTTCTATCTTCTGTATGAAAAACCAGACTAGAACCATGAAAATTCTGTTCTTGGCTTCTTTGATTTCAAAATACCTTTTTGTTTTAATACCGCCTTTAATCAAATTGTATTAGTAATTAGGCATTTCTGCTTTATATAAATAGATAGATATTTTATATAAACGAATGAACTTACCAGTACGAAATAAATGAGGTAAACTTTCTGTTGGAAAAGAGTGAGATTTATAGATTTTTTTCACATTACCAAAATTTGTGTCAACAAAATAACAATCACATACACCCAATTTAAATTAAAAAAAAACTGTTGGCACTGTTTCCGTTTACGATCAAAACTGGCCGTTTGGCGTCAAACGACAACTCGCACAACAGCGGAACTAGCGGCGACTGTGGATCGTTGCAGAACTAACAAAAATACGATAAACTGATTGCATACACAAAACTATTTGAAGTTTCTTATATATTTTTATTTATATATGAAAACAAGCAAAATGAACTTGTTCATGAGAACGTTCTAGAGTAAAGTCGTTTTATATGTCTTAAGGTACCCCTCTCTTTTACGAGGGATGTAATAAATACACTGCTGGAACTTCGAAGTGTAGCAAGGAAATTTTTACTGGAAATTCAAAATGAAATATTTTCAATACGGATGTGGATTTTGAGTTACAGTTTTTGAGCTTTGTTTGGCAAATTCCTAGAGTAAGCAGCTTGATAAGGACAGCCTCAGGACTATATCGCAACCGTCTTATACAGGGTGTTATATAAGACCATGTCATTTTTTTGAAAAGTTTATTCGACCAGAACTCTTACTGTGGAAGATTTCGTTTTCTCTTTGAGAAAATAAAATAATCTAGAGCTAGGTACAAAAAACAATTTCTAGCGGTTTTGAAATTTTTTCTTCCTTTCCGATAAATTATTTTTTTAAATGGTCTGCTGAACAAAGCTCACCTATGGCAATCAGATTCAGTATGGTCTATCAGATTATAATAAGGGGCACCCTTAAATATTCCATTATAAATATTGTATACAGGGTGCACCAAAACTCCGATTCTAAACTTTAACAATGTTGTTATTCTTCCTCAAGATAGGTAGTGTCCCAGACCTTTGTTACGCACTGTATTATTGAGACATATTCTCAGTTAATTCGAAATGATGAGTAAACAGTTTGAGTAAGTCTGATTTAACAAAAATAACATGTGAAAATATATTTTATTGAGAAAAAGAGAATTATATCAATGATAAAAGGCAATTTCTAATTTTTTATTAAAAAATCTGTTTTAAATTAAAGGCAATATCTAAAAGAATTAGAACAAGTTTCAAATGTAAAAAACTGTTTTAGTAAAAATGTACATTATTACTAAAACTGGCATTAGAAGCAACATCGAATTCAAGATTGATAGAAAAAAACCAAACGCAACAAATCACTATTTAACGTTCACCTCTTAGTTTTTGGTGAACCCTGGATGCAATATTCATGTTGGAAAATGTATAGATATAGCTTTGATTACCACAAGTGGCTTTGTTTAGCAGCTTATTTCAAAAAATCAATTTTTCGAAAAAAAAACCCATGTCGAAATTATTTTTTCATACCTAGCTCTAGATTATTTTGGATGCACAGAGAAAGAGAAATCTTCTATAGTAAGAATTCTGGTCAAACAAACTTTTAAAAAAAGGATAGGGCCTTATATAATCTCCTGTATAAGACGGTTACTATGGTGGCCTGAGGCTGCTCTTATTTGGCTGCATACTGTGGATAATGATCAAAGAAAAGCCGAAAACCGCAACTCATAATCTTCATTCGTAATAAAAATATTTCATTTTAAATTTCCAGTAAAAATTTCCTTGGCGCACTTGGAAGTTCCAGCAGTTTATTAGCATTGAAATATAATATTTTTTTGTTCATCGGTTACGGCGGTGTCCACCAGTGCTCTAGGGCAATTGCCCTTTTGGGACAATGGTAAAAGTTAGGTAAAAATAAAATTGTTGTGTTAACGCATTTCGACAAAGTTTCCTTTTTTGTATGATGTGCTAAATACTTCTAAAGTAAGATAACAAAAAGTTAAAGAACATAACGAGGAGTGTGATTCTCTAACTTACAAACTGCCAGTGGCTTAGTAGTTAAAACCTCAGGGGTGTCTATAAGATCACGACCCGGAAAAAAGTATCGCCTGTAAAAAATAAATAAAAAATATGAAGATTTAGACACCATGTATCTTGATAATGATGCATTTCCCGACCTATGTCAATAGAACGTTTTCAAATTTCTTTTATAGTACTATACGCCCCTGAAATTTCGGACACTTATTTCTTTGACACCTTGTGTATTGGTGTAATTTAGTATTGTTCCACTATAATAATTCGGGTCGTTGAGGATGTCATATAATATCAGAGCAACTTAAATTGTTAAATTTGCTGAATAATACCAGAACACTACAACATTTAAACAACCCTTTCGGTAGAATCACGTTTCGAGACGCCACAAACAACTTTAATATACAGGGGTTGTGTCTGTATGATTTTAACCAATAAAAAATATTCATATATATATATATATATATATATATATATATATATATATAAATATATTATATATATGTATATATATATATATATATATATATATATATATATATATATATATATATATATATATATATATATTATATATATCGAAATTAAATTTAGAAGTTTGATTTGTTTGGGGATTTAGGAGAGTGGCTGAATTTTGGAAAATTTCGGTAATTTCGAAAGGTCCGTTGAAAAGGTTTTCGGCTTTCGTTCTTATTTGCGATTGTTTTACGTATACTTTATCTCCAATGTTATATTCATATGGGTTTTTCGAAACAGACTGATCGAATCTTATTTTAGCTTTTTCTTTTTGGTTTTCTGTCTTTCGTCTTGCAAGTTTGTAAAGATAGTTCATTTTATTGTTCAGGTCTCGTACGTATTTTGATATTAGTTCTTTTTGATTGTACAGGGTTTCGGGTGGTCTACTAGATGTATGCCCGAATAGCAGTTCGTAGGGTGTAAATCCGTGTGTCTTGTTTTGCGTGTTATTGTAGCAGATGACGGCATATGGGAGGACGTTAAACGGATGTTCGTCTGGGTTCTCGGCGAGATTGGCTCTAATCATTTCGGAGAGTGTCGCGTGAAATCTTTCAACTGAGCCATTAGATTGTGGGTGGCTAACACTTGAAAAGGACATTTTTATATCGAAGAGGTAACAAAGGTCTTTTAGAAGGGAGTTATTGAACTCACGCCCATAGTCTAATGGATCCTAAGGGGTTTACCGTAGTGTTGAAAGAACACTAAAAGGGTGTTGACGACTGATTTCGCTGATTTGTCTGAAAGCGGATAGGCTTGAGTAAATTTCGTTAACTCGTCTCTTATTGTAAGAGCGTGGTTTCTTGTGGGATATTCGAAAATGTCTATATTTACTCTTTCGAATGGCGTCTTTGGTGTTTCTGTTATAACTAGTGGTCTATTAAGATTTTTTCGGCAAAATTTTACCTTTTGGCAAGTTTCGCAACACTTTATTAGTTTTTCGACGTCTTTCACTAAATTAGGCTAGTTGTATTTTACTTTTATACGCCTAACGGTTTCGTTTATACCTCTGTGAAGGTTTAACTTTCCTCGATGGTAATGGTCTAGTATTTGTGGTCGTTCTTCTTCATCTGGCGTTCGGATGAGATCTTGACATATTTTGAATTTTACATCTTTATCTGCTAAGATGTAAGATAGCATTTCTAAAATGGGCAGTTCTACATTATTTTCCACGCAATATACACTTGATTCTTTAAAATCGTTTTTGGCTTTGAATAGGACGTAAAAGAGATGTTGGGCCACGATTTCGGGGTCGAAAGATAGAGGTATTATGTAGTATTTCCTATGTCTTACAGATTTACTGTTCACTATGTTGATTCTTGCGCCTTTAAAGTCGTAATTTTCTTCGAATATATCATCAATAATTTTGTGATGCATTTCTTGCAATTTGTCTTTCCAAAAGAAGGTGACTATTTCTTTGTTCGATTTATCTAGTAGTTGTGTATTCGCAATTTCTACTTTTGAATAGTCTATGAGGGATCTGCTTTTGTACAACTCTGCGAATCTGTTATAATCTTCGTGTATTTCCTGATCCTCATCTTCAGTATTATTTTCTGCTGCTTCGTCAGGTTTGGTTTCTTCGTCATTGGTGGCATAAACGTTTATCTTAGTTTGTAGTTTTGCGCATTCTTCAAAATAGTTTATCTTAAGTCTTGAGAGTGTATCTGCATTCTTGTTTATTTTACCAGGTTTGTATTCGATCTTATAATTGTAACCTTCGAGTGTTAAGCGCCATCTTACTAGCCTACTCCCTGGATCTTTTATAGAAAAGAGCCATGTTAGCGGTCTGTGGTCTGTTATCAAGGTAAATTTCCTACCAAAGAGATATGGCCGGAAGTGCTTGACAGCCCAAACGATTGCTAGCGCTTCTCGTTCGATAGTAGAATATTTAGATTCGGCATTGCAAAGGGTTCGGGAGGCATAAGCTATTGGAAGGTCTCTTCCTACTGGTCCTTGCGAGAGAACTGCGCCGATAGCGAATGCGCTGGCGTCGGTTTTTAGAATGAAGGGTTCTTCGAAGTCAGGGTATATCAATATAGGGTCAGACATAAGGGCTTGCTTTATGGTTTCAAAGGAAGTCTTGCATTCAGTGTCGAAAAGAAATTCGACATCCTTCTGAAGAAGGTTTGTAAGAGGCTTTGACATTTTAGCGAAGTTAGGAATAAAACGTCGGTAGTAGCCTGCGAGTCCTAGAAAAGATTTAATGTCCTTGGGATTTTTGGGTGGAGGAAAATTTCGAATACATTCGACTTTTGCTGGATTCGGCTTTACGCCATCTTTGGTGACGAGGTGCCCGCAACTTCCTTGCGCAGAAATTCGCACTTGTCTGGATGAATTTTTAGATTAGCCTTGCGAAGTCGTTTGAATATTTCCTTTAGTCGGTCCATATGGGTGTGAATGGTAGGCGAGTAGATGATTATATCATCCATATAAACCAGGCAACGTTCATTTTGAATGCCCAACAGGATATTGTCCATGACGCGCTGGAAGGTGGACGGTGCATTCTTAAGCCCAAATGGCATACGAACGAATTCGTAATGGCCATTCTCGACTGTGAAAGCGGTTTTGGGAATGTCGTCGGGGTGAATCTCAATCTGATGAAATCCAGACGCCAAGTCGAGGGTGGTAAAGTACTGGCATTTGCCAAGTTGGTCAAGAAGGTCTGAAATGTTAGGGAGTGGGTATTTATCATCTACAGAGAGCTCATTAAGCTTTCTATAGTCGATAACGACACGCCATTTCTGTTTCCCAGAAGCGTCAAGTTTTTTTGGGAACGATCCAAACGGGAGATGACCAAGGGGACACCGATGGGCGTATAATACCTTGATCTAACATGTTTCCAATTTGTTTTTTGACTTATTCTTTGTGTACCTGTGGGTATCTATAGGATTTCGTGTAAATGGGCCTAGCATTATTCGTTTCGATGGTATGCTTGATTTCGTTAGTGAAGGTTAATTTATCACCTTCGACGTAAAATATGTCGGCGTATTCAAGGCAAAGCTGAGTGATTTCCTCTCGTTCCTCTTCGTTTAGATGTTCGGTTCTTAATTGGGTTTTTATAAATTGAATTCTATCAATAGGTTCCGAATTACAATGCTCGCTAGTATTAAAATTAAAGATTGGTTCAAGGACTTGTAAAGGTTCTATTTGGAGGTCAGAGAAGTCGATGACTTTTGGGATGACATTGGAATTTATGACTGATGTTAAAAATTCACCATTTTTGTCTATTTTAACGAGGGCATAAGGCAGTCTAACTTTTTCTTTTTCTTGTGCGTATAGTATGGCATCTGTATCAGCAAGGTCACATTTTAACCTGAAAATTTTTTCTGTACGTCCTTTTTTGTTCGTCGAATTTTGTTTCGAGAGTTTTTATTTTTTTCAGAGAATTTCTCAAGTTTGTTTCCCGCTTTGTGTAAAGGTATTGCTTTGAAATTAGTTACAAGTTGTTTAGATTTTAAATCAATTATACAGTTATAGTGTTCTAAAAAGTCTAATCCAAGTATTCCATCAAATTCTATATCCAAATTATAAATAAAAACCTTATGGGGGTCGCCTGCATTAAATGGTACAAGAGTGGATTCGGTTATTTGAAGTTTTTGATTTGTGATTCCCTGAATGGTTATATTTTCGGGTGATCTTTGAGGAAAATTTTCGGCGGTTTTTTCTTTGACAATGGTTATACCCGCTCCAGTGTCAATTAGGAGTTTATATTTGTTTGATGCGTCGTTAATGAAGTACAGATTTTTTGAATTTACTGCGAGTAGGGGATTTAGAGAAAGCTCTGTTCTGTAAAATTCAAATTGGGGTTCATGTCGTCTAGATTGAGAGTCTGGATCTGATCCTGTACTTCTTGTAATGGGTCTACAGATTGATTGGTATTGTTCGGGGGTGGTTTTGGTTCGGGAGTCCCAGAAAATTTTGATAATTTTCGTTATCAGGGATTGGTTCGAAATTTTCATAAAATCCTTGATTGTCTGCACTATATGCGCGGTATTCGGGCTGTTCTGGGCTATAATCACAGTAGTGGTTATGATATGAATCATTTACATATTGGTCGGGGTCATATTCATGGAATTGAGAGTTATAGTTCATATGAAGGGTTCTATGTTGATTGGACTGAAAATTAGGGTTCCTTTGCATTCCTGAGGAGCGAAATTGGGATAACTGATTTTGTTGGGAAGTAACAAATGGTCTGGATTGGTTAAAGGGTTGATTTTGGGAAGAACCTGGTCTTTGGAAATTAGTATTATTTTGGAAATTAGTACCAAAATTAGAATAGCTTTAATTTTGTTGGGCGCGGCATTCATTAGCCATATGTCCCAAACGTCCGCAACTAAAACACTTTTGGGGTTGAAAAGGGGTTTTCCGGACCGAAAGGTTAGGTCTAATTGAGATGGGTGCTGGTTTAGGGTTTTTCTGAGTTTCGAAATACGATAATTGTATTTCTCGTCTAATTCTTATTTGGGCTTCGATAAGATTTGAAGGATTTCCAGCCCTGATAATCTGGCCAAGGCGTGGCTCTACTCCTGTGAGAAGGGTATTAAGGGCCATTGTGTCAATAAGGGAACACTGTGCATTTTTTTGTTCGGGACTTCGACCAGGAGTTTTTTGAATGTTTCTAACTTAAAATTATATTTACAAGAGTATTTATATTATTATATTTGCAAGCATCAGCATTGTTCCCACGGTAAAGTCACGTAGAGTGTTTCCTGCGAAATATCAGGTCTCGTCACTATTGCGTAATGTCACCTCGTGTGACCGGCAATCAGGTCAATGTATTGTATAATATTGCATATAACATATATATAAAAAAATAATTTTAAGATAAATACAATTTAATACCATATATGTTGTTTATATGTAATTTTTTTCAATGTGACAGATAAAAATCACATTTTCTTTTTCTTTTTATTTTAATGGAACACTGTATCAAATAGAATCTCTAATCAATTTGAAAATTTTTCATATATATATATATATATATATATATATATATATATATATATATATATATACATATATGTATATATGAAAATATACATATATATAATATATATATATATATATATATATATATATATATATATATATATATATATATATATATATATATATATATATATATATATATATATATATATATATATATATATATATATATATATATATATATATATATATATATATATATATATATATATATATATATATATATATATATATATATATATATATATATATATATATATATATATATATATATATATATATATATATATATATATATATATATATATATATATATATATATATATATATATATATATATATATATATATATATATATATATATATATATATATATATATATATATATATATATATATATATATATATATATATATATATATATATATATATATATATATATATATATATATATATATATATATATATATATATATATATATATATATATATATATATATATATATATATATATATATATATATATATATATATATATATATATATATATATATATATATATATATATATATATATAGAAAAAGAAAATGTGATTTTTATCTGTCACATTGAAAAAAATTACATATAAACAACATATATGGTATTAAATTGTATTTATCTTAAAATTATTTTTTTCAAAAATGAATTTATTTGTAGGCATTTTTGAAGTTTCATAAGCCATTTTCTCTTTTAGAATTGTTAGGTTCTAGTCGGTCAGGTAGTGCGGACTCAGGAATCCTAAAGGTCTTTCCTAATTCTCGGATATTTCCTCCACTTGCTACAGCGTTAACTTACACTTTTGAGACTTATGCTCATATTTTCTGGTTATGCTATGTGTAACGATATCCGACTTACTTGTTAACATAATGCATAACATGGGGCAATACCCTAAAATAGAAACTTGAGGCTGTATTAATTAGGCAAAAATAAGGCTCTACTATATAGAATTATAATATGGAATAACTAGACATACATAAAAAAGATATACAAATTTTTAGCCACTTACCTAAATTTTCATAAAAATTAAATACAAACCATCGAATACATACTTGACCATGCAAAATTTACGAGATGAGTGCTAACCGTCCATTGACAATTGTATTATACAAAATATAAAGCAATGGATTTTTTGACCGATAAAGCAATTAAATTTGGCAAAGTATAGACACACGTTTATGACTTAAGGTATTCATCAGCATAGTCAACTAGTTGAAAGACGAGTACAACTAGCGGCAAATTGAATACATAAAACAACACCAGAGTCACCAACAGGAGTAAAACCGACATTTGTGATTACCAAGAGAACCAATTGATTATACTGATGAAGACCTTAAGTCTGTCTATGGTTTGCCAAATTCCATTGCTTTAGCGGTCATCCCAAAAAAAAATTATTTTGTTTTTTAAAGATGTAATGCGTAGGAATATTATAAAGTATATCTAAACGGGATTGATACTAAAACATAAGATTTCTTCTATCGAATTAAGAATAGGTTTTTTTCTCTATAAGAATATGTTCAAAATATACATTCATTCACTTCACTCACCACGGCATCATCTATCGGACAACAATCCCATATCATAACATTACTGCGTTCTTTAAAACAGTACCATGGTAGTGCGAATGCATTACCATTTACAAACCATTTTCGTATATAGGCTCCAGGAGACCAGACGAAGATAAAGAGATTACTTTGTAGCAGAAGAAAGTCGATTAAGGGTCTAAAGTAGATATATATTACTTAGAGAGACAGATTTTTATGTTTTAATGCTTTATATCGACATGCAGATAATTAATCAGTGGTTAGTGGAAATATTTTCCAAATGTGGCTAATTTTGATTGGTACCATTTACAATACAATACAATCAATAATAATACTTCTAATAATCTTACAATCAATACACGTTATACTAGCGTCAAAAAAGCGTAATTTAACTAAACATATTATGTTTTTTTTTGAAAAATAATTACGTAAATTTTAATCGAATGTGTGCAAGACTTTTAGACTCGCTATATATTATAAGTGTCGGATTTCTTTTTCTAGACCTTATCTGGAGTGCTTTAAAATTTACAGATAAGCTCAGAGAACGGTCCATATAGAAGAGAGTGCAATACAGCCCATTTGAAACAGATTATTGTTTGACGAAATTTAAAAGACAGTTAGAAAGACTAAAGATGTTTACTATTTTACTCAGATTCATATTTTTTTCATTTGACTTTAGCCTATCTACAAAATAAAAAATCTGTAAATCTACTTGGAACTTCCCTCGTTATAATTTTTTCTTTTTATTAGGAATAGTGAAGTGTGACCCAATTAAGTTCAGTACATAGTCACAGTATATATGTGTTACATATACTGTCTTGTCAAACATTTTTATTGGGCGCCATTTTGTTTCATTATATTGGATTCCTACCAATATTTTGCCAGTTTCTTTCTACCAATGTGTGGCATTGTTGAATTCGTACCGGTTTATTTCACTTTTTTTCTGCAGAATTAAAACTAATTGAACAAGATTTTTTTACGTTGATTTTTTAAAAATTTTATTTGGACTTCATTTTATGTCGCCCTTTTAAATTTGTAACACTTTACAAGTTTATTTCTATATCACACTTAATTCTTGCCCAAAAACTGAAATTAATTTAATATGTAGTATTTTCAGGTTGATTTTTTAAATATTTTATTAGGGCCCTATTTTGTTTTGTTATATTGGATTCATATCAAAATGTTACCAGTTCATTTCTATGTAACACTTTTATTTTTGTGCAAAATTTGAGGAAAATTGGATAATTAGTTTTTTTTATAATAATTTTTTTAACATTTCACTAGGGCGCCATTTTGTTTTACCATATTGTATTTTTACCAGAATATTACCAGCTCATCCCGTTTTTTTTATTAAAATTAAAGCCAATCTGTAAGTAGTTTTTAAGTTATTCCACGAACTGACACACAGAACTACAGACGCACCGACGGAATTGGAAAAACATATTTTTTAGCATCTAGGGACGCTAAAACGTGAAGATATATAAAACCTGAGAAGGTTTTTATTTGGCCGTCATTTTGTTTCGCCATCTTGAATTAGTAACATAGCTTTTTTAGTTTATCCCTGTACTATAATCAGTTATGGCAAACAATTTAAAATCAATCCTTTAAGTAGTTTTTCAGGCTGAATTTTTAAATATTTTATTATGCGGCCACTTTAGATTCGTACCAAAATTTTACCAGTTGATTCCAACATAATACTTGATGTTTGTGCAAAATTTTAAATAAATTGGACAAGCAGTTTTTTAGTAATATTTTTTTAACATTTCACACAATTTGGTCACATTCATGCTTAAATGTTACCGGCTCATTCTTATGTAACAACTGATTTTTATGCAAAATTTGTGGTAAATTGGATAACTAAGTAATAATTTTTTGAACGTTTCACTAGGCCGCCATATTGGATTTTTGCCAAAATATTACCAGATCATCCCCATATGGCCCTAAATTTTTTATTAAAATTTAAAGCCAATCGGGTAAGAAATTTTTAAGCTATGCCGCGAACTGGCGGTCTGTCAAACAGACAGACCGCAGACGGACCGACGGAATTAGTAAAACATATTTTTTGACATTGTGGGACGCTAAAACGCGAAAGTATGAAACCTGAAAGAGTGATTTTTTTCACGATTCCAAACGTTTTATTTGGTCCCCATTTTATTCGGCCATCTTGAATTACTACCACAATTTTACTAGTTGACTCCCATATCACAATTAATTGTGGAAAACGAATTGAAATCAATACGTTAAGTAGTTTTTCAGGCTAAATGTTTAAAATAATTTGTTAACCCACCATTTTGGATATGACTGTTATGAAAAAATCATTAATTTGTACTTTTTTTAATTAAAGATTTAATTCAAGCTAATACATTTCTCTAGTACTTCTATTTTAAAGAAATCTCGTGAGAGGGTTACTTTATTTTCATGTTATTATTGTATTTCTGAGCTATAATTAACTAACTAAATTTATATCTGTTTATACTTTTCTAAGAAATAAATATTTACGTAAGACAAACATGTGAACACTTTCCACAACCACCCGTAAATGGTACCAGTCAAAATTAGCCACATTTTGAAAATATTTCCACTAAGCACTGATTAATTATCTGGATGTCGATATAAAGCATTAAAACATAAAAATCTGTCTCTCTAAGTAATATATATCTACTTTAGACCCTTAATCGACTTTCTTCTGCTACAAAGTAATCTCTTTATCTTCGTCTGGTCTCCTGGAGCCTATATACGAAAATGGTTTTAGTATCAATCCCGTTTAGATATACTTTATAATATTTCTATGCATTACATCTTTAAAATACAAAATAAATTTTTTTTGGGATGACCGCTAAAGCAATGGAATTTGGCAAACCATAGACACGTGTTTTAGACTTAAGGTCTTCATCAGTATAGTCAATTGGTTCTCTTGGTAATCACAAATGTCTGTTTTACTCCTGTTGGTGACTCTGGTGTTGTTTTATGTATTCAATTTGCCGCTAGTTGTACTCGTCTTTCAACTAGTTGACTATGCTGATGAATACCTTAAGTCAGAAACGTGTGTCTATACTTTGCCAAATTTAATTGCTTTATCGGTCAAAAAATCCATTGCTTTATATTTTGTATAATACAATTGTCAATGGACGGTTAGCACTCTTCTCGTAAATTTTGCATGGTCAAGTATGTTTTCGATGGTTTGTATTTAATTTTTATGAAAATTTAGGTAAGTGGCTAAAAATTTGTATATCTTTTTTATATATGTCTAGTTATTCCATATTATGATTTTATATAGTAGAGCCTTATTTTTGCCTAATTAATATGGCCTCAAAGTTTCTATTTTAGGGTATTGCCCCATGTTATGCATTATGTTAACAAATAATATTTGTTAATAATAATATTCTTATGCTGTGTTTAGTCATATTAGGATATGCTGAAAAGCTGATTTTGCTATTTACAAACAATCTGGCAAAAAATTAATTTTAAAAATCCATACTGTCATGTACAGACGCGGGGTCTGTTTATTTGTATTACCGATTTAAGGTATAATTTAAAGACTATAGTTCTCTTCGAATCTGCGCAAAATACTAAACAATTTTCATGTTTTATAAACTTTACATAAGCTCTATTGTTTTCCAGATATTGACAATTAAAAACTAACAATTTAAAAATTAGAGGCTCTAAAATCTACATTGTTCCACTTACGACAAAATCAATTGCATCTATGTTAGATTTTTATAGTATACCGTATGGTGTAACTCTCCAATTCAACAACAATTTTTTCTGATTTTTTTTAAAGCAGGAAAATTTTTACTTTGACGACAGACCCTATTAGAAATATTATAGAAACTTAAGATAATAATGTGCATTCAGTTTCACCATAAGTAAAACTATTTAGATTTCATAGTCTCTCACATTCTTAAATTGACGATTTCAAATAATTAAAATTATATATTAAAGCTTATATAACAATATATAATAAACAGGTTTAATTTATTAAAAAAAACACCGACAGGGAGCACCCTGAATAATTCATAAAGTGCAAAAAAGCGCAATTTAATACATTACTAACTTTACATGTTTCAATATTTTTTCTCAAAAATAAACCTGAGTTTGAATCAAATTTATGTAAAACTTTATGGACGCACTGTAAATGTTTATTTAGAACTCAAGCTTGCGTCACCAAAACAGGATGTAATTTCCAAGAGTGTGAATCCACAAATAACTCTTTCCTTCCTACGACCCTTCAACTCCCGATTTGGGGTTTATCGCCCCCAAAATGGTTTATCTTCCCGAAACTTAAGTGCGACTGTATCGTATGTAAATGGAAAGATCAAAGTGTACCCCCCTACAAATCCTGCGACTTCTGCCGTTTCGCACGTTTCCAGTTCAAGGGCCCTTTTCTAGAAATTTTTACGGTTTAATATTTTAGCGATTGTTACTCTAGATTTTGACAATATTCGCCTTTGCTTTTATATATATATATATATATATATATATATATATATATATATATATATATATATATATATATGTATATATATTAATTGGACTTCTTTCTTGGGTATAGGTTTATTTGCAAAATCAAACAATGGGATTAACTTGACGTTTCGCCTATCATAGAAGGCTTTCTCAAAAATTGCTCATTCTTTTATTATTTTTTTTGTTGGTATATATGGCTTTCCTTACCTATCTACAATTAATTTAAAAAAATTTAATGGACTAATTATAAAATGACATTTACAATTTTTCTAAAACCGATTTAAAATTTTTTACTATTGACAATAATTATTACAAAATTAATAAAATAAGGTTACATACCTCGAAAAATACGTGTTGATTATTTATTTATACTTGAATAATAGGTAGCAAGTTAGTGGTTTGCCAGGCAACTCATGGCACAGTTTTAGGTAAAAAGATGTTCTTATCGTAGTACGTTTTTTTTGAGGAATTTAAAGATAATTTTTTGCGATTTTTTAATTTAAACCTTAGAGTAGCATCAGACATTCACAGTGATATACTACATTTTAAAAATAATAGCTTAGACGAAGTTAAAACTATACTAAAATATCAAATTGTGGTATATTTGACTCAAATTTTTTATGTCTTGTTTGTCATTTACTGCATTTTTTTTTATGTGAATCATTTCTTTGATAATTAATTTCTGATACAGGTTATCTTCATCAATGATTTTGGTTTGAGAAAAATTAAATTCATGTTTTGTGCTTTTTTCATGTTTGTGTAATGCAAATTGCATAAACCTAACATTCTCCTCAGGCCTATAATTTCACGTATTCAATCTCCTTTCTACAAGCTCTCAAAGTATTTGTCAAAATGTTTGTCAAATATCACAGGTAAAAACACTTATTACATAAAAGACTCATTTACATTTAAACATTTTCTAGATACAGTAACAATACCACCAAATTCAAAGTTAATATCACTAGATGTAATTTCTTTGTATACTAATATACCAAATGAACTCATAGTTAGTGCTATAAAAGGCAAATGGAATATTTTAAAAAATTTTACAACTCTAACTCAGCCTGAATTCTTAGAAGCCTTACATCTTATAATGTCAAATAATTATTTTCAATACAAAAACCAATTTTATCAACAACTTGATGGATGTGCTATGGGCTCACCTATTTCCTCTACAATCGTACAAATAGTTATGGAATACCTAGAAGAGGAAGTTCTTGAAAAATTGAATTTTAATATTACTTTTTTTAAGAGATATGTGGATGATTGTTTAGCATCAGTTCCAGAAAATAAAATAGAAGATCTACTTTTCGCATTCAATAATTTCCATTCGAAACTTCAGTTCACTCTTGAAGTTGAATTAGAAAACAAAATAAATTTTCTCGACCTTACTATAATAAGACAAAAAGAAAATAATTTAAAAACTAAATGGTTTACAAAAGAAACTTGGTCTGGAGGATATCTTAATTTCAATTCCCACCATCCATACAAACAAAAAAGAAGTGTTGTGATTGGTCTAGTTGACCGTGCCATATCTTTAACGTCACCAGAATACCGTCCTGAAGCCCTTAATAAAGTTAAAGAGACCTTGAATGCAAATCATTTCCCAGAAAAACTGATAAAAAAAATTATCAAACAAAGGACGTACATATATTATAACAATCATAACGAAAACGTAAGACAAAACTAAAATTCCCAAAAATAAAAAATCCAATCTCGTATATGAAATTCCTTGTTTAAACTGCCCTATAAAATATATTGGTATGACAACCCAACCTTTAGAAAATAGAATAAAAGGGCATAAGTATACAAAGAATGCATCCACTGCATTACACAAACATGAAAAAAACACAAAACACGAATTTAATTTTTCTGAAACTAAAATCATTGATGAAGATAACCTGTATCAGAAATTAATTATCAAAGAAATGATTCACATAAAAAAAGAAAAAAATGCAGTAAATGACAAACAAGACATAAAAAATTTAAGTCAAATATACCACAATTTGATATTTTAGTATAGTTTTAACTTCATCTAAGCCATTATTTTTAAAACGTAGTATATCACTGTGAATGTCTGATGCTACTCTAAGGTTTAAATTAAAAAATAGCAAAAAATTATCTTTAAATTCCTCAAAAAAACGTACTACGATAAGAACACCTTTTTACCTAAAACTGTGCCATGAGTTGCCTGGCAAACCACTAACTTCCTACCTATTATTCAAATATAAATAAATAATCAACACGTATTTTTCGAGGTATGTAACCTTATTTTATTAATTTTGTAATAATTATTGTCAATAGTATGAAATTTTAAATCAGTTTTAGAAAAATTGTAAATGTCATTTTATAATTAGACCACTAAATGTTTTTTAAATTAATTGTAGATAGGTAAGGAAAGCCATATATACCAAAAAAAAAAATAAAAGAATGAGCAATTTTTGAGAAAGCCTACTATGATAGGCGAAACGTCAAGTTAATTCCATTGTTTGATTTTGCAAATAAACCTATACCCAAGAAAGAAGTCCAATTAATTAATATATACCGGGTTTAAAAAGCAAATTGAATTATATATATATATATATATATATATATATATATATATATATATATATATATATATATATATATATATATATATATATATCAACCTTAGAGTAAGAAATTTTGTTTTACTCTAAGGTTTCAACTATATTTTTATAGACATTTTAGACTTGTTTACTGCCTATAAATTAATGTAATAACTTTTTTCTATAAAATTATTGTTTATTACTTAACTTGTAAAAGTGGAGTATCGTGTCGTGAAAAATCACCTTTCCAGGTTTTTACGGATCTTCACGCTTTAGGATTCCTAAAACGTCGGTCTGATTGACTGTGGTGATCTGTCTGTCTGACTTTTCGCGGCATATCAAAAAACTACTTACCTGATGGACTTCAAATGGTTAATGTCATCAACCCAACGAAAGGCATTTTAGACTCTTAGTTACCAATTTGCAAGCTTGCAAGAGCTACTTAAAAAATAATGATAAAAGATGTGCAGTTATCGTAGATAATGTCAGGAATAACCCAGAAACATCGGTGAGGAAAATTGAAGAACAAACATTCAACATTCCAACACAACAATTCCGAAATCTACTGCGCATCCCGTTTTAAAAAACTATCACATTCAACCATATAAATCCCGTATAGTTCAGGGTCCTCACGGAAATCATTTTATCAGACGAATAACATTTTGTGATTGGTTTATAAATAAATGCCGAAAAACGCCTGGTTTTTAGTCTAAAGTTCTTTGGACAGACGAAACGCGATTTTCAAAATGTCACACAATCCCACTACTGGAGTACACAAAAACCGCATAACTTAAAAGAAATGCAATTGCAAACAAAATTTGGATTTAGTTTGTGGTGTAGCATTATAGATAATTTAGAATAAATTCATATTAGTTTTACAACTGAATAAAACTTAGATATTTTTAGTTTAGACAACCATTTGATTGTCCATTGATATCCAGCTCAATACTAGAGATGTTACAGATGTTAGAGACATTTTTGGCAATAAAATTATTTCTAATAATGGTCCCATTTCTTGGCCGTCGAGGTTAGCAGACCATACACCTAATGATTTTTATTTATGGTGATATGCGAAAAATGAGGTGTATGCTTTTTTTTTACCAGAAAATCGCAAAAAATTGGAACAGAGGGTACGAGATGTTCTTATTAGAATTAACGGAAACACTTTAAGGAGAGTTACCCGTAAAAGTGTAAAGCTCTGTGAAAAATGGAGGTAGACATGTGTCGTTTTTTTATGAATTTTTAATTACCAGTGTTGCTTAATTTAATAATTAGTTCAATGTTAGAAAGTATGCCTCAACTGCTTGTTGTTTTATTATGTAGAGTAGACGTAATCAAAGCCTACCATGAAAAAAAATCAGTACATTTTTATTTTTGGAGCTTAAGGAAAAAAATAATAATCTGGATTTGTAATACATCGTTTGAATGTTTTGAACAAGCTCTTTCAAAAAATGCAAAAATCGACTACTGCGTCCACAAGAAATTTGAAAATTCGTAAATGTATGTGGGAAACAGCGAGAATTGGAATTTTTATTTTATCTCCATCAGATTCTCCAAAAAAAGTACCTTAATAATACATTATTCCTAAAACTACAAAAAAATGGTAATGCATATTTTTAGTTTTTACTGATTATCTCAAAAACCCCCGAACGTAATTTAAATCGTCAGTCAGGAGCAAATTTGTAACAAGATTCTCCTCAATTTTTCTAAATTAACTACATCTCTAGCTGTGATATTTTTCGAGAAAGCAATACATATACGTCAAATCTTGGACATAATATATATAAATATTTAAAGGTAATACGTTTCTTCTATATTTAGGAGAGACCAAAAGTTTTGGTAAGCTGAACGAGCCACAAATTTAATCGATTTTTCGAAGCTACTTTAAAGGTACCTTACTAACTTAATATGCATATAAGGTTTCGCACAATGCGATTTGCAGAAAATGTGATTCTTATCTGATAAATCTTATAGCTAGGACCCCCCAATTAAGGAAAGATCCAACAAAAGTCAAAATGGCACCGTTCTACGGTCTAAGGAAGAACTTTGGAAAATTGGTAAAATTGTTAAGCAATTAAAATTCTAAAGAAAATCACTGAATAATTTGTTGAACAATAAAACATTTTAGAAAACTTTAAGCTATTGGTTAGTAATTAATATTTTAGAAAAAAATTATCCATTAAATTTGATAAAAATTGTAAAAGCACTAATAACCAATGGGTAAAACAATCAAAATTTGAGAAAAAAATTAGTTTTGAAAATTTGAGGAAAGTTTTAGCAATGCCAATTTGAGAAAAATTTTTAAACCATTGAAAAATTTAAAGTTTAAAGAGGTAAAATATTTATTTATTAAAAAAAAATTAGGTCAAAAAAAATATAAAATCTTTTAAGGGTATGGTGCTATTTAATGTCTTGAAGATTTTTGTTTTAAAATGCGAACAGAGACGAACGGAGCGACCTTTCGCGCCTTCGACCTACCGTATATTAAATGCCTACTGTATATTATATGCCTTGATTTCACGGTAATATACAACAATTGGCAATTACCAAACTCATTTGTTTTAAATAAAAAGAATAAGAACTTACACCATAATATCGTAGATAATACATGTTTACCTAATTTTTCGCAAATGCGTCCTACGTACCACACTATTTCTTCCTTAATAGACATAGATATTTGCAGGGAGTGTAAAGGTGGTAATTGCCTATAATTTGGTTAGTTGCCGAGCAAAAATTAGTTCTCTAAAACTATATAAAAAGACAAAATAAAGTAAAATGATGGAATGATGAATTCGATATTTTATATACCTTAAACAAGACAAAACTAAAAAGGCAAACAAGTGTTGCCTTTTTGATAAGTGTTTAAAATGTTTCTGTTTCGAAGTTAAGACTGAGAAAGAAGAAAATCTATTGAGCCACAGGCAGGCGTGCGAACGGGCAGCCATTCTTTTTTAATGATTTATTTGCCACAAAAGGTAAGATTTATTTAGATTATTGGGTAATCAGTTTTCCAATCCTACCTCACGATTAATAGTTTTGATATGTTTTTTAAATGATTTACATTTGAGGTTTTATATTTCATTAGGAATATTATTCTAAATTATAGAACATACATATTTAAATGATTTATATTTTTCTGTTTGATGAACAGGAATATCCAAGTTGTTTTGATTTCCAGTATTTAAATTATGAATATTATTTCCAAATTGATTTTTTTCATATATTCATATGAGTAGTTAGACAAGTTGTTTAAAATTAAAAGTCATAAATAATTTTAAACAAATTATCTAGATAAGTGGATTTCGCGTCTAAATTCTAATTTAGTTAATTTAAATTTATTGAAAATTGGAAATATATGCTTTTATTTTAGTAAATTTATAGCATGCAACTGCCTATTTTGAAAACTGATGTCGTTTTTGAAATTAACAACTAAAAGTATATACTTAATAAATGTCTTATAAAAACGATATACTGAAAATAACATAACGAATAGACAGTAGCGTACCATAAATTTACTAAAATAAAAATTGGATTGGCTCTCTATGCGCACGCTTGTGGCTCAGTCAATTTTCTTTTACTTGGGAAAAATGGCATTATAAATACTTATTTTATATGCCAAGTTTAAAAGAAATACGTTAACGGGTTTTCCAAATATTAATAAAAATCCTTATTTTTTTTTGGTTCCGTGTTTATATGAACATTTTTTCTTAAAATGAGCCAAGAAATCAGCTCTGAAAGTTTGGCTATATAGATAATTAACACCCTGTATATTAAGAAACTGACGTATTATTACAAATGACTTTAATATTAACTTCTCTTTTAAAGCACTTCATATATAACATACTATAAAATACTACAAAAAGGTTTAAGTAAAAGATATTATTTTCTAGCTTTCAACGCTAAAAAATTTCAATCCAAAAAATGTATACCATTTGGTCCATTTGTCAGGAATAAATCTGCTTCAACAGTATCACATTTGTTTAGAAAGAATAATGTTAATTTCCCCTATTTAAATATGTGCTAAGTAAAGAATTTGATTAATTAATGTATCTTTAATTAATTAAAATTAAAATTACAATATAATCAATCATAGAAGTTCTTCATTAGAAAAAAGTATTTAGTTAACATAGAAAAACTACGGTCTTAATGTAAAGTAATAAAATTTTAAATCACTGCCTTGGTGGAATAGCGTGTAATGTCCCTGTTATTACCTGCCAGCTCTAAATCGCGTGCATTAAATGTGTTGTTTTACTTAAATTAAAAATAAAACAAAATATCAATAACAAATGTATTTACCGATGGCAAATAAAAAACCATAGAAGGCCATCGCGTGCTATTTTCCTTGCACTTGTAACTGCCGCGAAGAAAAAACAATAACTTAAACACTTTATTAAACTACAGAGTTTGCCATGTTGCATTTAAGTTGTTGCAGATAAGTGTAGTTAAGTCAGGTTTAAATGCAAAAGTGTATGTAGTTTGTCGAAATAGCATTTTTAAATGTAACATTAACACATTTCAACAAAGGCTAGTAAAAAAGATTAATTAACAGTTCAGTTCATTATTTCCATGATTGAAAAACACTTCTTTTTGTAAGTCAATTGTTGCGAAAATAAACATTTTCTTTAGGTATTAAGCATACTACACTCAGATATTTTGTTGATTTTTTTATTACTACCATTGTAAGTATACAGAGCGTCCCGTATAAGTTGTACTACCTAATCCGTAAAGGATACAAAAAATATCAAGCGATTTCTTGATTTAATTTAAATTTCACCATTACAGTCATGTGCGCATAGTGTTTTTCTTGCTCTGATATGGTATCAGCTTTCTTATTTTAAATAGAGACTCCTGTATATTGATACAAAATTCCAAATATCCGATTTTTTAAGCAAAAGAAATTATACCGTGGTGCCAAGTTTTGCGTTTCTATAATTTCCTTAATTATAATAAACGTAACGCCATGAATATTATTTCATATTTAAATGGAGCAATATAAGCCGATTTTAACGATATATTAACAACACGAATTTAGGAATCAAAGTTCCTGACTTACTGACGATTTTTAAAATGGAACATTTTGTATATTGTTTTATTTTCAGATTGCTCCCTTTTTGGTCATTCACCCAATATAGGGTTTGTGGGGTCTATACAGAGTCATTCAAAATTTATAGCCAGTTTTCGACAATATCAATGGTACATTTCATGCCCTATATATTTTTTTAATGCGTTAAGCATAAATCATTTTAGCATGGTAAAAACTTCCAAATGTGGTCTTCTTTTAGCTGCGTTATTTTTCTTTAGTATTCTTTAATAACGGTATACAAGGTAAATAAAAATATTGGATACAAATGTTTACTTGATTAATTTAAATGGAACGCCCTGTATATTATATGTTTTCAGATTCTTCCCTTTTTGGCCATTCACCCAATATAGGGTTTCTGGGATGTATACAGTCGTTCAAAATTTATCGCGACTTTTCGAAAATATTAGAGGTACATTTGACTAAGAGTGGTCTATTTTGATTAGCTATGCGAGTAAAATGAGGTTTTTCAGTAACGTTATATTGAAAATTGTGTCTATTGACACTTCTTTTTTTGCAGAATGTTGCTTTGTTAGTAAATAACACAAAAAAGTCAGCAAATCTTGATTCTCTTTGAATTTGTCGTTGTGTCCAGTGACAAAAATCTAGTGGGCCTTGTGTTTACAAATGAAATCAAACTGTCAAAAATACAAATTTGAACAGACCCATATATTGTAAGTAAGTAAAACCACTGTTTTACGACATCTAAACAAAAACAAGTTTCACCCATACCATTCAACTCTTTTAAGAATTGTGAGGATAATTATTACAGGCGACTAGATTTTTGTCACTGGGTGTTAGATTTCCACTAACAAATAGAGACTAGTTGACAGTATTATCCATAGGGAACTTCGGGAACCATTTATGGTGTGATATAAACTTCAATAAAACAAACTTTTTTCGGAACAGAATTTATTCTTATTCCTTATGACCACAAGTAACACACACTTTACCGCTGATTAATCACTACAATTAAATTAAAGTTCTCAAAGGACCAGGTGGGTTTGTCAAGCCCAACCAAAATAATCAGTACACACCGTACCGTTAATTAATAAAAATACAGACAAATTATTTCGCGGCAGAATACTTGAATCCAATCAATTCTTTTAAAACTGGGAAACTTCACAAATATAACTAACTGGGAGAGGTGGTTCGCGACTAAGGGTAATATTTTCCTAATAAAATACTAAAACATGTACCGAGAAACTAGGAGTGCGAGAGTAAAAATTCGGAGCCAAAAAGCATTCGACCGATCGCATCGCTTTAATTGTCAAATACGCACTACTTCCGCCTAAAGTTGTGTTTTTCATTTGCGATGCCGGAACCAGGGTTGTTCCGTAGCTTAAAATTTTTGTATCAAACGGTTATGTTGAATTGTACCAAATTTCGTAAAGTGTACCAAATTAGATTTGTATGTAGTACTATGATTTAAGCTACATTTACATTCTATTTCAACTCGAATTTGTTATGAAATTGGCTTGCTTATCAAACGGCAATAGCATGGTGTCATTTACATTAGACAAAATTCGAAGTGCACTTCAAAGTTGACTTCAGATTGAAGCAAGGGGCTTGCCGATGGCAAGCAAAAATTCAATAATCAATCAATTCAATCAAATTTTGAGGTTATAATTTTTATTTTAATTAACAAAATTCTTAATATATTTACACACCTAATTATTTAAAAATATAAATGTTTTTTACCGTTTTAATTAAAAAAAAAACCTTTAATCGGATATTTTTGAGTTAATTCTGAAGGTATAGCCAAGACTAAAGTAGACATAAACGCCTAAAACCACAACCAAAGAGCGTAAAAAAGTTACTAAACAATCTTCTTGCTCCAGTTTAGTGTATTTTACATTAATATTTTGAAAAAAATAATAAAATTAAATTACAAAATCTGATCAGCTGTTCAGGAATATCATTTTCAATGTAAATGCACTTTTACGAAATGTCAATTTCAACTTGGATTTTGAAATGAATGTAAATGTAGCTTAAAGTTGTACATCCTCAGTTTCCGTTAGCGGTTTCTTTTTTAGCAACATTACTATCATACTATTTTTGTATTTTGACCATTATATCATCCATGAAAATAATGAAGTGATAGACAATTTAAATAATTATATTTATAATATATATATTATATGTTGTGTATGTAGATATGCATACTTATTAAACGCAAAATAGTTAATAATATTGAAGTACTGCAGAAAATTGAAACTGTAAAGTAAAACAACATATTTATAATCATTTTTAACAGATGTAGTATAGTATAGACCTAATTAATAGTTATAAGAAAAAAACTAGACATACCGTCAATTTGATTTTCATATATGTTTTAGCGCATATATAACCCCAATTAATGATCATATAGAGAATGACCCGCCAACCATCAAAGAATGTCTAATTTACATTAAAGTAGATTATATTACATGTGAGCGTATAAAATAAATATGCATATGCGCTCACATGTAATAAATATAAATAAGACACTCTTTCTAGCGGGTTATTCTTTATATGTCCATTAATTAGGCCTACATATTAGCTCAAACATATTAAAAACAAGTTGGCAGTATGTTTAGATTTTCTGCAAAAAAATAGATATGTATATATACGTACATGTAACAAAATTTTGCTATAATATAAATTAGACACTCTTTGAAGTCTCTCGAGTCATTCTCTATATAACTAATTATGACTATATATTTGCCAAAATGTTTATAAAAATCAAATTGACCGTATATCTAGTTTTTCAAAGCAATTAGCGTTTTGCCTAATGTGACTTATGGTAACCTAAGCATCTTTTGACGGCTTCCGAATTATTTAAGGCCTTTATATTAACTAGAATAAATATGAAAATCAAGTGAAGTGTTGCTGAAATAAGTAAATTTGTATCTGCTAACAATAACATTATTGGCTACTTAAAGCTTCGTGGTTAAAATGACTTCATACACTTCCGATTTTTAACCGAATTAATCCGTTAACATACAAGACAAAAACAAATGGCGAAATAATTATATAAAGATTTGGAATACACTGCTAACAGCTCCTGCTATCCAGGAGATTCTTTAAATAAACAAACCGTCTTTATTCAAAATTGACTCGACCCTCGAATCATTAATTTTGATCGACTGAATAGCCAGCCATTTTATTTTTTTTGAATGATATTGTGATACCTTTAAGTAAATTAATATAATATAATATGAATGATGAATTGTGCCAAAAAGACGAAAGATGTACCATGGTGCCAAATATTTTCCAAGTGTGCCAAATTTGGTACAAAAGTACGCTTTGGAACAACCCTGGCCGGAACCTGTCTACAGACCGGTTCAAGGTCGATTTTTTAGGAATTGCTGAAAGCATAAATATTGATTTTTATTTTGAAACATAGTGGTTGGTTGTTTCGTTTAAAATATGAGTTTACTATATGAATAAAAAACAGATATTTTATTCTGACAAATTTTTAAATATTATTTAATGGTTTGAATAGGATTCAAACATACTGGCCGCCATTGAAGTATCTTACTTCAAAATAAACTTAAACAAATTCAACTTAGTTCTAAGAGGTAACAGCATTCATTGTAACGAGCTTCGTAAAGTAAAAGAAAATGACAAATTTATCTTAAATCTAAAGAACACAAAACTGTGCCAAATCTACTAAACGCGAAATTAATTTTACATGGTTTTTTAAAAGTTTTCACAACCACGACACTGCACAACATTGCACTATATAATCTAGAATATACATGGTTACGAAAAGTTTTAATCCTCCATAGGAAGAGGACAAACCTTTATTATACTTCTACAAAATGTACCAGATTGTGTTCTTAATTTTATTAATCTTACTTTTCCATCACTACCATGAACCTATGAGTTCCATCACTCGAGCAAGAAGCCACTCGAGAGGCTTACAATCCTCATCTTTTAATAAAACAATATCATTTACCTGTAAGTTTCGAGAAGGCTTTAACCATTTAGGTTTGTTTTGCAACAAGTTAAGATAATCTTTTGACCACCGCTGCCAAAATTACTGTTGCATTTTTGTGATTCTATTCCAATAAGAAAGACGATTTTCGGGAAGGTTAATAATATTCTTTTCAGGAAAAGAGGTGAAGCTTTCGCCTATTAGGAAATGACCGGGTGTCAAGCACTGTAGGTCCTGGGAATCTGAAGAAATAGGGGCTATGGGACGGGAATTTAAAATAGCCTCTATTTGACTGAGAATCGTAGCCATTTCCTCAAAAGTCAAATGGGCATTACCAACTATTCGGTTTAAATGAAATTTTGTACTTTTAACCGCTGTCTCCCAGATTCCACCCCAGTGTGGACTGCGAGGTGGTATGAATTTCCACTGTATCTCGTGCGAACTTAGAAAATTATTTATTGATTCAGAATGTGATTTATTTTGGAAGAAAATATACAGTTCTCGTAATTGATTTTTAGCGCCCTGAAAATTAGTTGCGTTGTCACTATAAATGACGTTAGGATTTCCTCTGCGGGAAATGAATCGCTTTAGAGATAAAATAAACGCATTGGTTGATAAATCAGAGACAAGCTCAATATGAACAACCTTTGTTGTAAGGCAAACAAAAATAGCGATGTAACATTTTAAAAGAGGGCATTTCCTTAACCTGGAGGATTTTATTAACAAGGGACCTCCAAAGTCCACTCCGATCCTGGAAAATGGTTTGGATATACTAACTCTGTCTACCGGAAGATCTGCCATAATTTGTTGTGCGGTTATAGCCTTAAAACGGAAACAAATATGACAATTTCTGATGATTCTTTTTATCTCTTTTAAACCACCAATTGGCCAATATCGCAATCTAAAATTCCAGAGGACATTTTGTGCACCTGCATGTCCCAAACGAAAGTGTTCTAATTTAAGCATAAGGGAAACAATTTTACTTTTTGATGGTAACAATATTGGGTATTTTTGATCAAATGGCAAGTCAGATTTTGAGAGTCGTCCCCCACACGTAATAAGCCTGAGTTATCTATAAATGGGGAAAGATGTAAAATATGTTTATTAGATACAATTTTTTGAGAACTAATTTCAGATATTTCTTTGGAAAAACTTATCTTCTGAATCTGCTTTATAAGCAAGATTTCAGAAGATTGCAATTCTTCAACATTTAGGGGTCCTGTAATCTTCGTATTTTTATTCTTTGAGTTGTGTATAAATCTTTTACAAAATGCAAAACATCGTTTTAAATGGGAAAATAACGAAAATTTTGAGAAATTTTCATGCCAAAAATCTAAACTCTTATCTTGAACAATCATAACTGTCTTTCTTTGTTCAGGAATTTCCTTGGGATATTGAACCGTTCCAGTCTTTTTTAATTTATCTAAATTTAAAGTGGGAGAATGGAGAAAGTTCGGTCCATGCCACCATAGTTTGGAGTTTTTCAAGTCATGTGAAGTTAGTCCCCGGGATAACAAATCTGCAGGGTTATCTGAGGAATTAATATGATACCACTTAAAATCAGCAGTTAATTGCTGAATCTCAGAGACCCTGTTCGAAACAAAAATTGACCAACGGGAGGGAATTGATTGAATCCAACACAATTTTATCTGGGAGTCAGTCCACAAGTTTATGGAATGAAAACTAAATGATCTATTTTTGAAAATTGTCAAAATCCTTTCGGTGAGTTTTGAGAGTAATAATGTGGCACATAGTTCCAACCGAGGCAATGTAATAGTTTTTAATGGAGAAACTCTGCTCTTGGAGGATATTAAGTGACATGAAACTGTTTGGTCGTTATAGACTGCACGAAAATAAATACATGCTCCATATGCCTTTAGACTGGCATCATCGAATCCATGAATTTCTAACTGAGCAATATCTTTTCTCGAAAATAAATGTCTAGGAATTTCTAAGCTTGCAAGGACAGGGATATCACTAATGAACTTATTCCAATCACCTAAAATATCACTGGGTATTTCACTATCCCACTCAATCTTTGCAACCCAAATACGTTGCATGATAATTTTAGCTATCACGATAAGAGGGCCAATTAACCCAAGTGGGTCAAATAACTGAGCAATAGTGGATAAAATTATTCGCTTTGTTGGGGTATCTTGTCGAGTTTGTTTTGGCAAAGAGACTGAGAAGGTATCACTTGAAGGGTTCCATGACAGTCCGAGTACTTTATTTTGAGAACTAGGGGCGGTGAATTCATACTTAAATTAATTTACTTGATGTAAAATCTGCTTAGAAAATTGTGCAGAGTTAGAATACCACTTATGAAGATTAAAATGAGCTAAACCAAATAATTTTAGGAGTTGAGAATGAGTTTCTTTTAGACTATCAAGAGAATCTGTTCCACAAAGAAGGTCATCAACATAACATTGAGTATGCACAGCCTTTGCTGCGAGGGGATATGTTTCTTTGAAAGTATCTGCAAGAAATTTTAAAGTTCGGGTAGCTAAAAATGTGCACTGTTTGTACCATAAGAGATAGTCTGTAATTCAATACATTTTATTTTTTCTTGAGGGTTGTTACGCCATAATATATTTTGTAAAAAAGTCTGGGAAGGATTTATTTGGATTTGTCGATACATTTTTTCAATATCGCACAGAAGAACATGAGGAAAACTTCTAAACCTACAAAGAATGTCATAGAGTTCTGGTTGTACAGGAAAGCCTTTTAACATCGTGTCATTAAGAGCATCAAAGACAACTCTAAGTTTAGTTGTCGCACTGTCTTGTCGGATGACACAGTGGTGTGGAATAAAATATTTATTTTCCTTATTTCTATTTTGGTATGATAAAGGGACATATTTTCTATGTCCGAGAGCTACATATTCCTTAATAAACTCATTATATTGACAGAATAAATCAGCGTTTTTCTCAAATCTTCTTTCTAAGTTATGAAATCTTTTAAGGGCTTGATTAAACGAATGTCCTAATTTTTTATACTCTTCGGGAGATTTAAAGGGCATATCGACGTGTAGTCGACCATTCTCTAAAACCTTTACAGAGCTTACGAATATTTGTTTTGCTAACTTTTCTTCTGGGGATAAGCATTTATTATTTAACTCAGAAACGTGTTCAACTGTCCAAAATTTCTCGATTAACTGTTCTACAGGATCTGAATTTTGGATCAAAAAACAAGAAGATTTATTTTTATTACAATTAACCTCTATACTAGAAGTGGGAACAGGGCCACTAATAATGTAACCTAAATGTGTATCTATCAAGTACAAAAGATTTTTACTAATACGTTCAGGGCTAGCGAAAACTATCGAATAATATACATCAGCTCCGAGTAAAATATCTACGTGACCTGGTATGTTAAACTCAGGATCAGCAAGCTCAATATTTTTGGGAATCAGAATTGTGCCTTTGTTAAGAATAAACTGAGGCACTCTATTAGTGATTTTATCAAGAACACAACAAGAAATATTGAATGTAGCATGTCTATTTATACTAGAATGAATCGACAAAGTACGACTTTATTTGAGTGAGTAGCTGTTCCATAAATACCTGTTATATTAACTGTACTATTTTTGGGAATAATTCCAAGTTTTTGAACTAATTCATAAGTGACAAGAGAGGTTGTGCTGCATGAGTCGAGTAATGCTCTAGCAAATATGGGTTGATTATTAATTGTGAATAATTTTACAACTGCTGTAGCCAACAAAACTTCATTTTTATTGGACATAGCATTCAAAACAGTGTCGGAGTTAGAGTTTTGCGATGAGATTGTCGTGTGGAGAATTTAACCTTCAGGGGGGGGGAATATTTTGTTGACTATTTTGTACATTAATCTGAATATTAGGGTTATTTGAAAAGTTGGTACTTTGAAGATTTTGAACATTTGGGGGAGGAGTTTCTAGTGGTGGCCCGTGTGACGGCCTTGTACTACTTCTAGGGGGCTCTTGGGGAGTATTACCTCTGTTTTGAGATCGGGGATTAAATTGAGAGGGAGATCTAGAACTATAACTGGAGTGGTTAGTCGGTGATTGAGATTGACCTTGGAATTTAATCGAAGGAGAATTTTGATTGTTATTAAAAACATTTTCTACAGGAAGTGACGAGCTCTTATGTAGCGAAGTATGATGCCTTTGATTACAAAGAAAGCATCCATTTGACTGACAGTCTTTTAACTGATGTTGAGTTGCTAAGCAATTAAAGCATAATTTTTGCCTTTTAACGAAACTTATTTTATCATTGTAAGATAAGTTACAAAATTCCGAACATTTATGAATTTTATGACCTGAGCTATTACAAAACAAACACTGAACGGATTGAGAAACTTTAGGTTGAAAATTGCTTGAAAAGTTAGAGGTTTGATCCTGACTTATATTTTGAGAGTTACTGTGAGAAAAATGAACAACAAAATGGAACTATGCTTAGCAGTGTTTATGTCTGGAATCATCGACCTTTCTAAAATTGTACACCTGGAATCCAGAAAATGCAAAAACTGTTTTATTGTTGGGCGATCACCTACTTTTAGTTAAAAATCAAAGGCTTTTCTGGTTCCATTGTCCAACTTTTCGGATAGAATATATACTAATAACAAATTCCAAGCATCTACATCGACCTGTAAATTTTTTAGTCCATCACAATTTTGCTTAACGCATATTATAAAATTTCTTAAGTTAGAGGAATTACATTTAACAATTGGCTGGATATTTAGTAAACTTTTAATATGGGCATAAATTATGTTAAGTTGATTTGAATATCTTTCTTTTAGAGTGGTAAGAGCTACTTGAAAATTTGTATCTATTATGTTTAAATTAGAGATTAAATTAAGGGGCTCGCCGGTCACATATGATCGTAAGTGAACTAATTTTTCCACGTCTGAGAGAGTAGTGTCTTTTTCTATTAGAGCTTCAAATAGCTGATAGAAGCTTTCCCAGTCTATGAGTGAACCAGAAAATGGAGGAATATTTAATCTAGGTTTATTTACTTGAGAAGGAGATTGCTGAATTATGACTGGTTGGGGTGGTATCGTTGATACCGAGCTTTGCTTTAGGGATGAGAGTTCATTAATTTTTTGACATAACTTTGCTGTTAATAAATAAAACTTATCCTCCACAGTGACCCGATCTTGTTCTTGATCTGGGTCACTGTCTTCTATTTTTTGTTGAATGTCACAATATGCAGCATATAAATTTTTTAAACCTTCTAAACGACTTTCAAATTCATGGATACTAATTCCTACTGATAATTGTTGATTTGTGTTGTACCATGTTTCGATACGCGTAATACTACCCTTTTTAGTCGCTCTACGTTTCAGTAATGCTTCCATTTCAAGAGAACAACAACAAAACAAAAATTAATAACAATCTACTTAAGTTTAAAATGTGTTACAACAAACTACAGAATACTTAGTTAGCTATATTTTATCTATTTGCTTTTTCTAAACGAGTTCTTAATTACTTTAATTCTTAGTTTATGAAACAAGACAGTTCGGAAAGTTCCTTATACACAATAGTTTTTTTTATATTTTGAGTTGAATGAAAATCTCAGTTCAGTTTATTTTCAAAATATCCGCGCCCAAGAGAGACATAAAAAACTAGTTTTCTCCTACCTTAATACATTTTGCGTCGAAGTTCCTTCTCGTAGCCAGGGCAGATTACACCAAATCGCTCTGTCGCTGCACAATTTTAAAATCCGGCTCGAGTTAGGGCCACTGTTAGATTTCGACTAAGAAATAGAGGGAGGATTTTAAAACACTATTATACCAAATCCCTATTAACGTTCGTGACCAAATATGGTTTATGCATGACGGTACCCCAGTGCACCATACGGCTGACATTCATGCATTACTTATTGAACAATTTCAAGAACGCTGGATAGGAAGAGGAGACCAGGTTGCGTGGTCGCCTAGGTCCCCACGCTTGACAAAAATGGACTTCTTTAAGGCTTTGTTAAAAATTTAGTCTATAAAACATCTCCGATTACAAAATTAAAAAGCGTTTAAATATTTGTTTCGGGCAAAACGGTGGTCATTTCAAACATCTAATTAAGTAGTTTTTGCTGTTTCATGCGATTTGTTACCTGATATTATTTTCTTATTAGACAACTTAACAACTAGTTTAAACTAGTTGTAAAGTTGTCCTAGCTATGTCTTAGCTATCCTGACTAGTTTTAAAAAGGTTTGGCTCGATCAGTTTTTGTGTATTCTACATATCCCGTCTCATCGAACCGTTGCATGATCTTTCAAAAACGCTTTTGTCTTTAATCAGGATACTTTTCGTGATATATTCTTATAGCTAACAAAAAATTCCTTTCACTTGCAACTAAAACATAAATCACATCGATCATTTCTTAATAACAATAAGTTTTTATTACTAGATCATTGTAATACTATCATTTGTATTTGTAATTTTTGGATAACTGTTGTTTTATTAGTAATAATTTTAATTTTTTGAAGTTTGAAACTTTTTTGACCTATACATGCTGGTATGAATAAATTAACAAACACAATAGATGTTGAAACACTTAATAATTTGAGATGTCCATTTTTAATATTTTTGAAAAATGGCAATACATCTTGAACGACTCTGTATAGATCCCACAAACTCTATTATGGGTGAAAGGCCAAAAAAGAGGAGAATCTAAAAATAAAATTATATACACGGCGTTTCATTTAAATTAATCGAGAAAATTTGCATCCAGGATTTTTATTTACCCTGTATACAGTTATTAAAGAATACTAGAGAAAAATACCGCTGTTGAAAAAAGACTACAATTTGGAAGTTTTTACTATGCTATAGGGGCATCAAATTTACCTTTCATATTTTCGAAAAGTGGCCATATATCTTGAATGACTCTGTATAGACCTACCAAACCCTATATTGGGTGAATAGCCAAAAAGGAAGAAATACGAAAATAAAACAATATACAGGGCGTTCCATTTAACAAACTGTAAGTTTGGTTTGTGGCAAATTTATCCTCAACCCTGTATAATCAAAAAAGTTTAGGTTGTAACTCTCAGCAGTCCCTATATTTCTCGTATAATTTTCTAATTACCACAATAACCGAGCTATCGGACTTGAACGCACTGTTGGACCGCCCTGTATATTATAATAAATTACTACAAAGGACGTCGCAATACAAAACATATTTTACTAATGACTATTACTATGTACTGCAAAAAATAAATATGTGGTTTTTAACTTTCATATTCATATTTTAATTTAAAAACCAAGTTGCCACAAGTCCTTATTAAAAACAAAAATAGTCACTAAATTAGAGGCAACATGGTCAACTATTATGGAAAGAAAGTTAATACCTGAAATTACAGATAAATTTAAAGAGACGTGTACGAAATTTTATATGAGCTGACCTTAAGGGTCATAGTGCTAAATTTTTTTAATCACGTTATAATTTGTTATCACATGAATCGGAAAATATGCGTAACTATTACAAATGGTAAGAACAACTAGTTACTTCTAATATTACCAGTGTTTCATGTACATATCCAAACCTTACTATGTCAACAAAATTTCTTTTCAAAACTGTTAACCATATAAATAATATCTTAAAAGTTGAACCGATACTAATTTATATGCATTGTCAAATTTTCTATCAGTTTTGAAAAATCTATTGATTCTTTTAAACACAGATAAAAATGCACATTTTTTAACTTTAGAACCTTATTTCTTAATCTGAATAACGTATGATGAAAAGAAACGGATACAAAATTAAACACTGTATGTTGGCGTGGCGGTAACAAAAGGTAGAAAAAATAAGCGAATACAAAAAAATTTTTCTAAACAACAAACGTTTAGGCAATGAGCAGATTTAAACTATTTGTTAAATTCTAAGAACATGCTTGATATTGAAGCAATTTTATGGGCTAGCAATATATATACTTAATAAGTGACTTTAAAATACAGTCGATATAATAGGTCAAGTTTTTTACTATCTGCCGCAGAACGACAAGACAATTTAACCATAACACTAACAACATTTTATTTAAAATTTAAAGAAAATATTTTTGTTTTAAATTTGAGTAATATTTTCGTAAAGGATTTAGAGAATTAGAATTTTTAATACTTTTGGAAAAATTGGAAATCTACGCTACATTATTTTTTTGTTTTGCGCCTTTAGACATTTTTTTCTTATTATCTTAATTATCTGCTATGAATCTATTAACACGTTCTTAAATAAACATAAAGCATTTTTTTTTTAGTTTCGAATAAACCTAAATTATATTTTTAACTCTCGTATAGGTGAGTGCTAGTCACACGAGTTTGAAAAGTAGTTTTCAAATGTATTATACACTATGCTTGGTTCAACATTATCTTTTTCTTAACTGAAATGTGATACTTCTACAATATAATTTTTTTAAATTACTTTCTATAAAGTCTTGTAAAATTGGTTTTTATTTTATATATATATTTACCTTTCAACTTTTTTTAAACCGAAATGTGATATATTCACATTTACAACATTATTTTTTTGGCTTCTATAAAGTTTCCTGAATGTAAAGTTTAAAAAAAATTCTGCCGAAACTCTTATTTTTAGACAAAGGGCCTGGTTTCTATACTTACTCCGTAGTAAATATTCCAATATTGTTTGAATAATGCAAACTATTTGATTTAATTTAATTACATTTTATATTAAAAATTTCGTGCAAAGTTAAATAATAAAAAACGCCATGTTTCTGACTGCGGAGCATTTTATTCTTATGTTAATAATTTAACCCGAAAGTGTCAATCCATGGATAGGCTGACTGTCAATCAATTAAAGCATGATGAGCTATTCAAATTCAAAAATTTTACAATAATACATTTGTTTTTATTTGTGTCTAGAAAATCGTTAAGTTAAAATTCAAATTAGGGGATTTCTCAACAAAAAAAAAAATGAAAACTCCTTACATTTTATACCTCTACGTGGATCAGTGGCGGCTCGCCAGGGGACGCGGGTGAAGCGCAGCTTCACCTACATTTTCCAATTAATTTATTTAAAAATAAAAATATTTTTAAAATATTAAGTATTTTATAATCTACATGTAGTATGTTTTATATAAATTCACATTATTTACTTAATTATACCATTATTTTGTATTAAAACTAGTGCGTTATATACTCAAAAAATACTAATGACTTAAAAACGTAAAAGCGCGCTGAACCCCTTTTCATAAGAGCGACCACTTTGAGGAATCACAATCAGCAGTAAAAAACTTCCGCTTCAGACTCCCTCCGCTTGCCGGCTTTCTCGCTTAGACTTGTTTACGGCAGTTGTGGCTACGCAATGGTAATGAATCAATCAATCCAATTCAATTCACATCAGAAATAAGATTTTAAAAAAATGTTTTTTTAAAACCCTGTATGTTCAAAGTTAAGACTTTTAGGTTCATATTAAACTTTTTTCTTAAAAAGGTCCAAGAATCACCCCCCCTTTAACATTAGCACGCAATTAGGAAAGGCCCTGTATAGTACTTCACAATGACGCCCCCTGTACAAAGTAATATGACAGACGGAGACAAAAAGTCACTTTTGCATACCCGAATAGCCCAAAGTCGAAATGCATAAGTTAAAATTTTGATAAATCTTGTTCACTGGAATCAGTGCTGGCTCCCCTACTATAACTACATTGATGTGTTAATTTTGGAACCATATGATTTCTGTAGTTTTTCAAATATTAATGGCAATATTAGATATTTTTTGACACCCGGTATTGAACAGAAAATTAATTATTTTGAAGCAGTTTATTGACAGCTACTTTATGAACCATTTTACAAAATATACGAAAAAAAAAAAAACTAAGCCATTTTTGAGGATGATGGCTTTAATTCTAATGGTTCGATTCCTTCTAAATCGTTGTCTTCTTCGTTGTTCACTACTTGAAGATCCCAGTGTGATAACTAAATCATCAATAACCGTTTCAATTTTGCCATCTACTTCCCAGTATTAATCTGCAATAGAACGAACATGTTTAACATACGATTTCCAATTTTCAGCCGGTATTGAGTCAATCGCTTCTAATGTTATTTTATTTAGGTCTTTAATTGAAAGTTCACCGGTGTTGCGCTCTCGAATATATTTTTTTACTCTTGCCGATGCAAGTTCAACAGGGTTGAGGTCGCACATGTATGGAGGCAGCCTTAAAGGTGTATGACAGAGGTTACGTAAAAGACCGTCAATTTTATACTTTTTTTTCTCTAGGCATGATGGCTTATATTACTTCATATAATTGATATTTTCTCCATGTTGGATCACATACAAGATTGTTCGATTTAAGCCACGATATGAGCTTTTGTAGAGTATTTAGTTGGCACTTTATCTTCTACGTGAGAATGATAAGACGCATTATCCATTACCACGACTGATTTGGGAGGAATGTTAGGTAGAAGCTTCTCGAACAACCACTTTTCAAAATATCTCTATTCATTTGTCCATGCTGGTCTCCAGTTGTTAGTCCCGAGCGAAAAACTAAAGCAGTACCTGGAACAAATCCGGCTTCTGAATCAGCATGAACTATAATAAAGCGACTACTAGAGCGGATTCCCCGAACAACACCTGTAACACTTTCACTTTGCTAGCATTTGTTTACTGTCATATCATTATCTACCCAGGTTTCGTCTAGATACACAATATTGCGTCCTTCTTGCCTATGTTGCCTTACAGTTGATAGATATTTCACCTGCCAGTGAAAAATATTTGGTCTCTCAATGAGAAATTTTCGTTTGTTTTGGCACTTGCGCTAAACAAAACCATTTCATCGTAAAAGCCGATTTAACGTTTTATACCCGTACGGATAATTTGTTCTTTACAGCACGAAGTAGGGGTTTGCAGGTCGGAACATTCTTCAAGTTTATATAAAAATCCTCTATTGTTTGTCGATTTGCTTGAAAATCACCATCGTCAATTTTATCTTTGAATGATAATCGGGGTACTTTTTTACCAGGAGATTTTAATGGTGAAGTAGAACATGAGCGATCATTATGTTCTCTTTGAATTTTTCTTACACTACTTTCCGAAACACCAACGTAAAATGCAGCGCGTTCTGTTCGATTTTGAATTGGAATAGTCAAACTATTATTTTCAGCTTCTCTAGTACAGGCCTCTATAACGCTCGCAATAACTTCACGTGCACCGCTTCGAATTGTTTTTCCTCTTTTGCTCGCTATCGTTACTTCGAAATAATAATTCAAATTCAACGCAAGGCATTTATATAGAAATGAAAACAAAATGTATAGGCGCCGCTGGAAATAGCTAGAACCTTCTAGAGCAAGTGCATGGAGACTCTAGGCACATCCCAATTACAAGTGGACCAGTGCGAAATTTACTAAATCCTCGATTAATTTTCTATACCGCTTAGCTGGCTCACTTTATAGGTGAAGCGGCAAACTATTACAAAAAATAAAATAACATAAAATTTATTTGCGTACTCAAATTTTACTTTTCCGCTTGCTTAAGACTATGAACCTTTATTTTAAGGACCGCCCGGTTTTCTTTCGTGTCCCGCACTTTACATCTCTTTATCATGCTTATGTCTCTTTATATACTGATACATATGAGTATTCATAAGAATTTTTTTACGACATATCAAACTATCTATCAAAAACAAAATTTCTTTTTGGCTTTATTCATACTAAATAAAATATAAAGTAATTTTTAATTTTATTTTGGTGGGGAAGTTTTTTTTTTGAAGAGACAGAAGTTTTTCACCAACGTTTTGTTAAAAGTACTAAACCACTTCTTTAGGTTTTATGAGGTGACTTAGCCAAGATATATTAAGTACCTAATTTAGTTTTTAGTAAAACGGTGACGTTTAAGCTATAATCGCCAGCAGAAGACAAATTACCCAGAATTAACATTTCTTTTTTATTACGATGAACCTTTTCTTCTCAAGGGAATGTATTTTATTGCATACATACTAGTTTGTCAATTATAGTTTTTGTCGTCTACTGCTTTAACATTTGTTTATAAAAAGAAAAGAGTAATGAATGCACATTTCTCAAAGTAATATAAGGAAAAGTCATCAAAAGGATTTTCTTAATTAATCGATAAGAAAGAGTGTAATTAAATTAACGACATTTCAGGAGCCTTTCTAAAGTTATGAGGTAAGTCGAGATTACCTTGCAAGGTTGAAAATGCTTTATTTTGAAATGCTTCATTTTCTAGATCTTTTCCGTTCTATTATCTTACATCGTAGTATTATGTTAAGTTGATTGACTGCAATTTTTAAGTTATCAAGCAAAAACTGTTACAGATGGTTAATTCAAATTCATGAAAGATTATCAATTAACGTCGAGGTTAGATGAGTTTAGTCAAAATTAAAGGTGTTTGAATTTAAATCTTTAAGTATTTCAAAATCAGAAGAAAAGTCAACAATATACTAATTGATATTATTTATTTAAAATGCGCCTGGGAAAAGGGGGGGGGGAAGACACCCTTGGACCCTTGAATTCATCCCTGCTTTCCTAGTTCCAGCTGAGACGATATTCTTAAGACGTATTCACTCTGTAAAAGATCGGATCAACACAAGCCAAATTATAAACGGCAACATGATAATGATTTCCATTTCTTTTGATGTTCAGCCGGAAAATCGGTACAATACGGATAACTTCCTACCTTTGTCCCATGCCTGGTACCAACACTATTTTATCTATTCACACATTGCAGGAAAGCCGTTGGCACCAGCGTTCAGCGTTCTGGGTAAAGTCGAATTTACCGATTTTTTTTTGTATTATTATAAGTATTGATTTAATGTTACAAATCAAACTGTAAATGTTTTTAAAGCATACAATGTTCAAGCTGTTATTTGAAAGTGAAAAAGGCGCTATTCTGCAGCACTATATTTTCGTACCATATTCGCTATACGCACACAAATGAATCAAGTCTCTTTCATGGTATATTTTTGCATGTAAATCCCGTAGCACGCTGGCTGGCGGATTGCACTGCATAAAATAGAGAGCACGGTCTACTTGATTTGCATAGCTCAGCTGAGGAAAACAATCGATGCCAGCACCGCCGCCGTCTTTTGTTTCTGTCGCTCGATTTTGCACGAAACCGTCGCTCGACGCCAACTCGGAAAAACAAGCTGCTTTTCACTGTAGTACAGCACGCGAAGATATCTTTTGTTTTTATTTGTTTCGGCTGAATGGGTTTCCTTTTTTTCAATTTGTTTGGCTTTTTATAAATAAAATCATGCACGATATATTTAAGGAAAAATATACAAATTTGTAATTTGGAGGTATTTTTTAATATATCAACGTAAACCATTCAGCAACCAACCGTGGGCGAATGCATCAATATCCTGAGTTTCGTCAAATAGGCGGGCTAAGTAAAATCGTGTTTGATTTATCCGCTTTAACCAGATTTATTGAGAGGCGCGTGCGAGCTTGTTTTGTTTTGCTCTTGTGAGAATTTTTCAATATATATTTTTATTTTACAAAGGAATCAATAAATAGCTTCAGAAGTGATCAACAGCCAGAGAGAAGGGTTTCAATGAGAAGATACGAATAACTCGTCATTTCTAAAAGATAACCCTACACACCTAAAGAAAAAATATGTTCATAAAGTGAAAAACTGAAAATAAAGCAGCTAATGTGTTAAAATAAATAGTACATTTTTCAGTCAAAGGCTTAAAATTTCGTGTCCTCCAGATTATTAAAGATTTAATAACAAGTTTTGACTTTCTTTTGCGAACGTGAAAATGTCTCTTACGTCATGTCCTACGAATAGGTACATGTATAAGTAAGTTTACTTTTACAGTATGCATGAAAAATAGTTTGTTTTAACTACACATTTTGGATCATAGTGCAATTAAAAATGGGTTTTGGCAAACATAGTACTTTCTCATATACGTGTGTATGTATGTCAATGGTTTTCTCAAGCTCAGGTATATATGTAATAAATATAATTGATGTCTTGCCGTTTTTATATTATTATTTGTTTATTACTGTCTTCGTAAAAGGGAAGTATTGTAATCGTGAAAAAAATCACTCTTCCAGATTTTTCAGATCTTCACGTTTCAGGATCCCTAAATGACGAAAAACATGTTTTCTCATTTCCGTCGGTCTGTCGGTCTGTCTGTTCGATTGACTTCAAATTCTGGTCTAAAATTCAGGGTCATATAGAAATGACCTGGTAACATTTTGGTAAAAATCTAATATGGCAAAGCAAAATGGCGACCTAGTGAAGTGTTAAAAAAATTATTAATAAAAAACTACTCATTCAATTTATCTTAAACTGCAAAAATATCAAGCATTATGTTGAAATCAAGTGGTAACATTTTGGTACCAGTCCATGATGGACAAAATGGCGGCAAAATAAAATATTTAAAAATTCAGCCTGAAAAATCTGCTTAATGGTTTGATTTCAAATTGTCTGTCATAACTAATTGTGGTATAGGGATCAACTAGTAAAATAGTGGTAGTAATTCAAGATGGCCGAACAAAATGGCGGCCTAATAAAATCTTTGTAATCGTGAAAAAAACACCCTCTCAGGTTTTACACATCTTTACATTTTAGCGTCGCTAGATGCCAAAAAATATGTTTTATCAATTCCGTCGGTCCGTCTGTCTGTCTATCTGTCTGTCTATCTGTCTGTCTTTCTGTCTGTCTAACTGCCTGTCTGTTAGTCGGCAGTTTAACTTAATGACCTGGTAACATTTTGGTAAAGCCTTAAAAAATATTAATAAAAAACTACTCATCCAATGTATCTCAAACTTTGCAAAATACATCAAGAATTATATTGAAATTAACTGGTAACATTTTGATACGAATCCAAAATGGCGGAACAAAATGGCGGCTTAATGAAATATTTAAAAATTCAGCCTGAAAGACTGCTTAATGGTTTGATTTCAAATTGTGTGTCCTAACTAATTGTGGTATAGAGATCAACTAGTAATATTCTGGTACTAATTCAAAAGAAGTGAAAAGATCACTCACTCAGGTTTTACATGTGTTTAGCATCCCTACTAGTTCGCAGCATAGATTAAAGACTGCTTACCCGAATGTACCTGGTAATATTTTCGTAAAAATCCAAAATGGGGGCCTAATGAAATGTTAAAAAAATTATTATGAAGAAACTCCTTATCCAGTTTATTTCCAATTTTGCACAAACGTCAAGCATTATGTTCGAACCAACTAGTATTATTTTGGTACGAATCCAAGATGGCGGAACAAAATGGAGGTATAATAAATATTCAAAAATTTAGTCTGAAAAAATTACTTAATGGATTAATTTCAAATTGTGTGCCATAACTTATTATGGTATAGAGCTCAACTAGTCAAACGATTGTATTTGTGTTCTGCCTACAAATAAAGTTAACTACGCTCTAAATATGTTCAATAGCTATCATAAAAAACTTTACCATGCCAATACCATGCAAAAAGTGCCCCGCTGTGTATATTGGCCAAACTAGTCAGCACCTTCATAACAGGATAAATGGACCTCGATATGATGATAAAAAAAATATCACTGCTCTTAAAAAACACGAACTACTCAATCATAGTTTAATTTTGAATAAACAAAAATACTTTTAACAGAGTCACATAAAAGAAAACGCGAATTTCTGGAAATGATACATATTCAAAAAAATCCACACTCTATAAATGACAAATCTGAAATTTCGAACCTAAATAAAATATATTATAATATACTTAGTTAACATAGTTTCCAAAAATACCATCAAAAAAAGAGCCATTTTACCTCTAAATTGTGGAATTAGGTTAGTTTATTTATGCTTTATTTTTCTTCTGCTTCTACGAAGCTGAAACTTATTGTACTAATTTTATAAAACGTTAAATAAAAACGGTCGTCGGATTTCGTCAAATAACTCATTTTAATTTCAGGAATAACAACACCATAGATGTTTTATACGATGCATCCTGCTGGTGAATTTTATTTCATTGTTCGTATACGTCCCGTTCAGTGTATTGGTCTATGTATATTATCCTTTTACGTTGTGTTAATGTGAGAAATCTATGTAATATGTTCCAAAAAATTTGGTTAGTTATCTGTTAAAGAGCTACATTTTTGAATGTTTGTTTCTGAGGGTAAGTTTTAGTGTGCAATTATATATTGTTGTGATATTGGTTCGATTTTATACTTTTAGATTAACAATTTTCAGTAGAAAAAGTTGACGAAAGGCAACGAAACGTACTGAGAAAAATAAAAAAAAAAATAGACTCCATGTAAGTGCCCACTACCTTGCAGTGTACTTTATTTGAAGAAGAAACTTTTTATATATATATATATATATATATATATATATATATATATATATAATTCTCGTAGTTCTGTTTTTCAAAAGAATTCACGTTTCACCGTTTTTTCAATATTTTTTTTTCGCTTAGGGGCTGAATCATTCCTGTATACCGGTATTTTTCGAAATATAACCATATATAATATAGCGAAGAAAAAATCAAGTATCAACGCGAATTACTTCCACAATTTTTAATGTCATAGGATTTATCCTAAATAGTTTCATTTTCAATTTGACTACTATCACCTTGTGCATTCTCAAAATGTGAATTTTTTACATTTTCATACCCTTTAAAAATATTGAAAATCTACGCCCACGACACCCAAAATCTAATCCCCGCGAGGAACTGATCTAGACTAGCACATTTGAAATTAATAGATTTGATCGTGCTCAAGTTAACGTTCAAAATTTCGCTTACATACACACACACTTCCGTACAGATATGAAAAAACCTCTAAAAAAAACGAAATTGCGATCGTTGTTTAACTAAAACTAATCATTGCGCCAGCGACATTGCAGGAATTATTCCAGGTAAGGTCCTTGTTATAACGTTGGTGTAACGTAGAATGAAATATATTAACATTATTGCTCCCAACGAAAGTCAGGACTCAACTGTGTAATTCAATGCCGGTCGTGGTATTAGCCAGCGTGTTCCTGTGGTTCCAATTTGTGCCTTTGCCCTACACGGGTTTCCCTAGTTTATGGCAAACTGATGAGCTCTAAAAGGAGTGAAATCACGATCGACGCTTAACTAAAATGTATTATTGCGCCTGCGGCATTGCAGGACATATTCAGACAAGAATCATAGTGTCCTTGTTATGACGTTAGTGTAACGTGGAATAAAATATATTAACAGTTTCAGAAATGATTGAGCCAATTTTTAGCAAGGGCGAAGCAGACGTTCATACACTGTAATCTTATATATCCCAAAAAATTAATCACAATAAGGACAAAATTCGAAAAAATTCGGATTAAGCAGGTCCAAAAAAGACCCTAAATTTGATCAGTGGGTTTTTTCCTATAGGGAGTGATAGAGGCGAATTTTAGTTTTTGCAATTATCCCAGAAACTATCAAGTTTTCGAGAAAAATAGCTATAAGCTTGAAGTAGTAGTATAAGTGAGTATAAAATTTTCTACAAAAAAGGTTGTTAGATCTTTTTTCGTAAAATTAATTGTTACGTTTTTTTCCACTTTACCATACCAATCTGGTAAAAGTACGCCGAACTAAGAAAAATAGCATGCAACTTTTGCAGCGTAGCCGGTTTAAACATTACATATTAAAAATATATTTTGTTTAAAGGCAATATATCATTTTCATAACAGTTCAATAGATTATCATTCTAATTAAAACAATTAAGGAACGTGAAACATAAACCAACTTATTTTATTCTAAATGTAACAATATAGTTATTTGGTAATAACTTTCTGCATAGTATTTAATTTAATTTTATAATAAAAAAGCTCCATTATGAGAAATCTTCTCTTAAAAGGGCTTAATCTATTTTCACCAAAGTACCCGGGACTTTTCTCATAATGAGTCTTCCTAAATTAGTATATAATAATGTATATAACATGAATAGTTTCTACCAAGCAATTATATGATTATATTTAAAACCGTGTTATCTCAGTATTTGTAAAATTCGATGGGAGGAAAGTTCCAAGTCAAGGCCAATTTACCGATGTTTTATGTAGTATCTCCAGCATGCTTAATCCACATCGACAGAAATAAAGAAAAAATAATTTTTAATTATTAATCTCCTTCATAAGATATATTCCTATTAGAACTTTCTTATCTTCTTCAACGGATACATTAAAACGTTCGTCTGTTAATTCTACCCTTAGTGGTAGTCACTGGATTTATTTCTTTGTGAATATTTACTTTTTTTTTCTTAAGCCTCAGCGTTTAAACATGATTACCCACGTCAATGCCCTCTTATATACTGAAGAACAGTGGATGCATCAAAACATTTCTCTTAATGAACCTTTCCTTTTATAATAAAAAGTAAAATTCTAACTGTTTAAATGCTGCTTATAAAGTTATTACCAAATAACTATACTGGTACATAAACTGTTTAATTTGAGTGCCATAGAATTTGCTACAGCTACGAGGAATGTTCCGAATAAAGGCAAATTTACCGATTTTTCACATTAAGAATAAAATAAATTGATGTATTTTTAACTTTCCTTGATTTGATTCTAGGTGAAAAAATCTTAAAATCTTTTATACACAGAAATTTATAAACTATAATTTTGAAAACTTAAAAGGCTGTGTACATGTGCAAAAGTAATGAAACAAAAAGACCTGTCTATCTAAAGTGTATATTATCCAAATCCAAAATTATAGCAGATCGCTTTCGACTAACTAGTCATCAACAATTCTACCTATAAATAAGTACATCGAGTATGAAAACCCTTCAATTATAAATATTGTGTAAAGTGTATGTGTGTAAAGTCGAAAAGAAAAAAGGTTGAATCAAACGAATTTCATACTCGTCAAAGACAAAACAAAAGTTGGCGAACACCAAATTATATTTTAAATTTTTTTTTCTATTGCTTAAAAAGCAGGTATATTTTATGTAGGCATGATGAACAGAAAAATGGTTGAATTTCTTTACAAAAAGCAAAACGATAATTAAAGCAACTATAATAGTTGCTTTCTGTAAAGAAATTCACCCATTTGTCTGTTTCATCATGCCTACATAAAATATGGCTGCTTTTTAAACAATAAATACAAATTTTTAAAAAGCGCTCTGCTATAATTTTGGATTTGGATAATATACACGTTATACAGGACATACCTTCTTGTTTCGTAACTATAACTTTGCTCATAACTATTTTCTTTGAAAAAATTATTTTTTGATAATTGCAAAAAATTAGATTTCGTCTCCTTTCACAAACTAAAACAAAAAACCCTCGGCTTAAATTTAGGGTACTTTTTAGAATATGCTTAGCACTTCAAAATAAAGCTCTCTAAAAAAATCCAGCAGAATTTTTTCGAAGTCAAACCTTACTCTGATTGGGTTTTACTAGCCGGTTTCTTTTGGCCCAGCCGCATCGACTCCTTTGTTTCCCGAAAAAAAATACAAAAACTCTGTAGGAATATCAATCCTCCAATCAAATACGAGAACATGTTATATTAAACAGGAGTTTATTTTGGGTTGCTGCTAAGTTAATTTGTTTTTTTTTCTCGAGGTAAGTTATTAAAAAAAAGATAATTTATAAGGTATTAACCCGCGATAGCTCGTTAGAAAAATCTAAGCATATTTTTTGTATTCTCTGATTTAATTCATCTTCCATGAAAGCCTTAAGTCAATCTTCCCGCGCACCCTGAAAAAAAAAATAATAAATTAAATTAATTATTGCAGATGCTTTATGATACATGTTATATATATCTTATTGTACCTTTCCAAAATACATTTTTCAAATTTAAAATTGAATAAATAATTGTTAAAAAAAAACACTTGCCGAATGTTAGATTAAATGTATACACGCCACCTATCACGTATGTATGTACGACGCGACTTATCCCGGGATAACCTCGTAATTGTACATCACAAAGAAAGTATAAACAGGGATTTCTGAGATAACTATAAACATGAGCTACACAAATTTGATTTCTTTTTAATATCTATTGAATAGCTGTGTTTCATTATGTTGCTGTAAAAACCGGCCACATATTGGTTCACTACTTTTTTGCAATAACATAACAATAATGAGAAATAAAATTTTACATACTAGGTGCCAAAATGTTTGACAATTTTTCTCTACAATTAAGTGGAAAACTTTTCTCTGTGCTTAGAGTTTTTTTACCAACTGAAATAAACATGTTCAAAATTTTAGAAACTAAAGTCCACTATATAGTAGACTTTTATTTCGAAAAATATAATTACATTACACAATATTGTCTAAAAGATAAAAGCGTATTTTTTACCGTGTGTTTTAAATTACTTAGTATTAATATAGTATTTAAATCTTGGAAATTGTGATTTTGGACTGTCATATTGTTTCTTGTACAAACATTTTTTTAACAATATGTCAAATAAGATATCCAGGGAAGACAAGAAGTAGGATGTAAGTAACAGCATAATTTCAGTCCTTTAAACTCTAAATGAAAAAGGTACTTGTAAAATTATAAAACATGCATCTTAATATACAAAAATTAAGAAAACTTTTTTTGGTGTTATTAAAAAACTATGTATCTCCTTCACCTTGAACTTTGTATAACAAAGGGAAATAGAAACCTTACATAAATAGATAATAGTAAAAAAAGTTAAATTGAGAAATCACTTTGTTCGTAGTGAACTCTTCTTTTTACCAAAAATAATAAAAAATTATCAAACATTAAAATAGAAAATACAAAAAATAAGAATAGTTGAAAAAAATTTGATCACATGGCGTTTACCCATAGGCACTTTAGCAATGAATATTTTCTTTTAACAAGAATGGTAGAAATTAAATTGCATTATCATTAACTTCTATTAATTAAAAAATGATTGATTAGAAGAAATGTTCCTTGTAAAGGCTACAGATTCTTTAAAGTTTAAATATTGGCTCAATTTTAAGAAAAGCGCGAATGTTATGGCAAATATGATCAATAATTATATATGTAACCGATTTAATACATTTTTGTTTACGTTTACTCTACATTTAAAACGAATAGTTTAAATTTATGATATGCTAACTTGGTAAAACATAACTTATATTTAACCAATAACTCCAATTAGCTTACCTAGAATTTAAAATATTTACACATCTAGATATATTCTATATTAACTAAAACAGAAAAAGGAAACATATCAAATTACCTTTAATGAATAGGATTTTTGTAGCGTTGTTTCGAATAAATTTAATTAGTCTTTTATCCAAATTTTTTTATTAATCATTTCTGAATGAACATGGATAAGCAAACTTAATCGTATCGTATTTACTCTTTCTGGCAAAATTAAGTTTATTTTAAAGATAGACATTAATATTTAATAATGAACTATTGCTCGAACTATTTTTATTTATGTGAAAAGTCTTCGCCCACTCAATCATCTGGAAAAAAAACATCAAAGTTTTTCTGATTTTTACGGCATTTAAAATAAATAATTTTTCCATTCGGGAAACTTAAATCTTTGTCTGAAGGCTATACTAAAAGTTTTTTTAGGTCTCTCTTAACTAGCTTCGTAGCTCCTAACGTTTACATCTTTGAATAAAGAAGTAAACATTGTTTTTTAAATAGAGTATTTTTAAACACCAAAACAGATTTTGATGATGGGCATGCCTTGGAACTGGAAAAAAAAATCATGATAACTTTTTTTGCCTCCCCATTTTCTTCTTTTTTATCACTAAATTAGTTCATTTATTTTAAATGCGCCATAATTCCTGTTTAAATAAAAAAAATTGTTTATGCATGGTTCCTAATGGTCAAAGTGTGATATAAATAAAGGAAAAAGTAAACGAGTATACACAGCGACTATGTTGTCGGACTCGATAACACGTTCTAAAATTGGATTATCAGCAAAACTTGTTAGAGACATCAAAGTAACAAAGTTTTGTGTGTTGGGGCTTATTTTCGAGCTAATAGCATCGTTTGTGCGAAATGGATACGTTCTCCGCGCTCCCAAATTGAGTGCCAGAGATGAAAGGTATGGCTCCATTAAGGCCAAATTACAACGCGTTCTGGGGCTTTAATTATAAACTAAGTGCGGGCTCTCGCCGGCAGAGGGCACAGGCATATAGTGCGAATTGTATTATCTCCATTTCGGGCCGGCCCCACATCTGATGATGCTGATTTATATTTCGTGCCATTAAAGAAGACTCTAATAAACTTAGTTATTTGCATAAACATACCGGTCATGTCACAGGGAATAAATAAGTGAAGTATTATATTGCAATAAGTTCGTAAAATAAAGCTGAAAAAATGAAGTAAGAATAACGAAGAAAACATATGATTCTTCTCTATCACAAAAACACAGATCCTCAAACATGAAAAAATGCACACATTTTTTTAATTCACAACCCCTTCCTGTATCTCCCAAGAATAACGTGAATCTGTTTTGTCTTGTCACTATTTGTTAGCCCATATTTAAAAAGCAGTAAGATCCAAAAAACAGCATGCCTCACGAGACATTCCAGGTCATTTGCCGATGTGGAAATCGTGGATGGCCACGACGTCATTTTTCATCCTCGGTACTTCTCGGCGTCCGCGTCGCTTTACGACATGCTTTATTCGGGTTTATGATTTTTGAAACAGTGGCGTATTTATGTTTGGTCCAGTTAAAAACATCGGCTCCTAAAAATAACAAATTACAGTGATACTATAAATGGAACTGAATGCTTTGCCGACAATTTAATATTATCACTGTTAAACGAACAAATATATAGGGGTTTTAAATAAAAGGGTTTTCGTGAAAATAAAAAAGCTAATTGTTATGGACATAAAATATATTTTTATTTTTAAGGAACACTTTTATCTAGTAGGAGCAGATTTGGCGTGTTTCACTGTTTTTTTTTAAACCAAACTATTTGAAAGAAACGTGTTTGATTATTGAGGACCACTTTATATCTGAAAGTTTTTGATTTTTGAGGACCACTTTATACCTCTAGGCCTATTCAGAACAGTTGAAAAAAAATGTATATACAAAAAAATAACAGAAATTCACAATCCTTTACAGTTTGCTAAAAAAGCTATTAATTTTTTTTTTGTTTTCAGAGGGCTGTTTTGATCCTCCCAGGCCTGGATAAAAAGTTCTTGTAATACAAAATGATAAAAGAAATTTGACGTAATACACCATTTTTGAAAAAGCTATATTTTTCTTAAATATTTAACTCAACTATATCTTTTTTAAATATGACTGATATCGTTATGGAGCAATTAGGTGGTAAACCTTTTTTATAATTATTACAGTAATCATTTTAGGACTAAGTCACTTTTTGCTAGCCCCAATTCCACCCACCTCACTTCACTCCTTCAAAGAGACAGCTCTAGCTTCTAATGAAGGAGAATCATTAGATCGGCGAGGTACTCCAGTTCCTCCTTGGAAAAGGAATGATCACCAAAGGTATTTCTACGTAGTCTTCACCTCCGTTTGCACTTGGCTCGGTCCCAGAATTAAATCAGATATGGATGTCCACTAACTTCAGCCGAAGCATGTGCCTGTTGAGTTTACAGAGATTCATTAAAATGCCAGTTAGGTATCCAATCACTTGACGATTCCTTAACCAAGTTGTCTTCGATTTACCTAGATAGGGTAGCATTTGTTGCAGTCTGCAGAAGTTCGTCGTTGACTTATTTTGCTCTGTCTTTCTCTCAGCGTATTGTGGACCTGGAAGCAGTACTGAAGTAAAAATATCGAAGAAAACATTTGATTCGCCTCTATCATAAAAATAGAGAAACATAAAGAAGTCCACAAATTTTCTTAATTCGCTACCCCTTGTATCTCCCACGAATACTGGAAAAGGACTGACCACCAAAGGTATTCCTAGGTACTCTTGACCTCCGTTTGCACTTGTTTTTGTCCCAAAATTAAGTCAGACATGGATGTCTGTTAACTTCAGCCGATGCCTGTGTCTGTTGAGTTTACAAAGATCCATTAAAATGCCAGTTAGGTATCCAATCACCTGTTGACTTCTTAACCAAGTTGTCTTCGATCCACCTGGATAGGGTAGCATGTTACAGTCTACGGAAGTTCGTCGTGGACTTATTTTGCTCTGTCTTTTCGTCCGTCTACTGTGAACCTGGAAGCAGTACTAAAGTAAAAATAACGACGAAAACATTTGATTCGCCTCTATCATAAAAACAGGGACTCTCAAACATAAAGAAATCCACAAATTTTCTTAACTCGCTACCCCTTCTATCTCCCACGAATACTGTGAATATGTTTTGACTTGTTACCATTTGTTACCCCGTATTTAAAAAACAGTAAGCTCAGGAAATAGCATGTCTTATGAGACATTGTAGGTCATTTGCCGGTGTGGAAATTGCGGACGGCCACGATGTCATTTTTCATCTTCAGTACTTTTCGGCGTCCGCGTCCCTTTGACTACAGTTGTTCTTCGCAGACTTATTTTTCTTTTTCTCTTTTCCCAGATCCACCTTTTTGTCTTTTCCAGATCTACCTATTTTGGACCTGGAAGCAGTATTGAAGGGTCTGGGCCCAAAACTTCAGCTTTCGTTGATTTGCTCATAGCAAACTCATTCGCCCTCTCGTCCTCCATATCACTGCACCCGGGGACCCATTTTTATTTCACCACTTTTGCTTATGCTAGCTCACTTAGGGCATCTCTGCATTTCTGGTTTTGAGAGGACTTTATTTATTAGTATGTAAAAAATTTATTTGAAATATATTATGTTAGGCTTTGTTTTTTTTATATTCAGTTAATCTTTATTTAAATTTTAATGGTAATTTTTCTAAAGTGCAAAATATTTTCCTAATGAAATACTTCTTCGATAAAAAATATAATAAAATGATTGTATGTAGGAGAACTCTAGGTAATACATTATCAGCAAAAACATAATTAACTGACAAAAATATTATTGGTGTAGCAGGCAATATAACAGGTTTGTTTAGGTTTCAGATTCTAATTGATTTTTTTTATTAAAATGTATTTATTTATACTTTTCAAATAAAATAATATTGTAGATATTGTTATTTCAAAATTGACATAATAGTTTCAAGTATACAGATTTGGTTTTAGCAAGTTAGGTTGGGTGGCTAGTTTACCAGGGACATCGTCAAATGACATTTTCGGGAGGAAGGAGGACTTCATAGCGCAAAATATACTTATTTGGATAATTAATAAATAAGTTGCTTTTTTTAACATTAAATTCCTTAGTCAATATTTTCCAATGGCTCTAGAAACATTGACATGACATAACAGAACTTAAATATTTAGATAATAGAAGCGAGGAAGTGTCCTTCTCATCCTTACAAAATAATATCTATGCAGCAATTTGATTGGGAAGTAAAAAAATATTATTGTTAAATGTGACCAATTTGCAATCCACTATCTGTAAAGTTTTCTAATTTAGAGGATTTAATCAATTTTCAAAATTGATTGGTAATTGTTCAAAAACATTGACATTTTTGAAAAAATTTTTGAAAGCAAATGTCAGTGTGTCTATAAATTTACAATTAAAATTATATGTATATTTATACTTTCCTCTTGATTTTTTTAGTAAATCTAATAAGGCGAATATGCAGCCTACCGTGAGTTCCGGGAAAGTTAAATATAAAAACTTTAAAAAATGTTTCCTGTTTATAGCATTTTATATTTATTTACATGTTATAATTTAAATAAATAAGATATGTTATAAAATTATGGTAATTATAAATTTTAGGTCATATTCTGCTCGATTATGAATAACATAAATGGAAAACTATATACTACGCCTATGTATTTACTAGTGTAAAGTAGTAAAGTAATGGAGCATGATATTTTTACGAAAATTGAAACGTAAATAAAGTTTTATGTCTGCCGGCAAGTTTCAGTCCGGGGTTACTGCAACGCGATACGTTTCCGGAATAACATAAAATCACTTGTCTAAGAGTCGAAAATTTATTAGAGAAATAAACTGAAATAAAACTGGTGAACGACAGAGCAAGTGTTTTACGCTAAACCCCAGTGAAACGTAAACATTTAAACATTACTAAATAACAAGTTTATAGGCATACGTTACAGATAATTAACATACTATATCTAATGAATATTTTTGTATTATAAAATACTTGAAAAAATTGGACGAATCAATAAAGTTTTAACACTTTATTGTTTAGTTTAATAATTATCTAATGACCAGTATTTGCAAAGTATACTTCTTAAAAAATAGATTTATACAAAACTTAAGCTTCACATTTAATAATATTTTACATTTGTTAAACAAAGCTGTTCTTATTTTTCGAATTAGGGCATTAGTATTGTTCTTCGTAATAGAAGATAAAAAGAAAAAAGTGTGTTTTCTACATAGGATATTTTTCAGCAAATTTCTGTAATATTATTGTGATATTTGGTATACATTTGTTGTCGTAGTAACTTAAATCATGATTGAAGTATTAATAACGATAGAAAATAACCGAATAAACGCATTTTGAAATAATTGGAAATTAACATTTATATCATATCTTTGCAAAAATTAACACATGCGGTTAAAACTTTTATTTCTTACATAAAATAAAATGTCAGGGAACCTGTTTATTTTAGTGTTACTTGGAGCTTATTTAGTGGATATAATAATAAAACGATAGGAGAGAAATCCGTCCACCTTACGATGGAAAGAACGTATTTATCTCTCCTCTCTCTTGTTAAGCTTCGACAAACATCCTGAAACCTGAAAATCAACTCTTCGTCTGAGCCGACCGGCCGCCACTTCTTCGTCCACCCACCATTATATCGACGCCGGCCGCCGCGGCGGAGATTTCGTAGTCATGACAACGCGGTTGCGCGGCCGTCGCCTCACGACGGTGTCGATTTTTGATGTACGCCATCTTATGATGATGCCGACGCTACTGCCAGTAATGTTTGGTAAAAATCTAGAAAAAAAAATTTATGTATAAAAGGGTCTGGAACATTATTATTATGAGTAGTTGTTGTGTAGTTGTATGCAGTACGTATTAAATGAATGTATAGATTTTGGTAATTTAAACAAGGTTATTTATTAGTTTATTGAAAGAGTGTTCCAATTCAAAAATATGAATGAACTTGTTTCCGGTATTTTTGCGACATTAAACATTAGTTTTAGTATCTACATTTACTTGGTTAACGACATTTTGGTAGACCTGCTAACGTCAGTTTGGAGAAGAAATAATTTTGCTGATATACTTTTCAGATAGCAAGGAAGTTAATAAGTCGAAAACAATTCTGTGAAACGAATGACGTATGGAAAAAATTATAATTTAAATAAAAAAATATGAAATTAATACTAAATGAGCTGAAAATAGTGAGAAAACCAAAACCCAAGACTTCCAAATAAACCAAAACTAACTAATAAATAAATACGTATGATGGTTTTCTTAAAATATTTATGTTAAAAAATAAAATAAATCATACAAAAATGTCTAAAGGGATAAAAAGTTAAATACTTTAAAGATTTTGTAAGCGCTCGCGCTAAATAGATTGCTGGCAAAAATATTTGTCCCCCATATTGACCTCCGCCAAATATATCTACGCCTAAATGACTTTCATTAAATTTACCTATTTGTCAGTTTGCTATTTTTAATAATTAAAATCACCATTCTTCTGTTAATATAAAATTTGTTTCCGCCTAGTTTTGTATTATTAATTTGGATATTAAGTTCAGATATTTAATATTCATTTCACTTTAAAAGGCTAATACGGTTATCAATCACTCAAATCTTATCTGTAGCATGAACCTTAAAGGTAAAATGAATGTATGTGGTTACAACTCGTGAACCAACTGATATTGTTTTATTTTGCATAACACTATCTAAACATATACAGGTAGGGCACTTTTATTTATGTAGAATCCTAAATTTTATTAAGTGAATTTTTAAAATATTTTAAGTTCTTAATTTTCTACAACTTTTATATTATGTATTAAAGCAATATATAGTTTGATTAAACGTGTGGAAAGCAAATAAGACAATAACCTGACTTTATAAAAAACTTAAAAAACAGAACAGAAAACTCTAATGTTACTTATTTGTGATTATGAGTAAAATGTATTTTATTAAGTTCAAGTTTCACCAATTTTAATTAAGATGAAAAGTAAAACGAATAACTTTTTATTTAATAGATGTAGAAATGCGTATTTTCAATAGAAGTTATGTCATGATAAATAGAAAAACAACAGTACAAATTACGAAATTAAATTTTATTACTTTAACAGATAAGAGTCCAGATATGTGTTGCATTTATTAATTTTCATATTGATATTGTCAAAGATATCAGTACATTTAAAGGTCTGTAAACTTTTTTGCTGACCTCCTCGCTCATTTGAACTTAAGAGGATATCGGAGGGACCCAAAATTCCCGATCCACTTGTGCACATAACTGATAATTTCTGCATTGTGACGTGGGTCACCGACAGAATCATTATTAGTATAGCGAACGAGGTAGATGTTTCGCTAAATACAAAATATCGCGGTTGATCTTTGTTAACTAAAAAATCGTTGTGTTTTTTAATTCCATTTGAATTTTCTAGCAGATTATCAGAAAGTCTAGAATTTTTCAATAAACAAAAAGATAACTTTTTTTGAAACAAAACATACTTTACCGGACATTTTTTCTTTGTCGCTTAACAAGACATTGAAATTTAGGGTAACTTCGTTGTTTTCGGTGTTCATTGATATTTTTAATATACGCGCAGAAATAAAAATGTTTACTTGTTACTGTAAAAAATTATAAAAGAGTGGATCTATTTTTTTAAATATGAAAACTTGGTATATATGAGACAAACACTGTAAAAATAATTTAATTTAAAATATTATTTAGAGAAATATTAGCCTTTAGATCAAAGTAGTAATAACATTAAGTTATCGTTCGATATCTTGTGAAAAATGACGGTATTGTCAAACATTTCAAATATAATTTAAATATATTTAATATTCTGATACATTGCAGCCTAATAACTAGTGAATTAAAAGACATAATTTGTCAATAATTAAAATGTATGGGGCTTACCGTTGATATCAGCAACTGTATATGCGGATCTCATTTGTTCTAAGATTCTTATGGAAATTGCGTCCTTGACTCCCTTATGAAAGTGAATAAGTTCTCCGTTTGGTATATAGGGCTGAATTGAGGCAGGTTAGGTCCAGCGGACCTCATGTAAAATGCATAAGATGGCGGCGGGTTGAAACGGGCTCTGCATCGGAATTATAGCTAAACAAACGGTGGCACGGCACCGTCAGACATAGCTGTTGATGAAGCTGGGAAGCATTTGCTCATTTTAAAATTAGGAAAAGCTTCTGTTTTTACCATTGCCAGATTTTTTATTCTACTTTTTTTAGGTATTTATTGTGAAATAAAGGATTTATATCACTTTTTGGAAAGTAATTGTTTGTTACTATTAAAAAGCAGAACCCATATAAGAGCTTAAAACTATACTATAAAAATGCAGTATAAATAATTCTATAATATTAAAAATACAAAGGAACAGAAAGAAAACGTTCTTAGAGGTGTTCTAATAGTATTTTTTATTAATTCAGACATATTTTCAGTATACGAGAACATTAAAATGGTGGCGTTTCAGAGATATTTAAATGTATATTTTACGTAAAATACCAAATTTAGAGTTCATTTCGCTTTTCCACAGTATGTTTATAAAGCAATGTCTTCATTTTTATTTTTTACAATATATTGCAAAATTTATGTCAGTCATTGTGAAAAGCAATCTAGTAAAAAAGTTTGATTTTTACATTGACAAAAATCAAATCGCAACCATTCTTTTTTACTAATATTAGGCTCCATTCAATAACTAGAGATAGGGTTCATTTAAATAAATACGTTTTGTCCGTATAAGTGTCCGTGATTTTAAATATGCAGGTAATGATTGATTTTAAAATATGGCTTATTGATATGATTAGCACTATCTAAATTAGGTAATTTAAAGAGGATGTTTTTAAATACCGAAAAAAAAATTTGGCGTTACCGTGTCAGTATCTTAGATACGAAACACCTGCAAACCTAAGTTTATAGGAACTTTTCATCTTATTTTTATGACATATTTTATGTGATATGCTTGAGTTTTAAAAAATGGAATCATAACCAAACTTTTATTATTCGTAGCATTTAGTTTAGCTAATGTTTATTGTAGAGGGTGTCCAACATGAGGTGACGTACAACCTTCTCATAAACTGTATGAATTACAAGAAAAAGTTAAAAACTTCTTGGTTGACTTAAATTATTAAATCTAATTACTTTCATGCATATATGGTGTTATGCTTGCCCTAACCAGCTTTTAAATTTCCTATTTTAAAGAGAGCGTTTATTTTTTTAACACGAGTTTAACAATATATAGTACTATGGATCTAAGATTCTACGTTTCTGAAATATTGGGATTTATCTTACGATTTTAGCTACATTTAAAATCATGTAAATAAGACACTTTATCAATCAATCAATGTGCTGGCGACGAGAAATTTTCTAATCATTTATTATCTAATTAAATTTAAAACTTTTAATCTAAAGAAATAGCGCCCTCTAAACAAGTTCTTCAAGGCTTAGTAATTTTCTTAATAATTCCATAACAATACATATCTACAAATCAACTTTTCTGATTTATTTTAAGTATGTTTTATTTTTTTAATGTAAATAACTATAAAATTAAATTTTTTTAGTTTAAATGTCTTCTTTTCCATGGTAAACATCAATGAATTAGATAAATTGAATAGAAATAGTAATTGTTCAAAATAATACTACTTACCTAACGAATAAGGAAGGCAATCCTAAAATTCCGTCTTTATAATACCGGTATTAGAAAACCGATCAACTTCGGGGTTAATCCCGAATTTTTTTATATGCGGAAAATTCCCCTGCAGTTTTTAACCAATTTAAATTTATGTTGAAAAAAGTATCCAAAATTAAAACACCGTTTAACACTTATCTGCACGAGACATGAAGAACGAGAATCAAGCAACTCAGAACCATTTATTTTGAAATTATCTGCTATTCCACAAGTCCGGACTCTATAAAGTCAAGATGATTGGTTTAAAACATCAAGTATTTATCTTATCTGAATTATAAAACCTTGTAATCAGGCTAGACAAGTAAAATGGATCAACTAATTAATATAAAACAGAGATCAGCGACGAACATGATATTCCCCTTGTGGTCAAGAGTCAAATGAACCCTTAAGCGTTAAATTTCAAAAGGCATTACAAAAAGGTTCGGAACATACAAGACCGACGAAAAAAAAAGCAAGGCACCTAACCTAACCTATTGGTAGACAATTTGTTGAGGCGGCCCATATAATAAAATTATTTAAATAATAAATAGTAAGCAATTTCCATATTATATTCATATCTTAAACCAAAAGAATGTTTGTTTTTATATGCCTGTTTTTATATACTCGACTTGTGCATAGGTTTGACATTCACAGCCAGGACACATTTACAGTTCATTTTTCAGTAGATAATAATTAGTTTTTAGTGTGTGTAGGTGTTTTAAACGTTGGTCTTTTATGTGTTGATGTAATGTTTATCCTATGTTAACGTGATGTAAGTAATTTATTTTATATTATTTTATTCCTGACTCCCGTTAATTTTGACATTTTTTTAGATATTTACATGCTCTTGAAAAAGTTGTTTAACAGTAAGGCGTCGAGCCTAAACAAATACATTTTTGTGAAGATTTGGTCTTATTTTTTCAATTATTGTGGTTTTCCGGCATTATTAGGCAAGAAACTGATCTATGGGCAAATGGTGACAGTCGTGTCCGTATCATCAAAAAGCCTTGGAATTTTTAACAGCTAGTCAGTCTACACGTGTGGAACTTGAAAAATGTGTTTCTTCTGCAGGGTTTTTATTTAACAAAATATGTTCGAGGATTGGAGACCAAATTTCAGATGCCCTAATATTTTTGCGGTATTTATTTTTTTTGAAACTTAGAACTTTTGTATTTACATTTACACATATGTTTAAATTTGTTAAAAAAATGTTTTTGGCTTTAATCCCGGAATACCGGGATTAGAAAAACCCTTCGAAATTGAAATTCCTATTAACAAATAACAAATTAAATAGTAAGTGCTATTGTTTCTATGACATATAGCTGTGATATAAGGCATTTTTGGTGATTGAAGTGGAGTGCAATATTTTTTCATATAAAATTCCAATTAAAAGTAATGTTATTAAAAAATATTTCTATTTTAGTATAATTTCTAAACTCAACTTTCTTAGATGCAAGGAGAACAACTGTCTTTTATGGCAAATAACTATCGTAGCTTTTTTGGCGCTTTAACATTGCGACACCTACTATTTAATTTGTTGTTTATTAAATACTGTGTATATTTAATAGACTAATGTTTTAAATTTTAATAATGTTTACAAGAGTAGACAGCATTATCAGCTTATTCCATCCACTATTTAATACAAATTTATGGGGCCTTCAGTTTATCTCCGGATCCGAACGGCACTACTCTAGAGGTGATCTTAGAGAGTCACTAACGGAACGCTTCATCATATAACTGGCGCATTAAATTTATTTTAGGTTTTTAAGCGCCACTGAAGGTACACATAGCACAGGGTTATTCTCGCTATTTCAAAAGAAAACGATTTAACAAAACAAAATGTTAAGTTTCATGCATAAGTGTAAGATATGTTGTTAGTATTAACAAGTCGTTTGCAGTTATTTATTCAACAAAATAACATGTACCGAGGATAATCGCCAGTAAGCCAACAATTTCGCCGTACCCTAAAGTACAAGGGAATTTATCTTTTTTTCAGGTAATTTTTTTATTAAAAATTTTAGTGAATGTTGAAAATATCAAATATTTTTATTTTTGAAAAGAGACGCTTCTTGTGATACCGAAGGAAATTTATAGCGGGGTAGGGGGATTAAGAAGAAAAGGGAGCTACTATAAAAATATTCTGTTTCATATGGTTTTCGCGGTTTTTAAGGTCACAAGTTTAATTTTACTTATCATTTTAATTTTTGACAATGTGTATTGCTGATTTTTGTATAAATATATAGAAAAGGCTCTTTTTATATAATATTAGTATCGTGATTCTGGAAAAATTTCATATGCAGTGGATCCAGTATCCACTTAAATATTTCATTAGAGTAAGGGTCGTCCAAAATTTTAAACTATGTATAGGCCTCGAAAACTTTAAAACTGACCTTTGCAATGAAAATTTCTATAAAAAGAACTAAAAACTTGTATAAAACAGAGGAACCGACTTCACTAAAAGCTAAAAAAATATGTATCTTGAAAATTTAAGTTTATAAAGTCGGCCTCAAACTAATAAAATCAGTAAATCAACATTATACTCGCGGTATTAGATTCAATACACTCAATACATAAGATTATTTTCGTGATTAAGTAACTAAGAGTTAGTTTGAAGCCGACTTCATAAAGTCAAATTTTTAAGATGGAACAACATATTATGTTTTACTTTTTAGTGCTTTTTCATGAAGTCGGTTTTATTTTTTTAAAAAAAAATTCTTAAAGAATATTGAGGATAGGTGCGCAACCCACTCTTTTTCCAACACAGCCAAAAATAATGCAGTTTACTTCTAAACTACCCCTTCGGTTTTTCTGGGGATCATATTCTGAAGACGTGCAGATCTTACTGAAGTTCCCTCGTGTACTGCCTCTATCTCTGTCTGGATCGGCTACTTCGACCATTGTCCCCTTCTGTTGGATGCCTCCATTCTCTGCAAACAAAAATAAAAGTATTTTAAACCTAAATTATTTTAAATATTTATTTGTATCCAAATTAGGCCCACGAGTAAACCTATCCTTGGATACTCCGGGAGGAAAAACATTTCCGGAAATTTTTCTAGTTACTATGTTAACGGCCTCTCATTAGCGTTAGTGGTTTTAAAAATCTGAGTCAAAGAAGAGGATTTTTTCACTTGCGGGGATGCTATTTGTTAAACAAATTTCTTAGAAACGAGTATTTCAATTTTTTTATAGGAAAAATTAGATGCACGACTGATATTTGGTAAAGTTATTTCCTGAGTTAAATAAATAATATCTAATATAACAATACTTTTATATAAAACTACAGTAAGAAAAATAAATATTGAACTAAAAGATAATATAATTACTTCATACTCATTTTTAAACTTATATGATATTTTGTTGCTTTCTTTCAGAAATACTGCTGACAGTTATGTAAAGCAATTTGTCCACTTGAAAATTAAATACGACGTACGAATTGTTGTTAGTGATTGGTTAAAATACATAGGATATAATCAGAAATTTCTATTTCCTGGAATAAAACCTGATTTTGATGGAGAAAAATAAATAATGACATAATTTTTTGTTTATGCTTTTGGACTATGTAAATAAAATTATAACTAATAAATAATAATATTGATAATAACAATAATAAATTATTTAAAAAATAGGTAAGATACCCTGTAATTATAACAGTATAGAATTTAAGTTATTATAAACCTTTAATAAGGAAGGATTCTAGCTTATCTCATATAATATGATCATATCAGGATTTTTTAACATGCTCTATACGCTTAAACCGTTTTGGTCTAAATGAATCGTTTCGCCTGGTATTTTCCATGGCAAGGGGGAAACTCACGCATGCATGCACAAAACAGGACGCTAAGTAAACCATAAAACCCTCCGAATCTGGCATTGCGTCACGGCTAGCATTATTATTCAAATTTCTAATTCAATATAAAGTCAATAAATTTGCATAAAGAGGGAGGGTTCGTGATGCACGAACAAGTGGTCAATCACAATAGGCTGTTGTAGAACGCGATTCAATGTCGCCGGTTTGAGGAAGATTCTCTTGTAATGTTATTAAGGATAAAATTCCTTTTAGAAAAGACATTTTAATTTTAATCATAATTTGCTTAATTGTTTTTGCTGTAGATGATAATACACTTTTGTGTATAAATATAGAAAAAAGTTTCAACTTAAATCATTTTAAAAGCGTAATATTTTTTCTCCCTCTGATTAAATACATACATCATTTATGTTGCCACATTTCATTCATTTATTTAAATCAGTTAAATTATTATCCTCACAATAAGATAATACAATTTAGCCGTAATTCCTTGGCTCTTATCAAAGCATAAATTATTTGTTAACATATGTCCTAACCTGCTTAGATTTTAGGATAGAAGATATTGGAAATCCTATAAATAGCGTTTCGGCTTATATTCACTTTACAGATGAAAGGGAATTTTTATGGAAAATTAATAATTACACACAACTTTATTGTCTGCAGTGGTGTCACTGGGAAAATTTTTCGCTGCAAGTATTTACAAAAAAAAACACACCACTTTCTTTTATAAGTCTGGTTACTGTTTCTGCTTACTAAATCTTCTTTATTTACCCAATTTGGGCCTTTTGAGAATGATTTAGAAAAGCTGTTTTATTAGACGCTCATGACCCTTAATTCTAAAGAACTAAAAGTACTTTCTTGAAAGTTTACCAAAAATAAGTTGTTATGCGTTTTAATTGAACTGATTTTTTAACACAATGTTACTAAAAAAATATAGAACTTAGTCCACATAGAGTTATAACGATTGCGAAGCGACGGATTTTATGTTTAGATCATGTTTCATTGGAATACCTTTCTAGCGTTTGGCCTGGGATCGAACGATTCATCATCCCTGAATGTGTTCCAATGAGCACATTTCATTTCAATTTCCCTAAATTCGATAAAAACAGGTCGCTCTAGTTCAACTTAGATACACTTTATCTCAGAAACAAGAAATTTTATTAAATCCCTCTAGTTGTAGAGTTGTATCTTTCGGCGACTTCAAGCATTACTCTATTTTTTCTGAGAAAGTAAAACTGTTTGAATAATGGATCTTCGCAGCAGATTTGTTGTTTCAAACATGTTTTATATATATATATATATATATATATATATATATATATATATATATATATATATATATATCTAATATGGCAAAACAAAATGCGGACCTAGTAAAATGTTAAAAGAAATATTACTAAAAAACTACTTCTAATTCATCTCAAATTTTGTACAAAAATCAAGTCCTATGTAGGAATCCACGGGTAAAATTTTGGTACGGATCAAAGATGGCGGAACAAAATGACGACTTATTAAAATATTTAAAAATTCAGTCTGAAAAAACTACTTAATGGACTGATATCAAATTGTATGCTATAACTAACTATATACATGAACTAGTAAAATTGTGGTACTAATTTAAGGTGGCAAAAAAATAACGGCCAAATAGAATGTTTTTTTTTCTCTGGTGGACTGGCCTTAAAAACTACTTATCCAGTTTACTTCAAATTTTGTAAAAAATGCAGGTTTTACATATATTTACGTTTTAGCGTCCCGAGGTGCCTAAAACTATGTTTTCCGAACTCTTTCTCTTGGTTTGTCTGTCAGTTCACGGCGTAACTAAAAACTACTTACCCGAATGACTTGAAATTTTAATCAAAAATTAAGGGTTATATGGGGATGATCTGGTATTATTTTGGTAAAAATCCAATTCGACAGAACAAAATGGCGGTCTAGTGAAATGTTAAAAAAATTATTACTTAAACAAATTATCCAGTTTATCTCAAATTTTGTGCAAAAACCAAGGAATCAACCTGTAATATTTTGGTATGATACCGAGGCAGTAAAAAACTACTATTAATAGATACATTTTAAATTTTGGACATTTATTAAGTGTCAGAAATAAAATGTCTGAGTAAATCAGTATAAAAAATATTCTTATCCATTTGACTTAATATCTTGTAGCAAAATTGAATATCATACAGGGATTAACTGGTACTAATTCAAAATGACGATACAAAATGGCGGTCTTAATAAAAATCAGTGCAAAAAAAACAATTTATTTTAAATCCTAGACTAGAATTTTGGTATAAGTCTTAAACTAAAAATTATCCCTCGCTTGAAGAAGAGCTAAATCCGTTCTTGACTGTAGTTGCCAAAGAAGTTTTGTATACCATACGTACATATGTAAAACCGAGATTCTCTTTTTTGAAACATTTAAATGCATTAATAGTTTTTGATCAAAACAATTTGACGTAACATAGGAATTAGCATATATGGGAATTAAAATCAATCAACACAAAAGACCTGATATTAGAAATCAGCTATTGTTGCACTTCAATGTGCTTTTTAAGCTTCATTTTTGCTATTTAGTTTTTACGTTTACGGAACTTACATTGTGTTCCAGACTTTATCCTTTTACAAATTCTTGTTTCAAAATGAGATGCCAAAAAAAGAGTACTGGCATTGGCACTGTTATTTAATTTAATAAATATTTCTCCAAATTCTAATCAATCTGCTTTGGGCAAGTTTGTTGCTGACAAAAATAGGAAAATGAGCTCATGTAATATATTAAACAAACTTTTCCTTCTTTAAATTGTATGAACTCCGTTCTTCTAAACCAAGAGCCGTTACTGCATTCGCCCAAAGTCTGATTTGTTTAATGGAAAGCATTTTTTTCCTTAAAGAGAGGTTGCCCACTTGGGGTCTTCTCACTTTTGCGTTGACCCACTGGTATTCCTTTTTTGTCATCTGGGAATTTTCTCCTTTGAATTTTATAGACCCCGTTTTTCTAGACTAAGAGCCGCCACTGCATTATTTTAAAGGATGACTGGTTTCATCGAAAGAATTTTTTTATTGTAAAGGGCGGGTGACATACTTTGGATCATCTCACTCTTGCGTGAGACTAACATTCATCTATTTATCTTCTGGGTTTTGAATTCGATCGTATATCCATTATTTTAAGTCGTAATATTATTTGACGAATCTGCCATAACGGATTTTACACCAGACATTTAGATAGATGATTTTCGTACAAAGCGGATCGCCCTAACTGCTCTGCTGTTAATAGGCTTATTTAGAATCTAAAATATGTTCTAAGTATTCTAGCATCCGTAGAGGTTATTATAGTTTTAATTATATCAAAATTATCTTAATATCTGGTGTAAATTCAAAGTTTTAATTATTATTTAAGAGATATGATACTTGATCCGACACCGTGATGGCGCAACTGTTTTAAGTTCCTGTTGAGAAAAAATATTATATCAGTTAGATTACTATTTGTTGCTGATTATCGTAGATCTGTAGGTGTAGGTAATGCTGTTGTATTTGATGTTCATCATCCAATAACTCATTCATAATATAAAAAATGCTTACATGCAAGTCGCAGTTCTTGTATTTGGTCACGGAATACAGGATAAAACAAATGTATTTGCTTTTTCTGATTAAAGTGGTTAATATGAACCCATAAAAGAAAGCACAATACCTTATGAATATTGTAACAAAATTTTTAAGTTACATTGATTTCTATATCATCTAGCCGCATCATGTCCCTCTAGATTTTGGAAATTATTTAATTTAATTTTTCGTGTATTAGCTGATTTTATCTATAACTTAAAAACCTCAACAAAAATTTCCAGAAGTACATATATTGCAAAATTTGATCTAAGAATGCGCGTTCGCGAACAAGAGGCTTCTAAGTACATAAACAAACTATAGTTGTGTTAAAGACCTCATAACATCAGCGTAATAAACTAGCCCTTTACCGGTAAGAGGCATCTCCGACATTTCTGTTCATTTAGACACCATCAATCATCCCCAAATGAGCGCAGGCATAATAATAGGGAATAAATGGTCCCATAATTCGCGGCCGGGTCGATCGGCATGCGGGGGCTTTGCAAATTCCTGACGCTGCTGCCGTCGACGTGAAGGGGTTACCGCCTGGTATTAAACGATATATCAGTCTGATATGGAGCATTTGTCATCCTGTCAACCCGTCTTGGCTTATCGCTTGGTTGATTTTGTTGCGGAATATATTCCTGGCGATATGAGAATAAGTTTCATACCTTAAGTAAAACTCCAGTTCGATATAAACGGCTAAAGCTTTGATCTGTGCGGATGGACATGAAAACCTAGTAGTAACAACAATATTGGTATTACTTTTTTTACTTTATTTATTTGAAATCAATATATATAACACAAAAATATAATGCAATTAAAATAAATATTGTTTAATATGTGTGATATAACATATAAGTAAGTATACCTGTTCCTGCTTTAAATTTAAAATTAATAATTTACTTCTACTAAATTTTAATGCCGACAAGAATGCCAAATAATATGACGTCTCTTATAGTATTTGTGATATCCTTATACGCATATGATATGTCATTATGTAGAGTTGTATGTGTTGATATCGTAATAAAACACATTTTGTGAAAAATCATCTTTTTTTTTCATGTGTTAATAGCTAAGTACTATGTATTTTTCTTATTTTACATTCTGCAACCTGCACTGGGAAAATCATGTTACACAAAATAGTTTGACATCACATGGTGACATATTTCCCTCGCGCTTGCGTTCCAGAGAATCATATTTAGATTCCGAAGACTTAAAAAAATATATGTAGGGCAGCTAATTTACTACTCCGAATTTGGTATCTCTTCTAGTTTACCCGGCAATGAATAGCTGGAAATATTCCTAAAGAAAATATGATGTAAATAAAAGTAATCAATACCGATATGTTGAAAACGTATCCATACAAAATTAACAAAGAAGTGACAAAAAAAAACAGCCAGTACTGTACATACATACGAGACTCTTTTAAGAAACGCGTTATGCAAAGACACATTTTTAGTGAGTAAGTGAGGGTTCTAATTTCAAAGTGTGCAATCTCCAGGCTTACAAAAATTTCAAAAAATGAGTAAAACCTATTACTTTAGAGTAATTGTTAATTTTTTAATTTTGGCAATTTTATTAAGTTGACGTACATATCTGGAGCTTCTTTGTTAAAAAGAGGTTATTTTTGGTTACTGTATTGATAAAAAAACCTATAGAGATTGTTTTTCTTTAACCTATTCGCGAAGATTCTACACTTTGGAAATAATTAAAGAGTTTAGGTTTAGGATAGCATGTTTATTTTATGTAATTTACAATTTCTGATTGTGATACATTAAAAATATATAAAAGACTAATATGGTAATAATCCAATAAACTAAATAAAGAAACTGAACTAAATCATGAAACTTATCTTAAAAGTAGGAAATTATTTCAGAAGTAGGTCTAATGTGTTATTCTTGTTGAAAAAACATTATTTTTAGGTTGACAATGTTATTTTGTTGAAACTAAGTAATATTCAGGAAGAAGATATTTACAACATTAATATTCATTGTTAATTTAAACCTTTTCTGTAAATTTTAAACAATATATTTTGAACAATAAACTAAAGGCAAAACTGAGACCGAAATCAATATCAATAACAAATCGAGTGCTAATAGGATATTGTAAACTTTGAAAGTTACTTTAGAATATTGTTTTAAAAATGCGTTGTTTAATCTAACACTTTCTTTTATTTAATGTAAGGGTTTATTTGTTCGTAAAATATAAAAGACGATCACTCGTTCTGAAACTTAGATTAAGTTCCTCCTCTAAAAATAGTCTAGAATTTCATTAATTTTCCACGAAATAAACATTTATTTAATTCAGCATCTAAAATTTCGCTAGAAATTCAATTAATTTATTTTGATAATTCTATGTTTTGGAATTAGACCCAGCTAGTCTGCTAAAACGTCTTATGAGACTATTCCTTACACAATTTTATCAATTTGGCTCTTTAATGTTGAAGTTTACACTTTTTACAAAAATTTAGAGAATTTTAAGAAAGGTTTAAAATTTAAATTATCAATAAGTTTAGGTAACAAAAAAGTTAAAAAGTTAATTTTTGATGATAGTTGGCTACAAAATCTCACAAGAAGTTTATTAAATATCAAAATAAAGCGTTTGTAATAACGACATTGTAAGTGGCAAACATAAAACATTTGTTACCAGTTGTTATTTTTCATTAATTTTTTCTTAGTTCTATATTGCTTAGAGATAAACAATTTTGTACATTTAAATATAAGAAAATACTTTATAAGTATATTTATGTAGATAATAAAAAATCTTATTAAGATCCACGAACATCCAAATTTAGGATAGAGCAAAAATACGCCTTTATTAAGAAGTTTGGTCAGTACCAAATGCTCTCTTAAGGGTTCTATAAAATCTTCAATTCCCGTGTGCTATTAATATCCAGTTTAAAATTCGATACCTTAATTAAATACAAAATATGTCGGCGGTAATTTAAGAATGCATATCAATTGATATTAAAGTTAGTCCATTAACAACATTTTGGGCACCGTTCTGTAAACATTGGTTAAATGTAATGATATTCAACTTATGTAGGGAAATATACTATTTTTTTCAGTATCTTAAAACATAAAGGAAATTTCATACCTTTCCAGCACTAAGAGTCGTTGTCAGCAGCGTCTGCCGGCGCCGCCGCCATGCTGATTTGCATGCGACGCCATACCGGCCGTCCGCGCGGGGAGCCAAGGGGGAAAGCAATCGATATGTTTTAGCTCGCCGAAGATGCCCCCGTAACGGCCAATGTTTGTTTTGTTATTTTGGGCGTTTTGTTCCCGTGAACACGAATTTCTGAGCATTATGGAATTTTTTGATCTTCCATTCGAGAATAAATTAATTTTTACTCTCAAAATGTTTTTTGAAGGTTTACAATTTATTGTAATGTATGTTGTACGTTAAATTAAGAGTTTGATAACATACGCAATTGATGGTTTAAGTAGGACGTATATTTCCACTAGGTCCTGCATGGACCTCATGCTAGGCCCAACTTTTATTTTTCAAACAATAATACATATCTTTTTTCAATTGAAAATGAAAAACATTATTTTTATATTTTCTTGCTTTTATGACCTGTATCGGCAAAAAAAATATGTTTCCTTTGATCTAGTTTATGACTGTTTTTAAAGTCGTTTTGTCAAAAGTTAAAAATCATTGTAGTACGGATTACATGCATACCACAAAAGCACTTCGGACAAATACTGGATCCACAGTACTAAAGAAGCCTAAGTTCCATTTAATAGTTTTGTTTAAACCGAATTGTTACAGGAGGCCTACACAAGTGAAATAATCTTTTTAACGGCGTTTTTAATTATAATCCGGATTTTGGCAAACATTTCCGGAATAATATCCGCATGTTCATAAAAAAGAAAACATACTAACAAAAACAATACCAGAGTTTTGTGATTCGTTTTGGCGCTAGTTGTATATGCTGCTCCGTGGTAAACAGAGTATCAAGTCCGGCGAATATTTCGGATGTTCTCTTGGTAATCACAAATGTCGGTTTTGCTCCTGTTGGTGACTCCGGTATTGTTTTGTGTATTCATTTTGGCGCTAGTTGTATTCGTCTTTCAACTAGTTGACTGTACTGATGAAAACCTTAAGTTAGAAACACGTGTCTATGGTTAGCCAAATTCCATTGCTTTAGCGGTCATTCCAAAGAATTCATTTTCTACTATATACTAGTTCTTGCCGCGTTATATATTTTCTACTTATATATATATATATATATATATATATATATATATATATATATATATATATATATATATATATATATATATATATATATATATATATATATATATATTTTGGGTCTCTGTTATTACAAAAAGTAAAAGAACTCTTTAAGCAGAGTATGCTTCAAACGTCAAAAATACTGAAGACGGTCATACTGTTTCAAAATTATGGACGAGTACCTATTTATTATAAAATAATATAAAATCACCAAAACACGGGATAGCGTTTTGTTTGAAAAGAATTTTTAAGAAAAAGTAACGAATAATTTTTCAAAAAAAAGTAAACAAAAATTAAAAGAATAATAAGAATATTTTTAATATTATAATTAACAAGTCATTTGCGCTGTTTTCTTTCCTTCTGTCTAAGGTTTACCTCATCGATAGTTAGCTGTTAGTTGCTTATCTAACATTTTTAGCTTCCAAATATGTATACAGATTTCCTCAGTAAAAACTAAAATGAAAAGAAAGTGTTGCGAGAATGACCCAAAGGACTCCACCTCACTGCTATCTTAAGTTTTTAAGCTAAAAGTTTTGAAGTCTCACTGGTCTCTGAACCTGCAACTTTCCTTATTGAATTTTGAATATGATTTGCATTGATGTTATTGAGGAAATAGTATCTTGTTTCCCTAAAGATTTAATCCACTGATTTACTTTGGTAGATACCCCTTTATTTATCTGGTATTCAATTAAGGGAAGTGCTGTTAATTGTATCGCTTACAGACTCGGGGGGTTCTATACAGTGCTTTAAATTTATCACAAATAATGTATTTTAAAGCATTTTCTTAAGCTTATTTTATATTGAGAGCCCAGCCTTTTTGCTTTGGATTTTTGTCTATAGCAACTTTTCAGCGTAGTTTGGAATACTGTCTGAAGTCTAATTTTTCAGTTTGTTACATTGTTAATTTTTTAAATTTTAAGATTTCCGCTGAGATACTCTGAGATAATACTAACACTACTTCCAAACTGACTTATACCTGGATTATTCTAAGACCATATACATTTCAACAAGTTATCGTATAGAAACTAGATTCATTCATTTATGTAGTGGTGGTCCTAGCTTTTGCAACATTCCGCTTTGCGTTTAATTTATATTACCGGTTTATGTACTGGATTCTGTTCGGTGTAATATTTTGCCAAGCTACAAAATTCTTAACTAAAAAATGACAATTTACACATTTTTGCGACACATATCGATTTTAATGGTCTTACAACTGTAACAATTAAACTAGTATATTATTTCGTACCTTGGTGGTAGATGATATCTCCTCTTTTCTCTGCTCATACCCTAATTCCCTCTTCATACTGCCTAGTTACTATTTTTTATTAGTATAATTGTTATTCGTTTTATGGTATATATTTTTTGGTTTGGAAATAGTTACTAAAATTAATATTTCCTGGAATTATATGATATGTTTGTGACACCAGGCCTTTGTCTTCAGTAGCAAGCATTTGTTCCACGTGCTGTAGAAGAAATCTTTACATATCGGCGATATATTATTGCAGTGTCTCCTTTCTAATGCCTTAGACTGACATCGGAACATCTTGAGAAATATCAAGGAAAAAGTTGTTTCTAAGGCAACAGTAGATGGGATCCAAAAGATCGGATGTACTTAGTTTCGAAATAAATAGATTTTTTAATATTCGGATCCACTAATTCAACTTCAAACCACAAAAATTTAAGAATTGGCTTTTACTGCTAAAGCCGATCTGAATCGTTTATATCACTAATTTTGGTTAGCTTGAATGTAACGGATGCGGTTAATAGGATCGGGATGGCCTGTTAGAAACATGGTCTTTATATATAAAAAAATTTAGAAAAACAATCATTGTGACCGCTTGAATAAACTGTAGCTCTTTGGGTGGAAAGTAGACGTTGTGTAGATGATGCATTAATTAATTTATTATATTATAAACAGCCGCTGTGATGTAAACAATTTAAGGTGATATTTTGTAACAATAAATCAATGGATGTTGGAATTAATTTTATTTGTAGCGCAATGTGTATAATTCTAAGTCCATATAGATAATATCCGATTTTAGTATATACCAGTTCTAGTCATACTAGAACCTCCTGCCGTTCTTAAAAAGTTAATATTATTATTTATAGGACGTACTAGGATAATTTTTCAGGAGAAACTTCTATACCCAGACTCACTTTAGGAAATACCGGTTTTAGTTTTATGATTATTTTGGATATATGTTGCAGAATTAAAAAATATTGTCTTTAATCACCATTTATTCAGAACCTTTCGGTTAGCTAGTATTTCTAACCGATATCCCTAATATTAAATTACTTTTCCTATGCTACGACAATATATATTACTCGTGTGCAGCCAGGCGTTGTCTCATCGCTTCTTCAGTGACTGACTCTTCATATCTACAGGCAACTTGGTTTATGCACTCCTTGGTGGCGTTGTTCTCTTTAGGTTTTGTTTTCTTAAGAAAACTTCTTAGCGTTCTGCTTGACTTCTAATATTTTCGGATACTCTCTTAAAATACAGAACGGGAGAAGAAGGCTCAAACTTGGAGTATTTGGCAGTTAGATGGTTTTTAAATTTCGAAATGGCGCTATTTACAAAGGTTATGTTAGGATACCATTTTTTGAGTAAGCCAGTTTTGATGTTTATTATTTGATTGTTGATGTCTTCTAGATTGTTACAACTTTCTATTATAAAGCAGTGCTTTATAATAGAGGGCTCTTACTATTCCCTTTTTCGTTGCCCTAGAATAGCTGGACTTTTGGTTGAGGTATTGTTCCGTGTGGGTGGCTTTTTTGTACACTGCAGTACTGATGAGACTTTCCGAGTGATTAACCAAAATATAGATAAATATTAAACAATTGTTAGTTTCTTCCCTGATATAAAACTAAAGGGTGACATAATACAAATGACAAATATACAATTTTAGAGCAACAGAGCAAGAAATAATAACAAAGAAATTATAGATTAATATTTGTAACAATCCAGAGGACCATAAAAATAAAATAAGAAACATCAAGAAAGACTGGTTTAAGATCGGTTCCTCTGAAACTTCTATAAATTAGCCAAAAGGAAAATTACTTAACAACCGAAAACGCTAAGAAGTTTTATCATGAAGACAAAACCTCATAGCTCGATGCAAGCAAACAATGCATATAGCAGGACCCCGGTGCATGCGGTCGGTTTTACATTGGGGAAACGAAGAAACCTCTGGCAACGAGACTCTTTGTACATAAAGGGCATACTCGATGACGAGAAACATGTAGATCAGGAATAGCAGAACGTTCAGTGATCCGAGGCTAAAGTCGTGCACAGGGAGCAATTTAGCTGAAATTAAAATTTACTAAAGCTGTCTTTATGGCAGAAAATTAAGACATTTTCAGCCAACCAACTATAGACATCCCTAATATCTAAAGGCTAAAATTAAACAAAGTTGTTTACAATTCACGTCGCAGTGCACCCATCAAAATTACCTCTGGTTGGGCAGTGTAGGTAGATTATAGTATAGTAATTGTAATTAAGTTTTCACTTGATAAAGGCGGGAAATACTAGCTAAACGAAACGTTGTAAATAAATAATAAATAAGGACAATAGAAATAATTTGACAAATTTCTTTTATTCGTAGTTTTAAATTGTCTACCACTTACAAACTTATTTGTTACATATGCGAATGGGCAATGGGTAATGGGTAATAACACACCGTTAAAGTCATAACACAAATTGTATTTTTGAATCCGATGAGGAGAGTTCGGGTATTTATATCCGTTTTGTGCCCATCGACGCATGACTCACTGTGATGATTGGTTTCCACGCATGATGTGGCACCGTAGCCCACTTCTCTATTGAAATTGTCAAGGGACTTGATAATTTTTAATTAATTCTCTAATTTTACGTTTATAACAACTCGAGACTGATGCAAGAATCTTGGTATCTTTTACATTAATCAGTCTTTAGGGCTTTGTCAATATGTAATACAAATTCAATGCCGCACAAAACAGAAAAACTGACTGAAGCTTTAAAATTAAACGCATATTGCACTGAAGATATTATGCGTTCGATTAAGTATAATAATAATAATAATAATAATAATAATAATAAAAATAATAATAATAATAATAATATATTGTTCAGGGTACTACAGATAAACTTGCAAGAATTCTAAAGAGATCCAACATTCGCCCAAACTTTAGTATACACAAAATTATTGGGCAATGTTAAAGGACACGAAAAGATGTAATTCCTTTGCAACCAGAAGGAGTTTATAAATATCCTGTTTATTGCGGAAAAGTGTATATAGGTAAAACTGGAGGGTAAGAAACAAATTGTTCAATTTACTGTCGCTGAATAACAGTACACAACAGGACACATGATTAATGTAAAAGATACCAAGATTCTTGCATCACTTTCGAGTTATTATAAACGAAAAATTAGAGAATAACTTATCAAGCACCCTGAACATTTCAATAGAGACGCGGGCTACGTGCTACATCATGCGTGGAAACTATCCGTCACAGTGAGTGACGCGTCAATTGGCACAGGTCGGGTATAAATACCAGAACTCTGCTCATCGGAGCTCATTCAGTGTTTTGATCTCATGCAGTAACGATCCCTAAAGATGTCTTTTGTAAACGTAGGCGAAAACGTCGGAAGTAATTCCAGTTTGACACTGTCTGAACCCAAGAACCATGATTCCTTAATTGATTCCAGCCGTGAAAGCTTTCGCACTATGATCCACATATTATGTAAAAAATATACCAAAATAATCATGAAACTAATATTTTCTGAAATCAGTCAAGACACACTAGTTTCTGTTGAAATATGTCAGGCTGTACTACAAATTCCTAGTCCAAACTGGTCTACTCCTGGTCGGATATTTTCTATACTACATACAATTATTACTTTAACTCTTTATGCTTTTTGACTGTATATACTTAATGGCTTAATTTTACGTACCTGGTTTTGTTAATTATATTTGTTATTTTTCTATTTTTTCAGCTCGCAGAATTTTTTATCCTTCCTTTTACTAAACTTAGGTGGGCCAAAGGGTTTATAATCTACATAATACAGAGAATATTAATAGGTACCATAAAATAAGATTGTATGTTTTGTTGCAGTGTTGAGTGTTTAAATATTAAATATAAATTCTTATTTGCAAGTTAAAAAATTATATTTTATCTGTTAAACAAGCACTATACTTTCAGTTAAAACTCAGATAAACTTGTTAATTGAACTTCTCTTGGAAAATATTGTCGAACTAAGATCGCAGTTTCTTACCTAAATCATTAAAATTTACTGCCATAACTGCGATCTCAAGCAGGAACTTGGGTTAGCAGCCGACGCGGTAGCAGCAACCAATTTATTAAATTAATTTCCGTAACTTATTAACATTGTTCTTGATAATTATTGGCATGCCGCGTTACTTAAGTAACTTATTTATGATAATGGAACTCGTAAACCGACAGAAGTTGTTTTTTGTTGCTTCTTGTCTATCTATTTGTGATGTTTATAGATTGTTTCAATTGACAAGCAGATAATATTAAAAGTGCAGTTTGATCACGTAAAAGTACAGGTAATATAAAGCAAAAATGTCACATAGGGTCAACACTGAAAGTCTTTGAAGTTAAGGCCACTTTAAAAGTTTTGACAACATTGTAGTTATACTCTCTGAGCACTGAATCAATAGTTATTTTGAACACCAGTTAGATTAGATGATTGTATTCGATTTAAAATTCTTGCAGACTAGTTGTTATTCTAAAAAAACTATTGACTATACTTTTAAATTAAGAGAATATCGGATTGAATGTAGGATATTGTTCTACTCTTGCTCATAAATCACGTGATATATGCAGTAAGACAGGTCGATATGGGTGACCGATGGGAATCTCATTAGCCTAACGAACGAGCCGAATGTTCAACCAAATACCATTGCTATTTATATAGGTACAGGGTGGTCCAATAATAGAGGACGTCGGCTGTAGCTTGGGAACCGTTAATGGCAGAACTTAAGAAAAAATATTTATAGGTAACTCGGCCAAGAGAAATCCCTATAAGTTATTTTAAAGTTTGAAAGTTGGCCGCTAGGGGAAGTAACAGCAACACAAAAGTGTAAATGCCAATTTTCTCTTAAATTTCCATAATTGAGATATGTTAAAAATTTAAGCATTGTCTTCTCCAACCAATTACCCACCTTTTTGCCTAAGAGCATTTTTGTCTATTTTCAAAAATAAAGTGGTCGGGGAAGGTCAGACATTTTTAGTTTCGAATGTAGATATCTCTGTTTTGGATGAAGCGATTTTATTTAACTTGGTGTCGAAAAAAGTACTTTTTTTACTTTTCTCCAAACAATGCTGATTTACTCAAAAAAAAAAAAATCAAATGGTACTATACGCTATGAATTTTATATCACAATTTATTTGGTAGTTATGTACGGCATTGCAAAGTGAAATAAAAAATCCAGGTGCGTATTTAAATTAAGAAATTTGATGACGGTCTCTCGAAACCGAAACATCGAATCGGAAAATTAATCTTTTTATTTTGTAGATGAGAAAAAGTGATAATGGGAAAGTGGTAATTATTTTCATTTATCAGTTCAATTAATCCTATAATTTTAGGAAAACCAAAAAAACCCAAAGAAAAACGCTCCAATAGAAACTTTAGTAGTCTTGCATATTGCATAACTGTAAAGAACACATAAGCTTCGCAAGAAAATAGCGAGAGCTAAAATAGCTAAGCTAGGGCGGGGCATGGCAGGACTTGCTTTGGGTAAAAAGATTAAATCGAGTTATACATTGCTTCAGTGAAACAAGAAAAGAAAAACGACAAAATGAACGAATAATAAACTAACAAAAAATATAGTTAAAATTACTGAAAACTACTTTCTCAAACGCGTTATTTTATTTTAATTTAGTCAACAACATAAATTACGAGCTCGAACCCCCCGGAACAAAATTTAATTACATACTCATTCATACATGAAGGTGAGGTCAAAATCGTCCTTACGTAATTAATACCCTAAGTAGGTAAGGAAATAGTTTTTTTACTTATTTCGTGTTACACGTTGAACGTTTTGAAATAAGGGTCATTTAATGGTTAAAAGTTTTGCGACATTTTAAACAAAACCTTAATTTGTAAATCAGTAATGATGTAACTAATAGTTTTGGATATTAAAATAAATAAAATATTTAATCTTTTGCTTATGTTACAACAAAATAAGTTTAGTTTCAATATTCACCATTATTTTGAGAAATTTTTGAAATGTAGCATGCACGAATTCTGATTGCCCTTTTTTGATCCTTCGTAGAGTAGAGTCGTATCAAAAGTTCCACCTGTTTGCTACAAAATCTAGCGACCATTTTTCATTTTCTAAGGAACTTGTCACTTATTCAAGGTGGCATGGCTCGGCCAGCTGTGACCTATGGCTTGGACTGATCTGTTATAATAAGTGGTTTGACAGCTACGCGATTTTTTTTATACCCGAAATGCCTCCGAAAATGTGCAAATATCTGTTCATCTTTGCTTTGAAGGGCGGTGAGTATCAATAAATATGCCAAAAAGTATAGAAATATCAGGAATCCTGCCCAAATAAAGATATAGCAAGTATTTTATATATGAAAGAAATGAAGGTTTTTTGTAGATTTAAGGGTATGTACATATTATATTCGTTTGTGACTTAATTGGTTAACGATTTCGCCCTTTTAGGTAATACTAAGCAAGACAGGCTAACCATGACCAGCATTGAATTACACTGTTGGCTTCTGACTTTGTTGGGAGAATCATGTTTATATGTTTTATTTTACGTTACACGAACGTCATAACAAGGATACTACGATCCTTGTCTGGAACGTGTCCTGCAATGCCGCAGGCGGCATGATGTATTTTATTTGCACGACGATCGCAATTTCTCTCTTTTTAGAGCTCATGAGGCCGCCATATTGAGACCTGCAGGGCAAAGGCACAGAATTTTGGTATTAGCCAGCGGAGTAGTTATTTTTGTGAATATATTTTTTGTCTTTGCTTTACCAGGGGCTCACTAGTCGGTGGCAGCCTCATGAGCTCTAAAAAGAGCGAAATCGTGATCGTCGTTTAACTAAAATTGATCGCTGAGCCTGCGGCATTGCAGAGCATGTTCCAGAGAAGGATCGTAATGTCCTTCTTATGACGCTGGCGTAACGAGAAATAATAAATATTGACAATAGTCAGCAACGTCTTCCATTATGTTTAATAAGAGCTATTAAAGTAGTTCGGTTCGGAATAGTTGCTTCCTTCGATATTCACAAGACTCAGAAAGCGTTTTATTTGTATTGCTTTATATGCGGTATATAAAGTGTCGCTGATTTTAGTATGTTATATGATTTCGTGTTAAGTATTTATTTATTCATGGAGTGTTCAAGCAATTCGGTTAGAACAGTGGCATTTTCCAGTAACCGTGGGATTCAAAACCAGCTTCAATTTAATTTTTTTCAAAGTACTGTCCGCCTGACTATCGCGACATAGCGGAAAAATTATTTATCCGATTGTCTTCAAATGCTGGTCAAAAATTAAAGGTCATACGGAGATGACTTAGTAACATTTTGATAAAAATGCAATACGGCGAAAAAAAATATCTCAAATTTTCCACAAAAATCAAATACTACGTAGAAATTCCTGGGTAAAATTTTGGCACGAGTCCAAATCTGCACAAATTGGTGGCTTAATAAAATATTTAAATGTTCCGCCTGAAAAAACTACTTAATAAATTGATTTAAAATTTTTGTGCAAGAATTAATTGTGTTTAATTTTATTTATATTGCAGGGCGCATTTGAAACTAAATATTTTAGTCAAAGCTTATATGGCATATATTGATAACATTTTATAGAGAGGCTTTTAGTTGTTTAAGGCATTCTATCTAAATTGATGGCTGCATAATGTTTTCTTAGTGCAAATTTGAAAAGTTAAAAATATGGATTTGAGATTTTCCGTTAAGACTACTCTTACTTACCCATATAACAGCCCATATATTGTACTACTCATATAACGTATAAGATATATATTGCCTCAGTACTGTTATCGCAAAAATATTTGAAACATATCCAACCTATATGTTTTTTTCGAGTTTTTAAAGGCCTTACAAAATGGAAAACATATTTGTATAAACAATTATAGTGTCTGTAGGGATATATGTATATGTGTACACAAAATCGCGCGAATAATAACTTGAGATCAGTCAAACCAATTCGTTTTAAATTTGCACCGAAAACAGTCTAGATCAAAACCTCGGAGATATTAGATTTTGGGAGCCATGTGTATAGATCCTCAGTATTTTTAAGGGCTATAATAACGTAAAGAATTCATATTTTGAGAATGCGTAAACCAAAAGGTATGAGTCAAATTGAAAACAGATATAGTTGAAGTAATTTTTGATATGGACATATTGTTGATGTCATTGACTTAGATACCGGATTTTACCTATATTTTAATATAGGTAAACATCATAATTTTTCGAAAAACGACAGAATAGATACAGTTGCGAACACAAAAATCCGGGCACATCATTTTCCCTGATGTAAATATACTTATAAAAATAGGTAACTAATACCTGGCTAAGATCAGAATGTCAAAACTAAAGTGTCGATTTGAAAATAATTTAAGTCATGCTGCAATTATCAAATGTTCAAAAAAGTCATTACGTTATTAGAAGAAGGTTGGGCTGAAAGCAGGTTGGCTGAAAGGTTGAAGATACCAAAAAGTACAAATATTTACACTAATTGTAATGAGGATTATCACCTTATTGAATATTTGCGAGGCAATCCGTTTGATTCCGTTGTAACAGCCAAAAGCGAAACTGATTTTCCGGGCTCCGATAGAACCACGCGCCGTGGAATTAGGAAGTTATCGAGTTTTAAGAAATATTCTGCTGCTAAAAAACCATTTTTAACCCGGAGTAACAAGGAATAACGGATGGGATTTGCCTTAGAATATCATACAAAAGATCTGGAATTCTGGAACAAACTAGTATTTTCCGACAAGAAAATGTTATCTAACAATGGTCGTGTTCGAGTATATAGGCCACAAAAGACTCGTTTTGAAGAACGGTATACTCAGAAGGTAAAGAACAGCGGAAGATTTTCTGTAAATGTTTGGGGGTGGATCAGCGGTAGAGGAATGGGATGTTGTTCGATTATTAGAGGTAGGTTCAATGCAGATACCTATATTCACGTTCTGGAGGCTGTGATGCTACCATCGGTAAATATTAATCCCATAGAAAATGTATGGGGTGTTTTGGATAGAAGAATCAATGGTGTCAACAACTTTTGACCACGAAATCAAGTTGAGCTTTGGGAAAGAATCCAGGAAGCTTGGAATGATCTAACCCCAGAGTATGCTAGGACTTTGGTTACTTCAATGCCCAACAGACTGGTCGTTGATTGAAAATATTGGGGCAGCAACCAAATATTAATTTACTTTTATTGTTATATATTAATTTACTTCTATTGTTATATAAGTTTTATAATAAATTATGTTATTTTATTATATAAAGCTGTTATTTCATTTTAGGGGACAAACAAAGATGACATGAGCTCTACTTTATATCAAAATTTTTTATACCAGTTAGAATTATACGGCAGTCCCCATCAATTTTATTTTATTTTTTATTTTATTACGTCACATGGAATTCATACCAGTTTATCCCTATATCACATTTAATTATTCTGCAAAATTTAAAGTCATTTGAATAAAAATTTTTTACGTTGATTTTTTTAAAAAAGTATTTCGCCCCCATTTGGTTGCGACATCTTGAATTCGTACCACAACTTTACCAGTTTATTTCTATATTACACTTAAAGCTTGCACAAATTTTGAAATTAATCTAATGAGTAGTTTTTTTCAGGCCGATTTTTAAATATTTTATGACGCCGCCATTTTGCTTTGCTCTTTTATATTCATACGAAAAAGTTCAATCTTATGTAGCACTTAATTTTTGTGCACGGGTCGACAGAATTGATAAAACATATTTTTTGGCATCTAGGGACGCTAAAACTTGAAAATATGTAAAACGTGAGAGGGTGATTTTTTCAAGATTACAAATATTTTATTTAACCGCCATTTTGTTCCGCCATCTTGAATTAGTACCACAGTGTTACTAGTTTGTCTCTACATCACAATTAATTATGACAAAAAATTTGAAATCAGTCCATTAAGTAGTATTTTTATGCTGATTTTTTAAATATTTTATCAAGCCGCTATTTTGTTCCACCGTCTTGGATTCGTACCAAAATGTTACCAGGTCATCTCCACATGACTCTTAATTTTTCACTTTTACGAGGGGAGTAAAAAGGTAAAATAGGACAAACTTATTTTATTTTTTCCATACAAAAGTATTTTTTTGCATATAGGCGTACACTCTAACGAGATGAGGCAGCTCCCTAAAAAACAAAATTTTAGGATTTTATTTTAAGGGGTGGAAAACGCCAAATTTTTATTATATTTTGTATATAAATTTTTTTCCAATACACCGCCTTATTATAGGGGGTAAAACAGCTTTTTAAAAGTATAGATGTTTTTTATTTCACAAACTATTAATATTTTCAAAAATAATATAACATAAATACTTTATTACATATTTTTTAAATATCGATGAGTTTTCGTCAGTGACAGTTTGTTAATAAGAGCTGCAAGCTGCAGCACTGGTCACAAATTTCAAAAAAAAATTTTTTTAATCCAGTTTTAACTATTATTCATTCCAGAGAAGTGATTACATAGTACCACAGAATATATTAGGTACTCTGTGACAAGACATCATGTATTATCCACGTCACGACGCAAATTGGCTTTTCGACTGATTTTACGTCAACGAGCCGTTGTTGCACTTGTAGCGTTTTCGTCCCGGCTCTTTCAACAGCTGCTTAAACTTTCAACCGCATGTCGAGCTGCAAAGAATTTACTGGCAGTATTTCGTCTGAATAAGAGTATGTCGTATTTGCTTGTTACTTTGTTTTCAACATATGTCCCAGAAATACGAAGCCGGCTCAATACGAAGATTGTTGCAAGAAAAATCATATGTATTTTGGCTTACATTATTTTACAATTAAATTGTTTAGAGTAAATGTTATTATGTCGATGACGAATGTCAAAGCGGAGAGAATTTTTCCTATTCTGAAATGGATAAAGGCATTTCTAAGAAGTACCATGTGTCAATACAGGCTTAATGAGTTAGCATGTTTGTCAGTTATCAAAAATATCATATTATTATTATTATTAAGAATAATATACATATACATACATACATATCGTCTTTTATACAGACGATCTTCGGGAAGCATGGATCAGTACATGTTTTAGGATTTTGCAAGCCATGTAATGTTGTAATTTTTTTGGCACTGCTTCCTGTTTTTGTAATTATAAAACGTCACCTTCTAACTTAAATATGTGCGCTCGTCAGCTTCTATCATCTAAAATTCTTACTAAAAGCATTTTAACTTTTTTAGTTGGCTGATGTCATTCTCCATTTCTTTCCAAAAAGGAATTAAAAACCGTAACCAATTTTTTGAATAGGTATTTATTTTTTCAATTTGAACAACTTCTGGAAATTGGTGCAAATCGCTTTATATGCTGTTTTTTTGCTTACTGGGCAGTAAATTTGGTATTACTGATTTTGCAACTGCTTCAATATCGGAAGATAGATACTTTTCGGATTTAAAGACAAAATTAGGAAATATATGTGGGTATTTTGACAAATATTTGTTGACATTGGAACTTTTTCATGGTAACACTATAACACGAATGTTGAATTGTTATCTTCATAAAAATGATGTTATTTTAATCTAAACGAAAATGACACGTTCCCAAAATTTTATATTTTCGGCAGCTAGTCAGTGACGATAAATTTTGTTTACAATATAACGCAAAGTGGCTTTTTGCACAATGTGTAGGACCATCTTCACATCTGGCGCAAAATACACACTTTTTTTGCATTTAGTTATATAAAATTCACTACAACATTTGCATTTTAGATTAAGTGTAAGTTTATTTAAAAATTACTTTTGAAGTAAATACTTGATTACGTTACTATTTAAAACAGTGTTAGTGTTACGATTAAATAACGTAGCAGTAGAAGATGTTATAAAATTGCCCCTTATATTTCCTTTTTTGGAAAACAGCTCTTAGGAATATAGATCATGATATCGCTACCCTAAATTAACTAAGCTGGGTTAGTGCTTTCTGATTAAAGTGATTACTAGTAATACTATTTAATCTGTCTTTTCATATGTTTTTTTTAGGAGTGTCACATTGCTTTGCTTTGTGAAGACAGAGTATAAAGAATAATTTTTATCCGGATTTTAAAGCAGATTGACTACAAACAAAAAGAACTATTTAATTATTATCTAAGGAAGCGTGATTTATATATTTTATTAAATATATATCGACACTTGATGCAAAATTTTGAAAGAACTTTAGGCTTTTGATAAACAAAAACCAGAAATTTTCTCAGCAAAGAAGCTATACAGCGATAATAAACTGACACTGGACTCACAGAGATTACTTTCTTAGAAATTCAAGTAGTGCAAATGTTAATGGACAACGAAGTTCCCACGAACGGTTTGTTCATGAATAAAGAAAATGAAAAATATTTATAAATAAAATATGATCGTTTGTACCAAAACGATCAGATTTCACAGTTTGACTCTCACCTAATCTTACTACAAGGCTTATATCCTGCTAGCACTTAAAGTAAAGTATATTAAATTTGTCTTCCTAATATTTTGTTTGAGTCCATAATCGAAACAGCAAGTTTTTGTTTAAATTATTGATTCGTAGCGTTTTAACGATACGTTTTTTCATTACGAGACACCTGAAATGATGAAGTATAATTGGCCAAAACGTTAAAAAATATGAAACTATTAGATTTATTATTATTCAAATTGAAGCAATACTCAGGATGCAATATATTTTTATCGAACTTTTAGACTAAACCACGAATTCCTTGAATATCTAGTAAAAATCAGTGGTCAGTGAGGTCAAATGCTTTAGCACAGTCAAATAACAAAAGAGCAACTCTGATTCTGTTCCTAAAGAAAATCAAACACTTTTCATAAAAAGATAGAACAGCAATCTGTGGACGTTCCTTTTTAACTTTCGAAATTATTTTAGTCTTTAGTTGTGTTCAGTTTTAAACGATTCTTTATTATGTGTATGTGTGCAATAGATCTCTATTTCAAAAAACTCGCGTACATAAAACCACTGATTTCACCAGAAAATTAATTTAACCATTTTCTTGCAAGACTTTCTTGAGAAACAGTGCGCTTTGCTAATTTTTTACTATTTAAGAAACTTCCCTTGTCTGTCCCTTTTGGACAGTCACTTACAGCTGCTTGGTGAAGAGCACCCGAACTATTGACAAGACATTTTAGTGCAAAGTTCTAGGCAAAATAGGTGAATTGATAGCCGTTCAGCGAGACCAGAGGTGCCTCAAGAAAACTCGCCCATCGTTCACCGATTGTGAAACATCTCTTTGGATAATTGGATAAGTCAATTTAGTGGTTCTTCTTGTCTCTTAAAACAGTTATATCGGTTTAATATAAACATTATTCTATTGCCATAGTATAAAATAAACCTCAAACCTCTTAACATTTTTTAATAAAGTTAATAAAGAAAACAGTCCACTTTTAAATCTCTCCTCTTAAGCTTTTTCTGAGCTACGAATCAAAACAAGTTTCTTATTGTACTTGGATCTTCCTTCTTAAGTAGAAGTGGAAGGACTAATTAAATAATATTTAAAAATGCTACTTGAAAAATTTTTGCCGGACAAAGGATCTAGAAACCGAAATTTATTTCTTTTTTAAATAAATAGGCTAATAATGATTTTTTTTGCACATTTCCACCTTGAATTTGTCAAAACCGATCTAAGTAAATACAAAAAAGTACGTATTATAATTTATTGTTGCTACCTCTAATTAACGGTATTAAGTAAAATGTCATTTATTTATGGTAACGTATTGGTTAAAACGGCGCTTTTTATGATCTTCGAAGTAATAAAATGACGAATGGTTTTTCTCGGCAATGGCCATTCCATTCAGGATAACTTGTGAAGTTAACTGAAATGGAATGTGTAATGAGTTGTTTGATTGCCTATTACCACTTCTTCATTCAGAATAATATAAAGTGCCTAGTTAAAAATATTTGTACTATTTTAACTTCGGAATTTCATACTGGATTACTGGACAAAATATATTTATTATCGGTAAAAAGTTTTAAAACTGATTGAAAATACTTATGCTTACCTTTGCTTTGCGTCACTTTCCGTTGTTACTTATTTTTTGTTTTTGAGATAATAATAATATTTATATATAATAATAATACTAATAGTAATAACAGAATCATCCATCAAACATCTTAACGATACCAAATTACAGGCCCTCACTCGTGGAAAATATCCCATCTACTCTATATGAACGACGTCAAACTAAGTAATTATGGTTCTTGAGATTAAACCGTGTCAAATTGGAATTACTATCCGACGTTTTGCCTTCGATTGCAGGAGGCATCTTCAGGAGTCTTTACTCTACAAGATCTGAACACTGAATGAGTTCCGAAGAGATTCAGGCGGGCTTTTTTACCCGACTTGTGCTCGCCGAACCGTGACTTTGTATTAAGATCGGTTTCCACGTGTGTATCTTTTTCAACTTTTAGACAACAACATCTATAAGGTTATATAGGCAGACCCTATAAGTAAATAAGAAAGATGCATCTCCAGTCTGATTAAGGTATCCAACCTACCACCAGGGGAAAAGAAATCATTAAAGCCAAGCAGCTCCAAGATCCCAGGTTCTACGGTCTTCCCAAGATACACAAGAACAATGTACCACTTAGAACGGAAGCTTTCACGGCTTTGGTCAATTAAGAAATTTAGCCTTCGATTGCACGAGGCATTTTCAGGGATCTTTACTTCAAGAGATCTGAACATTGAATGAAGCAATGAACGTAAATTCCCACCACCATCCAGCAGAAAAGTAATTGGTTATTACCATCGGAAACATCAAAGCTGATCGAAATTCTGAGATGGAATGTCTATTGCACTACAGATATTACGCGTTCATTTAAAATATATAGTAATCCACGAAATGAGAAGGACAAGGAGCCACAGTTAGGTGGTTTTGTTAAATACATGGTACTACAGACAAAATAGGACGATTACTTTGGTCGTCCAATATAAGTACGATACTCAAAATCTTCAATACTCATAAGAAAATTGAAGAATGCTTGCGATCTCCGAAAGACGTTTTACTTTTTAAACAGTAGGAGTATATAAAATTCCTTGCTCCTGTGAAGAAGTGGTATGTGGGGGAAACAGGACGCTTAATATCCATTAGACCTAAGGAACATGAACGAGGTATTGAAAAGAAACAAATTCTTCAATCTGCTGTAACTGCATACCATTGGTCTTATTATAAATGCAAAAGAAAGCAAGGTTTTAGCGTTGGTACCAGGTTTTTATAATCGAAAAATTAGAGGACCTATTGACATTTTTAAACATACAAAAAACTTCAATAGAAATACGGATTACGGTCTACATCATACGTGGAAACCGATCTTAACGGGATCACGATTCGGCGAGCACAAGTCGTGTAAAAAAGCCCGCTTAAATATTTCCGAGCTCATTCAATGTTCAGATTTTTTTGAGTAAAGATACTTGAAGATGCCTCGTAAAACTCCAAAGCGAAACGTCGGATAGTAATTCAAATTTAACACGATCTAATCTTAAGAACCATTCTTTCTTAAGTGGTCAAAGCCTTCACGGCTTTGAGCTTTCGTTCTATGATCAAAACAGCAGAAACATATAGTTCGGATATAAGCATATCTTTTGAAACAGATACATGCAAAATAATTAGCATTACTAAAGGCAAACAAACAAATCAAGAAAACTACAACCTTCACAACAACAAAGGGTCGGACTGGAAAATGATGTAATCAAACAAGAATTAAACAAAAAATATAAAGAGAGACTAGCAAAAATACTAAAGACAGAATTAATAGCACGAAATTAAACAACAGCAATAAACACTTATGGAATACAAATATTGTCATAACTATTTGGAGTCATGAAATGAAACGAAACAAACAGTCCTCAAATCACTCACAAGAACACATTTCACCACATTTATTCAGCTACAGAAAGATTTAGACTACAACGGATTTAGAGAAAAAAGGAGGAAGAGGTTTAATAGACATCACAAACACTAGCTATACCTAAATAGACAACCTAGGAAAGTATTTCGATTATTTTGTCTTATATATTTTTTGTAATTCTAGCTATTTTAACCTAACACGTATGATTTTCTATCACGTTAGAATATAGCGTGTCAAGTTGGTATGAAAATTATTTAACTTTGACAAGTGATTAGCACTTTTACAATCTAGAAACTCAAGTTAATAGGGTTTCTACAACTATATTATGTTCATTTATTCAGATTGCATGAACCAGGCTAATTTCTCATGATAAATACCTTCTCGTCGAAAATTTCCGCTTTCAACCCTTGTTATATAATATGCTATTATATTACCTACTTGCAGGAACCAATGCTACTAAATAGATTAACTCATGGAAACTAAAAAGCAATTCGTAGAATTTACTGAAAACTAAAAAGATGGGTTAAGTTGTAACCCTGGATTTTCTCAAAACCAAGGTGCAAGATTGCTACGCTCTTATTTAATAATTATTATTACTGTTTAATTTTAAATTATTTCGATCACAAAATGGTATCAAGATTACAGCTCGTGGTCAACAGAGCGTGCACTGTAGATGCCCTAGCTCAATTAACCCGGAGAGTAGGGCATGGGAAAACTTAAGAAATCTTAAAGAAAAAAAAAAGAAATGAGCGCCACCAATTTATAACGACTTAAATTGGAAAGCCCCTTGATCTTCGCGGCACTTGCTTCCTCTTGATACTTTAAAAGAAAAAGAGTGAGCCAAATAAAACACACAAATGAAGTTAAGGAAAAAAAAAATCTATTTATCGGTTACTGTATAAAAGAAAAAAATATATATATAAACAATAAGTATGTTATCAGTTACGGAATAAAGAAAAAAGTAAACAATAAGTGTCACCAAATCCAGCAGCACCTAGCGCTCCTAACTTCAAACTAGGCCCGTGACATGGGATTAGTCCCGAGTCTTGAAGTTAAGTTTGTGGCTTGAAATTGTCTGTGACTTGCAGTTGCAATTAGCCCCTGACTGAAATTAGGACCGTGACTAACAGTTGGCCCCTGACTTGAACCCTATCCAATAGGGTCACTCAGTTCTAGTCAAAAAGTGGTTTCACGTGCCAAGTACAAGGGCATGGAAAATGACGGTCTGGTCCAATCTTCAGGTCAAATCCTCTCTTAGAGAGATTTTCTAGCACGAAAAATAACACTCACAGTGCAAACTATAATGCGCCCGAAAAACTATTGCGGTGTTGAAGAAAAATCCCGCTAACGGATTTCCAAGATTTTCCTGGATTATTTCCTCAGACCCGCGCTGAAGACCTGTGGTTTATCTGCAGGTGACCAGAAAAGTGAAAAAGTGTCCCCCAGCTTCCTTTCCATCTAGAACTTTGGTTAACTAAGGTGGCGGAATATCTACCATTGGCTAGAATATGTCAGGTGCTAACAACCTTGCCAAAAGAGCACATAGACGGAATAAAACAAGGATATGATTAACATGTTAGACAAGAAAAACGACTCTCCATTGGTTGAGAAAGATACAGGAAATAATGCAGGAATACACTTGGCAACAGCGAAAAAGATGCCTGCGCTCTTGATATGAGGAAGTACCGGATGGAGGGTTTCGAGAATAACTTAATATGGAAGTCTTAGCCGAATAGATCCGAAAAGTTCCGAGACGACGCAATAATAACATTGACAGAAACAACTAACCTGAAATTTAAAAGCAACGCCTAGGCGAAATGGAAACGTAAATAAACAAATAATATTTAATTAATTACTCTAGTACTAATGGAAAAGGACCACTCAGAAAAGTTAAATATTAGTCCGGAGTAGAGTACCAAAGAGTCAAAAAAAATGATGTACTAATGCAGGAGTAGTTAAATGTCATAAAAATGAAACGTAAGTTGAGTTTAATTTAATAGAATTTTCCCAACTGTATAAACTCATTATTTAACCATAAAATAGGAATTTATTCACACAATTATTAACTATTTTAGGAAATGCATCAGACGCAGACGTAACGAAATTTCAGTTTATATTAGGCTCCAAGTAATTATGCAACTATGGACAAAACAAAAGTCGATCTGAATTTCGGAACATCAAACATTGATAGAAATTATAAGAAGGCTGTAGTTTATATAGTCTCAGGAAAAAAAAGGTAAGAATATTAATATTGAATCGAGAAATACCTTTGGTTTATTTATGTCTAACTTAAATGAAAATACCTTTATATGTTACATATTCACAGCAAAAGGGAACGCGAATAATAAAATGTAGATTTAAGAGAAAGTATGAAGTGGTGTATATAGAGTATCTATAGTCTAAAAATAATCCTATGTATATCTGAAAAGAAATATTTATCAAGGCAACCTTTTTTTTATACAAGTATTTACAGTTCAATATTAATACATAATATCGACTTTATATCAAAGAATTTATTGGGGTACTAATGATTTGTTTTTTTTTTAGAGCGACAGAAGAGTTATACAAAATACACGCTCGAATCTAAAAATGCAGCATATCTAGCCAAAGAAAACGAAAATCCCAAGACTTGTATAAAGGACTCGAAAACAGGTTTTCAAAATTAATAAAATTTAATTTATATCTACTCTGTAAAATATATGGGAAATAAATAGTTTGTCTAAAGTGCTATTTGAAGTTTTTCTTATACAGTATATAATTATTAAATTCGGCAAAATTAAATAAATCCAACAATTATATTTGAACTGATTTTTTTTTTGCGACATCTATGAACGAACGCTAAACTTATATCATTTACTGAAAATTATTTCTTTATAACTTGAGTTCAGATATAGGTACAAAATTAACTACTTATCGAGAGGTGACACTGTGTGTACCGAAATTTGCTGCAAAAGGTGTTGAATTTATATTTCGCTTAAATATGAACAATGTAACCGCTTCTAATAAGAAAACTACTAAAATCTAAGGTATCAAACCAACAAGGCGTACATATTAATCACTAAACTTAATACTAAAGTAGTAGATTATAATATTAAATTAATCATACAATGAAATGCACTTAAAACAAAATTAAACTGTTACAAAGTTTTCGTATCTATTTTCTCAGAAACGTCAAACTTGAATGTTTTGCCGTAAAAGATAACCTTATTTAAATAAATAAATAAATAAATAAATAAATGCATTATTGTCAAAAAAAATTTTACAATTTTGTGGACAAAGCTATTGTAAAAAAATAGTTTACAAACATCAAAATTAGCAAACAAAACAAGACAAAAACACATCATAAATATTATAGAAAAATAATATTTAAATCAGGAATTTAGAATATTAATATTATAGAATCCTAAAAGAAGTACATTAGAAATGTACTTTGTCAGTCGTACTATGTTATAAACATTTTCATAAATATAATGTAAAAAAATAAAAAAGCAAAGTAAAAAATAAAAAAGTACGAAACAATTAAAAAAATACATATACAAAGTTCGGTAAAAATGGTTGGTAATGGCAACTATCACACTAGGGGTTCATAAGGATAAAATTATGTGTTGTAAAACTCGTTCACGGTGTAGAAGGCTCTTTCCAGTAAGAATGATTTCAAAGCCTTGCGAAATGAAGTCAGAGATATTATGGATTTGATGTTAAATGGAAGGTGATTATGCATTTTTTTTGCATTGTAGATTACTGATCTTTTAATTAACTCTGAGTGTGGGGTTGGAAGATAGAGATCGTGCTCAGTATTTCTGAGAGGGTAGTTGTGAGAAGGTCTCTCTAATAGAGCAGGTGCGTGCTTACGAATTAAGCAAACCGATTCCAAAATGAATAAGCAAGGAAGGGTTAGTATTTTATATCTTTTAAAGAAATCTCGGCAGTGAGTTCTACTGTTAAGTCTCAGTAGGTAACGAACAGCTCTTTTTTGTAGTATAAAAATTCGATCAAATTGAGTCGCACAACATGTACCCCAGAATGGAACAGCATATCTGAGGTGCGACTCAACAAGAGCAAAATAAACAGTTCTAGAGGTAGAAAAGCTAAGCTCCTCGGAAACAGATCTTAACGCAAAGCAAGCGGAACCTAACTTCCTTGATAAAGCGTCGATATGTGGATCCCATTTTAAAGAATCATCTACAAGAAGCCCTAGAAATTTTACAGAGTTTACGACATCAATAGTGGTGCCATTAAGGTCAAAGGGTTGCAGCGTGTTTTTATAAGACAAGACTTTCGTTTTAGAGATGTTCAAACATAAGAGATTAGAATCGCACGAGGATTTAATGGTGATTAGGTCATTAGATACAATCCTATGTAGGTCGGTGACATCTGGGTGGCTCCACGTAAAGCTGGTATCGTCCGCAAAGAGACATATTTTTCCACTAATGTTTAAATTAGCCATGTCGTTTATGAACAGAAGAAACAAGATAGGGCCTAGTACCGAGCCTTGAGGCACTCCATATTCCATTGGCCTACAAGAAGACATCCTGTTGTCAACTTTCACAACTTGATTTCTGTTGCTAAGATATGACTTAAACCAATTGAGAGGAGCCCCTCTAAATCCATAGTACTGCAGTTTGTTAGTTAATATATTATGATTCACACAATCGAAAGCTTTGGAAAAATCACAGAAAATTGTTGCCGTAGCGTGATGGTTGTTTAGGCTGGAGTAAACTCTATTAAGAAGGGAAAACATGGCATCGCTTGTGCATTTGTTACTTAGAAATCCAAATTGATGTTTTGTAAGTATTTCATATCTAGACAGAAATGATAAAAGCCTTTTTTTAACCAGTCTTTCGATGATCTTAGATAGCGTAGGGAGAAGTGCAATTGGGCGATAGTTCGAAGCTTCTTCTGAAACACCTCCTTTGTGAAGAGGTATGATTATTGCAGTTTTAAGGCAGCTTGGAAAAGTACCATTTTGGAAAGACATATTTATCAAAGTAGTCAGATGCTCTAGTGTGCATTCGGGCAGACTTGCATACATTTTTAAAGTAAGCCCATCAGTTCCCGAAGAAGATTTATTTTTGATATCATTAATTGTACTACGAAGTTCTGATAAAACTACTGGTGAAAAGAAGAAACTGTGCAGGTTTACCCTATGATTAGAGAGATATGAAATTGGGTCATTAGATTGAGATACGGATTTAGTCAAATCTTTGGCTACATTTACAAAATAATTGTTTAGATCCTCAGGAGAGGTAAGGATAGTGCTGGATAAAGGAGTTTTGTTTCTTAAATCATTTACGATAGACCAGGTTTCTTTAGCTACATTTTTGGCGTTAGAAAGTCTATTATTTTAATAAATATCTTTGGCGGCTTTAATAGTTTTATGATAAATTTTTCTGTATGATTTTACATAATTATGAAAAAAGACACTGTCCGAAAATTTCTTTAAATGAGATAGTGACCGCATGTTCTTAGAAGATATACGTAAACCTTTAGTGGACCAGGGTTTACTACTTTTATTTTTGATAGGCCTAAGAGGAAAAGATTCAGAAGCTATATTAGTTAGAGTTTTTATAAAACGAGAAAATTCAGTGTCGACATCATAAGTTTGAGAGTCCCAGTCAGTTATTTGACATAGGTGTTTGAAATTAATGAAATTTCTAACCGAAAAAATACGGCCTACTTGTCTAGAGGAATTTTTGGCTTTGGATGTAATTGAAAATTTTGTGAAAATTGCTTCATGATCGGAGAAACCTGGACTTAAGACATTACATTCGACGGAGCTAGGATCGAAAGAAGACACAACTTTTTATTTATTTCATCAATAAAATAAAAGAGCATTTAAATATTTGTGATTTTGGTCAGCTTATAATAGCCAAAGATTGAATATTCTATTTGTTTATAATTTTCAACTTTTATAATACCAAGTATCTGCTTTGTTCAAGAAGCAGTTATATAAATATAACGTATTAGTCGAATTAAAATGAATAAGATACATATGTAATGCATAATGTATTTGTTGTTTTATTTACTTTTTAATCTAGATGCCTATACATTGCCCTGAAAGATTTCATGATGAACTAAAATTTCAATTAAAAATTCTATAAAAACACAAGTTTATAATATCTACATTTTGGTCAAAGTATACTTGAAATAAATTATCTAAGAATAATTAGGGTTTAGTAGTAGTATATTTTGAATTTTGCTATGTGCTAATGAAGATTTTTATCGCGAGCAAAACATTATTGCTACATTTTCTAAGAAAAATACTCAAATATTTCTATTTTTTTGAGTGCATAGAAATCCTTGCCAAACGAGATGTAGCTGGAAAAACGCAATTTATTTTAATTTTTTATCAAGGCTTACAAACTTTTACAAAATATTCTCTACTGCATAGATACAGAAAAAACAATAATAACAACAAAGCTAAAACCACAAAATGGAAAGAGAAGGCACTACATGGAAAACATTCACACCAACTAAGACAGTATAATATCTAATGAAATAGAGAGTTCCATGATAGCTATTCAGGACCAGGCGATCGCAACAAGGTATTATAATCAGCATATCATCAAATAACCTAATTTACAGCAGACAAGTGTGGACTATGCGAACAACAACTGTCATACTTAAATTTTGTACAAAATTTAAATCGTATAAGTAGTTTCCTAATATTGATTTTAATGACATTTTATGAGGCTGCCATTTTGTTCCGCCATATTGAATTTTACCAAAATGTTAACCTGCCATCCCCATATGATTCTTGATTTTGAGCAAAATTTGAAATAGGGTAAGTAGTTTTTAAACTATGCCGTGCACAGATACAACAGACTGACGGAAAATGGGAACATATACTTCGATCTAGGGGCCCTAAAACGCAAAGATCTGCAAAATTCTGGGAGGGTGATTTTCTGGAAATTAAAAATATATTCAGTGGGCCAATAGCTTTTTTTATGAAGCCAAGGAATTATATAGTGGATATAGTACCAATTTTTAAAAATATTTGTTTATTTAGAGGAAACTAATGAACTGAAATCCTGTAATATCAAAGTCAGATCGATGTGTTGGAAATTAGCAAATTCGTTGTATACTAAGAAGAGCACACGCACATAGGAGAATGAAGTTTTTGTGTTTACAAACACAGTGAAGTCAGCTGTGAGTGGGTCGGTCTCGCGCTTTGAATTAATGCTGCATATATTTAAATATATTTACGAGAGAGTACACGCTGCTGCTGGCTGGCACTATCAGCCGCTCGCGCTACTGGAAAAATCGATATTGACCCAGCTCCCAATTTTTTCATTTGCATAACGGGGGTGTGTGCCACTTTGGAATTTAGACCTATATAGTGCTTTTCCTTTCTCATGCTTTAAGGAACAATAGCAGGAAAGAAATTTTAAATTCAAAAACTTCGTTTATTCCGAAATTTTCAATTAATACTTATTAATAATAAAGAAACCTGTGCCCTTCTAGTTATGATAGTAAATTACAATGTTCCTGCACTGCAATGTAAAGTAAAAAAAAACTGATGTTCAGAGTAAAAGACACCAACTGTAACACGCGAACTGGATATAATATTGACAGATGTGTAAAAGAAGCTTTGTGGATCAAGTATAATTTAGAGACAAACAAGTTTAAGAAGTCAGGTGCATCTTTTGGAAAATCCATCTAAGTAACGAAACTAAACCAAACTGTATCAGATTTACAATAAAAATAGTCTTACTTGTAGTATATATCTAATTATTGCGAAATATTATAACCATTTATGTAATTACAATGAATATTGTCGAAAATGTCAACAAATTTTACGAGGTATAGGCTGGTCTAACATCGAGTATACTCAGACGTGACAAGATTCTGCTTTTAGATGATTTTAATTCTCGCACGGGATCGGATTACATCTTATAACCTAGTATACTTAAGAGAGAACTGCACGTAAAAAGTGAAAAACTAGCGACAAGGTCTAATCAGGTTCAAAGTAAGATGAAAAGGTACCTACGTATTAGAAAAAAGTTCCTGCACGTCCGACCTCAAAAAAATGTGTTATGGGAGAACTGCACGCAAAAAGTGAAAAACCAGGGACAAGGTCTAGTCGAGTTGAAAGTAAGATGAAAAGGTACCTACACATTAAAAAAAACTTCCTGCACGTCCGACTTCAAAAAAATGTGTTATATATTGTTAATTTAAATTACATTTAGGTTAAAAATGGATTCAAAAGGGTTCACGCGCTGCAGAAATATAAAGACATGAGTACGATTTATCATTTCAAATTTACGTAGACAAAGGATCAATGTAAGGCGGTAAAGAGCCATTTTGTGGAAAAAAAAAATATATGCGAAGGCATGTGCGTCAAAAAGTGGTCAAAAATGGTCGAAAATTGACAAATCTACTTTTATTTTATAACTCTAGATTTGAATTTTTCATAAAAATTCGCATTTAGCGCCCAACTATACATATTTCTCTATTAAAACCACATTGAAGCTAATACATATCTCTTATAGTTTTAACATAATATTGCAGCGGCGGAAGGCTTCCAAATAATTCATATTACTGCGTGCAGTTCCCTTTTATGTATAGGCAATTTAAATTACATTTCGTTTAAAAATAGGTTCAAAAGGGTTCACGCGCTGCAGACATACAAAGACTTGAGTACGATTTACCATTTCAAATTTTGCAGTTACGTAGACGATGGATCAATGCAAGGCGGTAAAGAGCCATTTTGTGGAAAAAAAATTATATGCGACGGCATTTGCGTCAAAAAGTGGTTGAAAAATGGTCAAAAATGGACAAATCTACTTCTATTTTATAATTCTAGATTAGATTTTTTCATAAAAAATCGCATTTAGCGCCCAACTATACATATTTCCCTACTGAAATCACATTGAACCTAATACATATCTCTTATAGTTTTAACATAATATTGCAGCGGAGGCAGGCTTGCAAATGATCCATAATACTGCGTGCAGTTCCCCCTTGAAAAGCGTGTTATTACCAAAAAAAATTGAAAATCCTGCGCTCATTAATTTTACATTTGCAGGACCAACTTTGTGTATCAAAACTTCTCGTTCAGAGAAAACAAAAAGTTTAAACCTATAAAGAAGCATTCTGGATTTAAACAGTGGCACCTAAACTACAACATTGTTCGAGCACGGAATAACTGGGCGAACTAGGTGCAATTTGTGCAAAATATTTAACCAATAAATAAACAAAACATACGTCAAAACAATCGAAACAATCCACACAATAGATCAGCCTGGCAAAACATCAGAGGAAAATAAACATAGCTCAAGAATTAAACAACACGTATGTATAGCAATATCTCCTGTTTAAAGATAAATATATCAAATATAGTATATTTATAATCAGTAAGAAGATACCCAGTCAATGAAGATGTAATAAACCTGGTGTTCTATTTAGAAAAGAAAATTTAGGATTACAACCCGTTTTTGTTTCAGCCTGTATAATAACTGTTTCCACATAAAATAAACTCAGCTTTCTAATTGCAACTATTATATAAAACATTTTATCCTAAAATTAATTTTACAAAATTAGGAGGGTGGTGCATTTATAACTTCGCGAGATATAAAGCCCGCCCAAGATCATTTTTTGATTTTACAAGCTAGGAGAAATCCAATCGTTACTATCTCGCTGTTAGTTGAGGAGCTCATGCTGGTAAACAACTGCGATATTTCTGACCAAATCATTCGAAATCGGTTACATGAAAGTGGATTTTCATCAGGGAATCGCGCTGCACGGTTAACTCGGTTCCAAGACTTTTTGAATTAAGATCTTGGTTCTCGAAGAATTCGAGTATGAAGTCTCCCTTTATACGCGTAGGTTTCGAAAATGAAAATCGTCTACACTACTACTGAGAAACTGTCAGACAAGGAGGAGAATTGCAAATGTTCTGGGGAGGTAAACGAGTTAGTCGAAAAAGTGCCTCATTTTACAGGAAGAACAGGTTTACACACATTAATCAGTGTTACACATAATTATCCCTTATTTGACAACAATAGGTCCAAATGCTATGATGCTCCTTTTATCCGCTCAAGTGCTGCAAGAAATACTTAAAATATTATTTTACCGTTCCCCAGTGGTCGTCTAACTGGCTGGATCTAAATCTCATTGAACATAAATGGGATGAACTAAATAGAAGAGTCTTGCATCTGTACAACTTCTTTTCAAACCACTGTGATCTTAGTTTGGCAGTTCAAGCAGCTTGAAATGGTTATGAACCAAAAGCAAATAATAATTTAATTTTAAAATGTTAATAATAACTCTGGCTATTAAGTCAAAAATTATTTTTTTAAATTATGTACTAAAACTTTTTTTCAATTTTTTTTAATCTGTGGGTCCTATAGAAAGTAAGCTACTTTATTTGCTATTTTTAAATAAATATGTTTAAATTGAATATTATTCAAGTTGCACGGAAAGTTTTACTACTTCATAACTGGGTGGCAAACTGTTACAAGAGTCTAAAATTGCTGGGGCCTCAACCATCATTGTGTACTGGGGCTAAAGTTTTTTTCGTATAAATTTGCAATGTTATCTTATCAGACAAGCATTCCAGGGTATATTTGAGGCAGTTCAATACAGATTCAAGAATCTTAGTCACAGTCCATTTAGCAGATACTGCTGGCGAATGGCACTGGCTTGGTGGCCGATTATTCGAAGACACAAGAAAGTGCTATCCTAACAATAGGTTATTCAAGTAGATGAGTACAAATGTGTATGTTATTGACTTACAAAATGATTACGTTCAATTAAAAACTGTGGACTGATTCAAGTATCTTCGTAGTGACATTTTATTTAATAGTAAATCTGATGTGGCCATTAAGATCCAAAGTACGCAGGCTTCTTCGGCTTTTGCTAGGCTACATCAAAAATGACTCGCGATACACACATGAATGTCTTGTGTATATTTTCATTATTATTTTTTATTTATTCAATTTTTTTCAATAACTGTCATAACTTCAATGTGTTTAAATAACTAGTAGGCGATACTAACGTTAATATTCTCAAAGATAACAATACACGAATACTTTTTATTTGTATTCAGCAAATACCTTTAAATTATTCTATAATAATATACCGATCAGGAATATCTTTCAAAATTCAAGTATAATAGATCATATATATATATATATATATATATATATATATATATATATATATATATATATATATATAATATAATGTAATGCATTTAAATCATAACTTATATTTGTTCTAGGATCCAAAGCAACTATATGAAAAGACTCTAAACATATCTGACCAGTAGCTCTAATACTATATCAACAAAAATAAAAGATAATTTCAAACTATGGTTTAATCCTGAACTAGCAAAATTAATCGGGACTAGAGATTTTTATTACAAATTCCTATCATCAAGACCTTTAGAAAAATTATAATAGTTTCCTAAAGAAATACACCAGGAAAATAAAACAAGAATATTATAAAGAAACATTTTAACGGGAAACCAAAAAATTTCATGAGAAAACTTTTTTTTACAATTAACAACATGGCCACATGATCGATATTGAATGTCTATTGATAGATTTAAAGAAAATAACTGATAAATAGTCTATATGTGAAAAAATTCATAATCGTTTTGTAAATGTACTAAAACTTTTAGCCAGCAAAATTCCAAATCTACCAACCTTTTTAGTAATACGTAGCATCAATCATCAATATTTTTAGATCCAAATGATGTATACTAAGAAGAAATAGAAGATATCATTGAACAGTTGTTCAGGATTCAGGATTGCAAAAGAGTCAGTGGTTTTTATAAAATCTTAGAAAGAAAGACACACTTTTAAAAATATATATTAGCCCTATTTTATTAATATTAACTAAAATATAGCTAAACTTCCAACTTTTAAAAGTGGTAAAACATATAAACATTTTCGCCCAATTTTGTCTATATTTTCCAATCTTGGTATATTACATATTAATACATTATTATTAGAGTCAAAAGTAACTTTTTGAAGTTCAATACAGTTTTCGTAAGACAGGGATACTAAAAGAACCACTATTGATCTTATTACTAATATTAAACAAAATGTTGATAATGGAAACAAATGTTGTTTGATATCTTTGGATTTACGCAAAACATTTGATACTGTAAATCATACTATTTTGTTATAAAATATATATAAATTAGGAATTAGAAATGTCAATTATACATGGTTTCAAAATTATTTATATAATCGTAAACAATGCATCCAAATAAGAGAAAATAAAAGTTCTCAATAGAATATAAATTGCGGAGTTCTACAAGAATGAATAATAGTACTCTTTTTAGTTTATATAAACTTCACTTCAAACAAATTGAATCTCGAAATTGAATTAAGAGGCAGTATTAAACTATTTACGAATGATACTACAATAACATATTTTGGTAAAAGTATGTTGAACATTTACAGTCATATTACTCGCGATTTCAAAATACTTTTAAATTGGCTGCAATCGTATAAATTATCTTTAATTTGCAAAAAATGATCTTTCATGTTTATTAATAAAGATACTAGGGTCAGAAATACCATTCCTCAATTAATAATTAATAGTGAAAAGTATTCAAAGTCAATAACACTTCTGGGTATATATTTGGTGTAAAATTTAAGTTGAGTTTATCAAGTGTGACCCTTTAATTGGCATTTTATATAGGATTCGTTACTATATTCCTGTACGACTTCTAAAAATTGTTTATTTTTTTTTAATTGACTCCAAAATTCAATATTTTAGGTCACTATGGAGTTTTGCTTATTCATCGAGTCTTAAACCATTGAAAATATTACAGAATAAAGTTATAAAATGTGTTCACCGATTGCCATTTTTGATACCTACAAAAATCTTTATAAACCTAACAATTATCTGAACAACGAAAATGTATATAGATTAAAAACGTGTATTTCAATCCATTCTATAAAATATACGGAAAAATATTTTAATATAACATTTAATAACTCTACAGAAATTCACAATCATAATACTAGGCAATGTAACAATTTACACATTACATTAGCAAAAAGTAATTTTGCTGGAAAAAATGTATTCTACACGGTGATATTTTAATATATATATTTAATATACAACAATTTACCGAGCTCATTAAGAAGTATTAGAAATATTTTCAAATTTTTAAAAGAAACAAAGACATATTTTTTGGAAAAATTTCAAATTTTAATAATGATTTTCATATTTTATTTTAATTTCTTCTATAATCTGTTAATTATTAAAATATTTATTATTGTATTATTATATGTAACATATAATGTGCATTTATAATTAATTTAGTGTAAATTTATTTTCCTTGTAATAAATTAAACAGTTAGTTAGGAATAAATAAATTAAAATATATTTTTTCTTCATTTTGAATGTTTCAGACCCATCATGCATGTATAGAATAATGATAAACTTTGATATCTTTCGTAGCTTGTGTACTTGGCATAGAACTTCTGTTAATTACTGTGTAGTAATTGCTATATTGCAGGATACATACTCAGGCACAAGATTTCCTGAAAAATACATACAACTAAGTATAGGCTATATCCTAACACGTAAGAGACTGCTTTAATCCATAGTGTCAGAATACAGCAAGTCAGGAGAGGAGTGAAAGAGTTTAAAAACTGGATAAATTTGGTGCCAAGAGAACGTTTTAAATTATAACAGAGAAGCGTTGCTATTTCTGACTAAAACAAACATGAAACTCGAGTATGTCCACAGTATAAGATATGTCTACGGTAGAGCAAAGAATTCGTCTCCTTGATAGTTTCAGGCAAGTATTTCGTTATTTTTTTTTAATACTTTGCAACACTGCAAAACATTAATGAATCAGTTTAGCATAACACAAAAACGTATATTCTTTAACGTTTTAATAAAAAAATCATCCCACAGGTCTACATAGATTGCCTTATGTAGTAATGTGCAATAAATTATTTCTATTAAACTGTGTTAAAGGCAACTTTATAGGTATTTGTATAAGTCAATCGATATTCTATTCATAGTACATTACTCAGACAACAATAAATTCTAATTATATCTGAGTCTAAATAAATTAAACGAAATTATATTATACCATCCATGCATTAATACAGTATTTTTACTGGCTACTGTATCGACGTAATATATATAATAAAATACGGAATAACCACAAGGAACGATAACCTAAAAGTATTAAGTATCAGCCATCATTTATCCTCAATTATCGGCTTGAAATCATTATAAGCAGTCTGTTCACATAATTGTTAATATCGTAACGAGACTAGCATCAAACTACCAGGTGTCTAATCTTATTCAAGCATCTTTAAAATACAAATTAAAATTACTTCCGTAAATATTATTAATATTACCTTTTGCATATAGTTATATACAGATAAAGAAAATATTCACACTAGTAACATGAATCAAACTTTAGCAGAAATTCTTTTAAAAAACGAAAAAATGGTCAGGCCTTCGCCGAAAGATAGATCTATTGGGTCAAATCTCTTATATATTTAGATCAAATCGATGGGGCGGTTTTCCAGATACAGGGTGTTGAAAATTTCTGAGATCTCATGTAAAATACGTAGCGAAAAGAGAATGACAAAAAAAGCCTTTTCAATAGATTTAGCTTCTAGTGCTTTCCAAAATAAGAAAAAAGTTCTATAAAAACATATGGGTTCGGAAAAGCATTGTATATACGGAAAATAACGTTTACGTATAAACGCCCTGTATATCGAGAACGAAGAACGTACAGATCTATGTTCAACACTTTTTCCTTATTTTGGAAATTACTATAAGCCAAATTTATTTAGAAGGTATATTTGGGTTATTGTGTTCTCTGTAAGTATTTTAATTGGGATCTGAGCCAAGTTTACCTCACTGCATCTGAAAAACCGCTAAAATGATTTTGTCTCAACAATGCAATGGTAACTTTTGCTTAGACGGTTAAGAGCAATATACTAAACAGCTATAAGAAATTTACACGAAATTAATTTTTTATAAGATTAGTGTGTGGTCCTTTAAGAGTGAGATCTACCGTTAATTTTACTTACGTTATTTAATAATGTTCTCGTGCATGTTTGGAAATAAAATAGGTATTTTAAAATAAATAACTATTTTGCTTATTTATTTATTTTAATTTATTTATTTACTAACAGGTATATTAGTCCAGTACATTAACATATATGCAGTTTACATTTCTGGGCAAGTTAAAAAAAAATCAAAAAGTTGTCAAAATTATTTTTGCATCGATAAAATTTTCTGAATTTGTGGTGGATTATGGTTCTTAGCTCATTTTTGTAAAAAAAAACATAAGGGTCAATCGAACAATTTTTGAGCTATGGCGGAACATAAGGGAAAATTTATTGAATGAGTTGTTTTACTGTTAGCACACTGTATCAAATATTAATTTTAAAACAATAAAATCCGGCCTGCAAAGTGTCTAGGTAAAATTATTATGTATATTTTACGTTTAAATACAGCCTATAGATTTTTTGCGTGTGTTTTTGGTCTTGTACCACAAGTTATTATTGATTTATTGATTTGCTTTACTCTTATGACATTAGTGAATACAATTAATGCCCGTAAATGTCCACATGTTAAGTACACTTCTAATATAATTACTAATTTGTAAAGAGTGCTTCGTATTTAATAGTCACTAGATTTAATCTAAAATATTCGAGGTTAATTAGCCAACTAAAAATAGAGTTTTATACAAGTTAATTAAGTGATGTCGTTCATTACTGAAAAAGATTCCTCACATAAAAATAACACAAAAAAGTTATATTGACAGGGGTCCTCAAATCATGGTTTTGGAGACAATGGGTGTTGAAAATATTTCTTTTAAATATACCTACATATTTTTTGTTTCTGAACAAATCAAATAAAAATTAAAATTTGATAGGTGTTAATTAAGCATAAAGACGCATGTTTCTATGTAATTATGACTTTTGAAATTTAAACAGTGGCGGATATATCGATGTGATATCGACAAAACACTAATTTAAAAATCTTCGACACCACTGGCTATTTTTAATGCCTTTATCGGCATTAGAATCTTTGTTTGATTTCTTAGACTGATATAATAGGAACTTAAAATTTTGACGAAGTGCAATAACGCGAATAAGCTTTTCATGAAACAAAATTTGAACTAGCAATTATTTCGAAAACGCTACATTTTATAGAAAGTGACTATTAAATAAAAATACTCGTTCCAAATTGGCAATTATACTACTGTGTACTTAACATATAATATACTATAAACATTAAATTAACGATCATAATTTCGGTTAAGTAACAAAATGAGAGAAAAGCAAAGCAATAAATTTACAATAATTTGTGACACAAGGCCAAAAGCGAGCCTCCAAAAAATCAACACTTTGTATATAAACTTAAACTATGCCTAACCATTACACAAATCGAAATGTTTTATTTCTGGATTAATATTTTAAGCAGTGTGTAAACAGTAAAGAAATCCATTCATATTTGAAATATTCCTTAATATCAGGAATAAGTCAGGAAGCATGACCGAAATCGTTTTTATTGTAATTAGAGCGGTCTTTTAAAAAATTAAAGCGAAAATATCCTATTCATATATGGTCCTTATGATGTTTTTACTTCCCTCGTAAAAGGGAAGTATTGTAATCGTGAAAAAATCACTTGAGAGATTTTTTCAGATCTTTACGTTTCAGGGTACCTAGATGACGAAAAACATGTTTTCTCGATTCTATCGGTCTGTCTGTCTGTCTTTTCGCGGCGTAGCTAAAAAACTACTACCCGATTGACTTTAAATTTTGGTCAAAAATTAAGGGTCATATGGGAATGACCTGGTAAAATTTTGGTAAAAATCCAATATGGCGAAAAAATATGGCGGCCTGGTGAAAAAATTATTGAAAAATTACCCATCCAGTTTATCTCAAATTTTACAAAAACATCAAGTATTATGTTGGAATTATATGGTAACATTTTGGCACGAATTCAACATGGCGGATTAATAAAATATTTAAAAATTCAGCCTGAAAAAACTGCTTAATGCTTTGATTTCAAATTGTGTGCCATAACTAATTGTGGTATAGGGATCAAGTAGTAAAATAGTGGTACTAATTCAAGATAGCTGAACAAAATGGTTGCCAAATAAAATATTTGTAATCGTGAAAAAATTACTCTCTCAGGTTTTACACATCTTTACGTTTTAGCATCGCTGGATATCAAAAAGTAAGTTTTATCAACTCCGTTGGTCTGTCTGACTGTCTGTCAGTTCGCTCATAGCTTAAAGACTACCTACTTAAATTAAAGGTCATATGGGCGAAAAAAAATGGCGTCCTAAAGTGAAATGTTCAAAAAATTATTTTTACAAAACTACTCATCCAATGTATCTCAAATTTTGCAAAAAACATGGTAACATTTTGGTACGAATTCAAGCTGGCGGAACAAAATGGCAGCATAATAAAATATTTAAAAATTCAGCCTGAAACATTGCTTATCGGTTTGATTTCAAATAGCGAGTCATAACAAATTGTCGTATAGAGATCAACTAGTAAAGTTGTGGTACTAATTCAAGATGGTCAAACAAAATGGCGGCCAAATAAAATGTTTGTAATCGTGAGAAAATCACTCTCTCAGGTTTTACACATCTTTACGTTTTAGTGGCCCTAGATGCCAAAAAATATGTTTTATCATTTCCGTCGGTCCGTCTGTCGGTCTGTCTGTTCAACAACACCGAAATAACAAGGACCCGGCACTCGCGGGTGACGTCATCACATGTAGATAACGTATTGAGCTTGCTTAGGCTTGCATCCCATGCCATCAGTTTCGCGCCGTTTTAGCATTAAAAAAGAGGTATATTTTTAAAACCTTTGAAGGGGTTTTGGTTTAAAAAGGGGGCCAGTCGTGAACTGGGGGTTTTTGCGTAGCCAAGTGACATTTTTTCTTCCAGTTTTTTTTTCATTACTTTTTTTTTACTCTATCTGGATGCGGTAATAGAAGTAAACCAAAATGCCTTAAGTATTTGTAAGTATGCGGACTTATTGTTTGAAGAATTGAAACAAACATCGGAGTATTGTTTGTATAACGATATCTTGTTTTGTTTATTGTATGTAATTTTAGTTGCTCAGATATAAAAGTTAAAGCAGATTTATTTTTAAAACTGTCTTCGAGGTCTTCCCTCTCATCTGACATGTTACTAAACTATCTAATAATTTTGACATATGGTTTAAAACACTCTTATTTTTATCGCTTTTTCCAATTTCAGAGTTTTGCAAAATTTTGTCTATTTTAAATAACAAATCGTTGACTTCATTTATATTATTAGGGATAAAAGGTGTTTTAAAATTGGATACTCTACTAGATCTAATTTTATTTTGGAGTATTTGTTACTCGCAGCCATACAAAAATGTCTCTACCTTTAAATCAGAATTTATAACTACAGAATATGTAACTACAGGTCCTGGAGAATATTCTAATATAAACAATGTAACTTTTTGCACATTACTAATTTTAAACCAGTACTCGGTAACTGAAGATAGTCAAAAATAACAAGAAACTCTTTACAACTAGTATAGGAAATTTCTTTTTGAAAAGTCTCAAACTCAGTTTGGCGGTCTTTAATTACTTTTGCAAAATTTCCATTTTCCATTTTCTGCAATTTTTCACTACGACTTCTGCGCAATTTTACAATTGTGGATAAATAGGAAGGATAGGTTGGGAATTCTGGAGGTATTGCAGCTTGTTTTAAACTAGGAATTTTCAGACGGTTATAGAATCGCCGGTTTTTGAATCCGTTGCTGTAGAACAATTTCTTATATTTTCTTTGGAAGGGGTAAAATTTTCTCTGTGAAAGCCGCTGCACATTTATTAGACATAACTGTCTTCGGTCCATTTTTATAATTACCCGACACCCCGGCACACAACAGGAATACGGCATTGTCACTATATTATCCGTAAAAAAACTCGTTCTCTTCTTACGTCATGCGGCTCTGACGTCACAGTACCCGGTCTTTGTTATTTCGGTGTTGTTGGTTTGATTTGACCCAACTTAATGGGGATGATCTGGTAATATTTTGGTAAACATCCAGTATGGCAAAACAAAATGGCAGCATAGTGAAATATTAAAAAAAAATATTATGAAAAAACTACTATCCAATTTATTTCAAATTTTGCATAAACATCAAGTTTTATGTTGGAATCAACTGGTAATATTTTGGTAAAAATCCAATATGGCGGAACAATGTTAAAACAAATTTTGTTTGAGTGGTGTATTATTTGTATCCAGTAATAAAAATGTCTTTTTAAATTGTCGACGTTTCGCAACTTAATTGTTGCATCCTCAGGGCACGTATATAGATCCTATAACCTGCATGAAACCCATATTATCAATCTTTACCTACTCCATTGGTCCGCATATTTTTCCTAGATATTAATTTACTAAATGGTTTTCGTTAACAATCCTCTTGTTGTACGAATGTATTTTAAATTATGCCCAAAAGTCAAGTGTGGAATAGGTAGAAAGGAAATGGTAAAATATTGGTAGGAATTCAATATGATGGAACAAAATGGCGCGCAATAAAAATCGATATACAATCAAAGATAGTATATGTATCACATATATACTGTGACTATGTACTGAACTAAGTTGGGTCACACTTCACTATTCCTAACAGATGGGAAAAAAATTATAACAAGGGATGTTCCGAGTAAAGCAAATTTACCGATTTTTTGATCGGAAACTATAGGTAATTTTCTATTAGTCATATCCTCTGTCAAAAAAAAATCGAAAAATTGATGTAAACGAATCAGGGGAGGCAATACAAAAAGTATCTATTCTGATATTTAAAAAGTGAATTTGAAAGAGAAAATCCATAGCCACAATATGTGATAAATAATATTTTAATCAAGGAGGAATTTACGATTTTTTATACATTATACTAAGCAACGTCTTTTCTAGAGAAAAGAAATCGTCTTCTAAATTGATTGAAAATAGAAGCAGTGACACACCAAGGGGAAGTTTCGGGGGTTATAACCCCCACCCCCTGAAATTTGTAGCAAAATATGTTGTACATTTCGAGAAAATAGTCTAGTTTTCCCGGAAGATAAAATATTTCGGTATTTCCAATTTTTTTTTTGTTTTCCGACCTAAAATTTATCCCATCAGAAAGACCGTAAAAAAACTAATTACAGATTCTCATTTAACATTGCAAAATTTTAAAACCTCCCGAATTATTTTTCTGGGTGCGGCACTGAATGGATTACTCGAAGAACGCTGCAACAGCTATTGCGTTCTCGTACGAATATGCCCCGTTTCCAGGTTAAAAAAATTATGGTGTGAAATAGTTACAAATTTGTTAAAATGTAAATTTTTTGTTAAAATTGAATTAAATTGGCACTCGTAAGAGAAGTGTTGTATCTAACAGGTGCGAAAAACATCTTTTCCGCACTCAACTGTTGGCCGAACCCGTACTTTTTGTAAAATTGATGCCATTTTCTGAGATTTTTATCTAACTATACGAAATTCATCTCTTGTACTTTTTAATATGATTAGGAGTTTTTGGGAAATTGGGATTTTTTCCTAACCTTAAAAATGCTTTACATTATATGAACCACTCCAATATAGTATTTTATTTCCGTGTCATGAGATAAACATTCAGTTTATTTATTTTTTGTGGTCAGTGGTTTTAATGCACGTCTCTGAGATCATAATAAGATCCCAATATAGAAGATAGATACAAGAATGTAGATAAAGTACCTTTAAAAATAAGTAAATAATCTTATTTTTGCATTATTTTTTATTCTCTGTAAATAATATTAATAACGAGATTTTGGAGTTAAACTTATAGCGTAGAATTAAGGTTATTATTGCTTCCTTTTCGTGTATAAATATCAATTTAAAGTTAGGTCAGAGCATGTTTATAATGAATGTATTGTTTAGAAGTAGCCTGGGGCATAATCGGACGGGGCAAAGGCGACCAAATGTCCGGCCGTGCCCCATTTAATTTAGTAAAAAAATAAGACTATACAAGCCGGCAACAACAATGAATCTGTCGAAATTAATTTGGTAGGTATAGATTAACCGGATGATTTTATACAGTTAGTAAAAGAGGCACAGGTGCAGGAGAAATCGGTTAGATCCGTTACACCCCAAACTAGGTCTTCTGGTTTACCTAATAAGCTACATGAAAGTGACCAAAATAATAAAAGTAAATCCTTGCCTGGTCCTTCTGCATGTATTAAATCTCCTATAAACCCGTTTCCGGTGCCACAAGCTAATAGATCAGCGGAACAACATCGACGTAAATGAGGAAAAACTGTGATTCTGACTGAATCACCTTATAAAAATAAATTAGAAGAATTCATAATAAAACCAAAAAGTGAAACTGTAAAGAACTTTAACTGGCAAAGACAAACAAAAAAAGGCGAAAAAGCAAAAAAAGAAAATTATGTATTCAAATTCTGAAAACGAAGAAGAAACAGAGTAATGAGAAAATATGCATATATTGTAAGGAATCTTATTCTGTAACAAAAAAAGATGACGGCTGGGTGCAATGCATTATATGGACCCGCTTTAGATGCAAGAAATGTGCGCTTTTTTAATATATTGACTTATCCCTTGTTGCCCCAATTCTTGACCGGTTTTACCTCTACGCTAGAGGTATAATCGGACCAAGTGGTCTATACATTTTTTTTTCTTTCATTTACCTAGAATGTTTCCCCATTTTGTTGTGTTTTATGTTGTAGCATAATATTTAAGTATAATAATATTTTGTTGTTTTTCGCCAAAATAAAACGTTGATTTTTTTATGCAAATTTTTAATTAACCGCCCGGTTCTGCCCTCCAATCCCCTACTTTAATAAATCCATCTAAATACGATATATTGAATGTTAAATAAGCTAAGCAAGCTTTTACTCTTTTCCTTAAATGCGTTTATATAATGTTAATTTTTTTACACAAAAAAAGGCTATTTGTGTCTTTCGCTATAGAAGTAATCACTGCATTTTCGGCACTTATTTATAAATGAAGTATAGATAAACTCAACTCGGCCTTTCGGTCTTCCATCATTTGTATAAAAGTAAGGCTGCTCCTAAATATCATATGAAACACTTCACTGACAGCGTTAGATTTGCTTATTCCTTGATAATCATGACTCGATGCTCGCTGATTGGCAGAGTAACGACGGGCTCGAACAAAGCCTGTTTTCAGTCGAGACAGGCTGTATGTTCGAACAATTGATTAACCGTTTCCGCGACAACGAGGCATTCGTCAACAATTTCGTTCTTGTTGGTCTGGATACTGGATGTGTCGTATAATGAAAATCTCTCTAATTTAATTTTTAATAATTGATGAATTAATTCATGATAGAACATTCGAAAGCAAAAAACACAAATTTAAATAAATCAACTACTATAACACAAATAACAATGAGGATAATGAAAATCGGAAAATCTCTCTATTTTAATTTTTAACATTTGATGAATTAATTTATGATAGAACATTCGAAAGTAATTCTATGCAAGTTTAAATAAAACTACTGTAACACAAATAACAGTGTAGGTACTAAAAACAAGTCAAACAAAAAATTCAGAAAAAAATCATTTCTCTTGGGCTTGCTTTATATATTATCAAATTAATTAGTTAATAACAACTTATTAACCTTTTGGGTTAATAAGATAAATACCTTTCAAAAACTCGATGGCAACTATGTTTATTTCTTAAAATGTGCTATATTGACAGGCATAACTAGACTAGGGCCTGGCCCATTTCAAATTTCGTCTGCCCGCCCCTCAAAAATCTGGTTTAAAATAGAGATAGAATAAATAATTAAAATATTTAGGCAGGTGTGTGCGGCCTGTCTCCCCCCAGTTTAAAACCCTAGTTAAGCCTATGTGTATTGATAAAAATCTAGATCTAGCCATGTACATCATTTTTGAATAAGTCCATTATGTAAACATTTAAAAAATACCTCATACATCTAGAACTGGAAGAGATGTACATTTCTGCGAATAATTTTATACGATCCGAATTTGTTTGTCATTGGTTAGGCTTTTTGTGAAAAATATAGTTATTTTTATATTTTATAAAGTCATCCACCTTTGTGCGGTAACAAATTACGAAAACGCGAAGCAACGTGGCAAAAGTCTCTAGAGGTTACATCCCGCTACATCTCGATTGGCATCTAATCAATTAAAATTAATCATCAATTCAGGAAGCACAGTTATTCTTAGGTTATTTATTATTAATGTTTAGTCTATTGTTCTAAATTTTCATGAAAAAACAATTTTACAATGGTACCGGAGCATACATTTAGCTGGATACAGGTTTTACATTAAAGCTAAGAAAAAAACCCTAACCCGGTTTAAGTAAAAACGCAGTCCGCCGATAGCTGAAACACGAATACATATAGAATTATGGATTTCGATAAAAAAAGCAAAAAAAAGTGTTACCAAAGGAGAAGTGATTTAAGTATAGGCCCCAAATGTAGTCATAGAAAATGACAAGTAATTTTTAAGTGATCATTTAAAATTAAATATTTTCAAATCGGATGTAAAGATATAGGTGCAGAAACAAACTTTTCTAAAAGGAGAAGTGTACGGTGTAATTAATTAGTATGTTCATATTGTTCGATTGCCATTATAATGCACGTATATAACAATTATATTTTTGTAAAATATTTTTCAATTGGGACCCTTTTTATAAAATATTTTTTTACTTTTCTCCGAATCAAAATAATTTGAGAATAAATAAGAAAAAAATATATTATTTTTGAACTTTGCTTTTCATTTTTGGTACGTATTATCCCGTGCAAACCTCCTGTGTTCGTTTGACATGTGTTATTTGATATACGTTTTATGATCAGCCCTCTATTAACCCATTAATTGTCATCGTTTATTTTTAATACATTCAATTCTGATGTTTCACCAAACGCAAGAACAAAGAGTTTTAGCAATTTTCATTATTAATTCAGTAATAATAGACCATTTTGCCAAAAAGTATATTGCAATAAAAGTGCGGAAAGGTCTCATTACGAAATGACTGTGAAAGTTGCAGCACGAGCGGTAGCAAAATTTGAAATTATTTCGGATGTCAAAGTTATAATTAAATAAAAATAACTTTGACAATTAAACGTGCTTTTGTTTTATTTTTACTTACCTTAGGCTATGAAAAGAATGCAAGTATCTATGGAAACGGTGCATTACTCATTGGTGAGTATCTATGGAAAATTCATATCCATAGAAACGGCCTGCTTTTGACAAACCTGCCCCTTTCGTCGGGGCTTCAGATCCGTGCGGCGTACTACACACTAATTTAAAAATTCCATGAAAGGGTGAAAAGTAGGCTGGGTGTCATAGCTGCAAACAATTTGTTTATAGTAATGGGGTATTGTAGTGGTTTTGAGTATTATAATAAATATTTTAAAAGAGTAAATACTCAAAATAAGATGAATTCCAATAGAAATAGTGATGACAATCAGTTAATTTGTACACTGCCTGAGGTTGCTGTAATCGTGGAAGATTTATCATCCGAACTTTACCAGAAAATTCAAGAGAAGAGTACGAAAAAGAGCGAATTAAGTTCCTTAGGTTGGTGCAAACAGAAAAGAGTCAGGCAGTATACGGAAAAACATTTATGCAGTTCCCGTACTCAATGTTAAAAACCTTGATCAAAATACAAGATAATTTAGACACACCCAAGTTTGTTAGGTTGCAGTAATTTTTAAAACGCAAGTCTGGGTTTCTGACAAAGAATTTTTATTAATGAAAGTCGTTTTAATAATGGAAATAGTGGAGGCCTGCCATCGGGATGAATTGACTAAAATGACTATGGATGATATCCAAGAGCAAGATAAGATTTTATAGGTGGTTTAGGTGAGAGTCACACAGGATCATCGAGAGTTGACTAAAAGCAAACATTTTCCAATTTCAAACTGGTCGGTGACGCTATGTTGTGCACGATCGCGCGTGAATCATGCTATGTAACTGTTCATTACAATTAGAAATTTAAAACAATTTTAAGATAATTTGCTTTATTTTTGGTCGGTTGTGGATGATCGAAGACGCTTGTACAGGATCGATCTATGTAAATGCAGTCTTATTCTATATAATGTATAATATTTAATTCGATGAAGAGGTATAATTGCATTTTATTATGTGTACCGGGTCACACAGGAGATTGGGTAGGCGCCGCCATTTTTTTAGTTTAAAAAATATCGATTTAAAATTTGAGACATATATATAACTTAAATAATTTATATAAAGATGGTTTGAAAAGGTAATTTTACAGCAAAAATGACCGAAAAAATGGTGCATGGTGCTATCAAAATATTGCAGTAAATTGCTTTTTCGGTAAAACACGAAGTGAAAAAAGTAAAGAAGTTCTATTACTACTCCAAACGAGTTTTAACTTCAATTGTTCTAAAAAATTAAATACAAGCTTATTTTGAACTGTATAAAATACGTATTTTGTAAAAAATGACGGCATTTATTTTATAAAGTGGCTGTTTTGAAAACTTTTTTAACTTGTGACATATTGTTGAAAAGCTAATTTTAGGCTAAATACGAAAATTTATAAAAATATACAGGGTTATATTTAAAATAAGAAAGTAGTGGTTCCTTCCGGAAGAACCGTAATTAACTTATAACTGTTTTTTCATAGAAAAATTACCTCTTACGGAGTTATGGACCTCTCTCAAATTTGAAATTGATGTTTTCAACACTAAAAAAAAAGGCGGCGTGTACCTTGCCTCCTCTGTCACTTGGTATAAGAGAGTGCGGAAATAAATTTCAAAACGTGTTGAAATAGAGTTGAAATTAGTTTTGGCACTGAGTCGGTAAAAGTCAACTCTCAATGACAATTTTGTTGTCAGGAAAACTGTCACTTCGCACATACATCTCAGATTTACTTAAATTTTTCCGCTGTATGCATACGTAATGCATGACTTATTTCCAATTTTCAATATAAATTGGCCGCCCTGGTGAATTTTGGAACCGGGAATTATAAATTTTAAACAATAAATTAATTTAAGACGGCGGATAAATGATAACATTTATTTTCCGATTTTGATACTCGTATATTTTGCGGACCATGTAGTCCTTTATTATTAGTTTCCATGAAGAAATAAAAAAATTAAGATGGTGGTATCAAAATAAATGAGACAGTTTAAGGTTGTTTTTATCTTGTTTTATACAGGATGATATTGAAGGTTGCAGCGATATTTAGAGAAAAATTCCTCGTTTGATCCTTAGACAAAAAGTTCCTATAAAGGTCTGGTTTGATAACAATTGCCATTGTTGTGTGTTGTTTGTATGTTGTGTTTTCTAAGAATTCTTCCAATTCTGTCTGTTGTGCCTTTTACATATGGTAAGACTACTAAGAACTTTTAAAGTTACATCTTAAACTAAGTAACATCATTCAGCCTTTATTGTGAAATCGCATAGAAACTTTGGTTTTTTGGCGAATCAAATAAGAATATTAAGACTGATAAACTTTCGAAAAAATATGTCTATCTTCTAAGAAAGTCGAGTCAGCCACAAGTATCATCAGTAGACGTCGAGAAATTAGTGCGTAAGTGAAAAATCCGTACTGAGTAAGGGTTTTAATTTTGCGATATCTCCTAAGGAAATTATTAAAGAAGAAATAATAGCTGGAGTGGAAGCTGTCCTTGACTCCTCTGAAGAAACAAAAGCAGAGGAGATTCGACAAGAGGTGGTAAAAATTTTAAGATCAAGCAAAGCACCAGAACAAAGCCTTAATGTCACTCAACAAAGGGCCCTAACAAATCTTCGAAAAAATAAAGAAATCACAATCCTTCCTGCAGATAAAAGAAACGCAACGGTGGTTATAAATACCCAAGATACGTACAAAAAATGCAGGATATCCTACAAGACAATTGCCATAGGCCTGTTCCAAGGGACCCAACAACGTACCTAGAAAAAACAACTAAAAATAAAATAAAAAGTTCACCAATAAACCTCGAAATTCAACAAAAAATCATACCATGGGAAAAGTCGAGCAGATGTCCTAAACTCTATGGTTTACCAAAAATACACAAACTAGGGGCGCACATCAGACCTATTGTTAGTGCTGTTAATTCGCCGCTACAAAAACTAGAGAAATATCTTTCTGAAATTATGCAACCAGCTGTAGAAAAAGCTGATTCAGTTGTAAAAAACTCGGAGCATTTCACTTGAATTACACGAGACATCGTTCTTGAAAAAGACGATATCATAGCAAGCCTAGATGTCAAATCGTTATTACCCAGTATTTCCGTCGGCGAAGCATTGGACAAGATTGCTATGAACGAGGATTTCCACGCACATATAATACAACTCTCCGCGCATTGCCTTGAAAATACTTATTTTTCATTCAACGGGCAAATGTATAAACAAATGGATGGTGCTCCAATGGGATTCTCGCTATCACCAGTAATCGCGAATTTATTTATGATATACTTCGAGAAAGAAGCACTTGACAAAGCAAGTTTAAAGCCCACGTTATGGATTCGTTATGTGAATGACATATTTATTATATGACAACATGGTCATGCAGAGCTCGAAAAATTTCTGACCTACGTAAATTCAATCCACCCCAGAATACAACTTACTCTAGAGTCAGAAGAAACCAACAAACTACCGTTTTTAGATGTTCTGGTCACAAAACTGCATAACGAACATCTCGAATACATCGTGTACAGAAAACCAACACATACAGACAGAAATTTAAATGCAAAATCACATCATCTTTAAAGAAAAATGGCTACACAAATCGCACCATAGAGAAAGCTGTTAATGCACAGGATTCCCGAACAACGAACAACAAAAATTATCAACCAGGAAAGCAACCAGTAGTCTTACCATATGTAAAAGGCACAACAGACAGAATCGGAAGAATTCTTAGGAAACACAACGTACAAACAACACACAAGCCACAAACAACTATAGGTAAACTACCTACTTCGAAACCCAAAAGATAAAATCAAACTGGAAAACCACGGAGTATACAGCATTCCGTGCCAGGACTGTGAAAAATTGTACGTGGGGCAGATTAACAGGCGAATATCAGCAAGAGTGGAAGGGCATCCTAGAAGCCATAGAAATTGAAAAACAAGGGACGAATTATTAAAACTAACAATAGTATGGAAGACAAAAATCGACAAATCTAAAATCGCAAAAACTCAAACGCAATTAGCGCAACAACAACAGCACCATCCAGAAAACATAAATAACGACCAACGGCGCCGGGTGGGGGTATAAAAGGAAGCGTCGCAGTCACCAACACTTCAGTCTCTATTCGGAAGGTAAAAAGAAAGCTTCAAAAATGCCAAATGTGATTTTGGCGAAACGTCACCGTATATATATATATATATATATATATATATATATATATATATATATATATATATATATATATATATATATATACGGTGTCATTATAAGACATTTAACACCCTTATTTGGGTTATTATGGCCTTCATGTTAACTTCCAGTATCAATATCAAATAAAGAAGTTGACAAAATCAAAATTGTAACATTGGGTTGATATTTTTGATTTTTTTAAATGTATGAAAACATTTCAGTTCCCTTAGAATAGATCAGATCTATCCAAATAAAATCTATTTGGTCCGACGCCGTAGATTAAATTTTGAATTATACACATTTGATATGAACTGATTTGAACAAATTTGGTTCGAGTATTAATTCAGAAAAGGTCTCCTTAACCCAGTTCACTTCATAATTCCATAGCGTTCTCTATTTTTGATAAAATTTTTCACACACATCTTTTTTTTGTGAGTCGTCGTCGGCATCTTCTTCGTTTTTAGAGGACAACTAATAAACAAACTCCAGCATTTTCTTGTTATTAACACCTATATCATACTCCATAAAAGTAGCGGTTCAAAGGTTGCACTACGAAAAGAACGTTTTGTGTACCAACACTGAACACTATTTCAGCGTTTTAATATGTCTGCAGTTTTAAATAGTAGTTAGAGCGAAAAAACATTGCAGCCGTAGACCCAATTGAATTGTGCAGCAAAAATTTCTGTGTCTTATGTTTATGTAAAGTACATAGTGTTTGTGTAAACTACCAATCCAAGACGAGGCTACTAGTGAGCAGATAAACCTTTTGTGACAAATCGTGGGATTGACATATTTAGTATTAAATTAAATAATAAATGATAAACACCTAACCACCTGAAAAACATGTGACATTAGAATTTAAAAATTCAAAGAGTTCTTTAGTTTATATTTCAGTTTACTTAAGATCGACTTTCATTTTATTACTTTCCTCGTTAGAAGCCAGTATTGTAACAGTGAAAAAATCACCCTTCGAAATTTTTCCAGATCTTCACATTTCAGGTTCTCTAGATGCCCAAAAAAAAACAAATTTTCTCAATTCCGTCACTGGTTTGTCTGCCTATTTGCGGCATAACTAAGTACCCGATTGTATGGGGTGAAATGGTAATATTTTGGTAAAAATCCAATATGGTAGAACAAAATGGCAGCCTAGTGAAATGTTAGAAATACTGCGTATATATTTAGGAATAAACTGGTAAAAGACGACGAGATGAGAGAAATGAGGCCTTTTAAAATGTTTAAAAAACAGACTAAAAAAAACTACTTATTCGATTTGATTCAAATTTTGGGCAAGAAATAAGTGTGATATAGAGATAAACTTGTAAAATTTTAATACGAATTCAACATGAAGGAACAAAATGACGACCTAATAAAGTTCTTAAAACATCAGTGTAAAAATATATTTAATCAATACATTTTAAATTTTGTATAATAATCAATGCGACATAGGTAGAAACTGGTAAAATATTAGTACGAACCCAATATAGTGGTACAAAATGGCTCAATAAAACTGTTTGAAGAATATACAGTATACATGTATTACTAAATGACTATGTTCGGAACTTAATTGGGTTATACTTCACTATTCCTAATAACAGGAAAGATTCATTACGAGGAAAGTTCCAGGTAAAGGATATTTGCTGATTTTTTTTAGTTTAGCGACACGGCCAAGATTTTTGTGCCACTTTCACCAATCAACTAGGTTTGGTAAAATAAATCGTCCGAGATTTTAAGTTATTATTTAGTCTTTTACTAGGCCTAATAGTCTAAAAAAAAACAGAAAGAAACTACTTATTTATTAGATTTGAAATTTTCCATAAAAATCAGGTGTGACATACATAGAAACTCGAAGAGTGTTATAAAAAAACAATACAACAAAATTGGTATTGAAGTTATTGACACTTCTTTTAATTAAGAATAGTTAAAAATGCTCCTATTTTTTCTCATATCATCATTTAATAGTAAAAACCCAATTTTTATGTGTTAAAAATGACTATATGAGGAACTAAATTCTTTAGTAGTTCTCATAAAAGAAAGATTCATAACAAGGAAAGTTCCGGGTAAATGAGATTTACCGATTTTTTATGTATGTATATACATCACAACCGATGGAAATTAATTGCTTTATAGAAATGACAGTGAATATTTAAAGTATGGTTTGATGAAACCAAACACAGCGACTTATTTTAAGATAACGAATCAGCCCCATCTATTCATCTGTCACCAAATCGCGCAGCTGTTAAATAATAAGCAAATAATCCGATCGGGGAAGTGTCAGAGCAGCGCAAAAAGTTCACTTATCTGTGGCGACCCGCGGTTCATATTAGCCAGATCGAGGGGCGAGGTGGCCCTCGGGGTCTGTGACACCTCGTCTATTAACTGTTTTATTGTAGTGTTTGGTGCTAGTATTATTGCCAATGCCAATATACGGGGCAGCAGGCAAAAGGGATGACCAGGCTGGATAGCATGGATAGGTGACTCACTTTGTATTCGCAGACTATTTCTGAAATATTAAAATGTGCATTTTTTGTAAGGAACTTTATTTTTTTAGAAGAAACGTATGTTTTGTTTCTTAATGATAAAATTTGTAAAATAAATAAAATAGTTAATAAATAATATACAAAACGTACATATTTGATTTAAATATGTTATTGTTGGTATAATATAAGTAGTGTAAAATATATAACTAAAAACAATAAAGGCATTTGGTTCAGGATCATACTTGGAATGGAAAAGAAGAAGGAAATATATATGTAAAACACGCACGAATATTTATATATAAAATAAGGCTATAAGAGCCAAAAATAAGAAAAATCAAGAAGCACTGTAGGTACGCAAAATACACATATATGCCTAGAGGGAGGGGGGCAACTGCAAATATTCCCTCTTCTGGAGAACTGCAAATATTTTATATTACATTACATATATATTATTATAATAAAGCGAGCATAGCGAGTATTAAAAAAAAGTCTTATTTGTTTTTGCTTTCCCGTTGGACAAAATTCTACGGCGCCTATGAAAGCATACATAAATTAAATTAAAAAAAAGCGAATATAAAACAAGGAATAGATACATTTTGGGATGAAAAACACGAATGACGTAATATTTTTCTCGTCACACTCTTGCGTTGTTAGTGATTGAAAACAAAATTAGAGGAATTTAGAAATAAGATGCAGCCAATTATGTGTTAATTTGTTGAACAGCTCTGGTTTGAGACAAATTTGAGCAAACATATGAAGGTTTAAACTGGGTTGTACAATTACAGATACAACAGGATATTAGATGATAAAGTCTTAAAAGCATTAAAAACAGTTGCGAATGGACACTATAAAAAGAGAACGTCTTGTACCCAACTGGGAAGCGGCAAGGATTAACCATATTAAAAAGAATTTGGCGGAGAGTCATTAAAAAAATCCTGTAAATCAGATGCTGTTTGGCATGAAAATATTTTTTGCAACTGTATGTATCGAAATGAATTGCATTATAAGCCAGCATCATGGCTAATAGAGGCTTTAAATCTACATAACAAATATTGTTCTAAACTTGTGCATACAGGTGTAAACAATATCTATCACAGTTAAAGCAATTCTTTATTTGAAATGCTACTTTTTAAGAAGATATGCTAAACTTTATTTTGTTCACTTTGAGGGTGAGCCCAATAACTTAGGCGAAAGTCCGCCCTCAGAGCAGGATAACTAAAAGTTTTATCTAAACAAAGGACCTCACTCACACTTGTCGTGGAAAATGGCTTTTGGTGAATTTTTAGTTCTCGACTTCCTGATCAAATTGTGTCGTTGGCACATGATCCTATAACCAAATTTTTAGATACAGGATAATTTAAAAAATTTAATTTTCATTTGACCTTAAGACTTCTATTAGTAATTAATATAGTAATAAAGGATCCTTTAAGGCTTATGCACATACTTATATTGTACCCGCTAAATTATAAAATATATTTTTAACAAATAATATAGTGAACAGCACTTGGAGTTGCTTGAGTTGAACTTTATTTACCATCCCTACAAAAAAATTTCTCGGATAAGAGATAATAAAAAGTTATAATATTTTATACTCAACCGAAAATAAGCAAGTACGTAAAAAACATAAAATATTTTAAAAAGATAGAACCGACTTAAAAAAATCGCTAAAAAGAAAAAAATATTTTATTTATTCCTTAAATATAGACATTTTGAAGTCGACGCAGCCATTACAAAATATAGTAAATGTATTTTATATTACATAAAATATAAACCAATTATATAGTTAGCCTTATATATTTTAAAACAGATGCCCAAATCACTTGCTCTGAGAACTTTATTGTAGAACTTCGCAAGCGCAAATTGCTATTTCCATCCAATCACTGAGCGCAAAGTGAAATGGCAATATTGACTTCCTACAGATATTTATAATCAGACCATTATTATCTACAAATATGTATTAAAATACTTCTCTCGTAAAATGGTGGCTAGTGAATTTTTTTTTATAATGAGTTCTTACCTACTACTACTAGAAGAATTTAAAAAAATACCTACCTATGCTTGTTTTTACATTCAGGAAAAAGACAAGATTTATTTCAAATACCTACTGTTAAAATAATCCCCAAAAATGCCTAGTTTAACATTTTGAACTTAACATAATAAAGAAGTATCGGATTCTTTGGTATTTAAATTTTAGCTTGAGTATTAAAAATACTTAAGAATTTCTACAAAGTACTTTAAGAAGATTAGAATTTTGCAGTATATTTTTTAGTTAATAAGTAATACTTACCCAAAATTTTATTTTAAGTACCAGTACACGTACTTTTCTAAAAAAGTACTGAATACATTGTCCCAAGTAACGTTATTTCAAAATTACTTAAGTAAAATACTTACAGTATCAAAAGTCCTAATGTTTTCTTGTTAGCAACGTTTAAAAGAGTGCCACTAATAATGATATTTTCTTAGTCATCAATGTTTAGTGAGAGTTTCTGTTTCAATTTTTCGATTTCTTCCGGATATTTTTGGCACAATGTTCTTTGATCCCCATTCTAGATTTCTTTGAAGATCCTGGGTAAAAAATATAATTATTCCTCCACCTGCCTCATGCATTAACGTCTTGTCTCTTGTTTGGTGAAGTGAAGTGTATTATTGTCAGTAGATCCACGGACAAAAAACTGGTAAAAATAAAAAGTTCATTAATGTGTGGAAGAAATAGGGTAATTGCCTAACTTCGAACCCTAAGGAGCTCTGGCGTTGATTTTATCGAAGCCAGACGAATGGCTAAAAAATACTGCGAGACATCGTATAAAAATTAACTGGAAAGTTCTATAACAAATCGTTTCTTCATTGTTTAAAGAAAGATTTTAAGTTTGAAGCATACAGAGAATAAATTCATGCAGTTTTTAAGCAACACACACATTTTTTTCAGATTCTTCGGGGTAATTTTTATGCACTTATGGTATTATAACTGAAAATTTTATGAAAGGCCTTACATAAATATAGCTTATTTCAAATAATACGTTTGTTTTTATACCAATCAATCCGAAGCATGTTGTAGTTAGATGGGTATACTCGTATACTGGGAGCAAGCATAGCCATAATGGCATAGCATGACTTGTTGATACAGTACGGATTGCGCCCAGGTTGCCTTAAAGTAAACAATTATTTGATTGATCATATGGCAATAAGACGACAGCTCCATAGGCAATCATTGATCTAATGATAGCAGTGTACATCAAAGCAATCACTTTGGGTTACAATTTTTAGGCATTTCTCATAATCTTGAGGCACTAGTTATTGAAATGGCTTTTTAACCTTATTTCTAGCTGAAGAAGCTGAAGAAGGGTTGCGCAAAATGTTATCATGATAGAAGTTCTATAGTAGAAGTTCTTAAAGACCTCTTTGGAAGCAGCATTTTCTGACTCTTCATCCAGTAGCAACATCTGTTAAACTGATTTCTGCTGATGTTTTCGAGAACATGTAAAATATCCAACCCCTAAAAATTGCCTGAACTTTCCTGTAAGCTGGGCCAGTCGAATTTATTTTGGAGGCAATTTGCTTAAAATCAGCGATACATGCTCTAACACACTAAAGTATCGCTTACTAGCTTTTACATGCATTTGGGGCAAAAGTAGGACAAGCAGATGAGTTGTCTAATATGATCGGGTAATTTTTTGTGGTCTATATGTTAAAAAACACTTTCAATTTTCAACTTTCGTACAATGGTGAAACAAAAAAAAATAAACGAAAAGGTACGACAAAAGTAAATTGTTGATTATTAAAATTTGAGCTTAATGCTGGCAAGTGAAGCTAAAAAGTCATTGGACAAACTGGTAGATCATTTAAAACGAGAATTAAAGATCACACCGACTCTTATTTAAAAGAAAACAAATACTCTACTTACGCAGAACATTTAAAAACAGAGAACCACAATTTTGATGACAGTTTCAAAATTTTACACATAGAATAAAAAAGCCAAAAATTAAATTTCTTAGAAGCTTTAGAAATTAATAAATTTAAACATTCCGATCTTATTTTAAACGACCATTTCAAAATTAACAATTCTCCCCTTTTAAATTTACATTAATAATTTCATTTAGTTTTTAGTCATACTGTATTACTTTTACTTTCACTTTCATATTTTTATCATAAATTCTGTATTATGTCTAGACCAATTTTATGTATACTTGTACTTATTACCGATTAGATATATTAGGCCATCTTTATTATTAGTTCTTGTAATTGTAAAATTCCCATATTATATGACCAATGTCTACTACTATTTAGGGTTTCTTTGGGTAAATAACGAATTTTCCAGTTTTTTATTTACTCAACAATAATGTTAGATAAGTTTTATAAGGTACCTTTTTTGTTTATATTGTTCGGCACAGACAATAGACCATTATAAATACAATGTTAGTTTAAAAATCTTTACAGTTGAAAAAGTTGCTGTGCCTAGGAAACATATGTCATGTTTGACAAAATACAAGTGAAAATAGAAAACGTTTGTTTTATTTAATAATTATTCAAATTTTATATGTTACTAATTTTGAATTACAAAATATTTTATAATAATGTTTTGCTAAAAACTTTCGTTTGCCTCTGGTTTACTAATACCTGTGTATCTAAAAATGTATTTTACATCATTCATCTACTTCGTGCAGTTCGTACAGTCCTTCAGTCACAAGGGTATTAAGATCGCCTGAAGCCATTTAGTATAATTCTGACAAATCTATATTTTTCAGAACGACCTTATTCGCGTTATTGTTTGGAGTCCACGGAGTGGCACAGCATACGGATATATATGGTCGTCTAGTCATTGCATGGCTTATTATGGCGGGAGAGGACAAATTCGGCAAATAAATAATAAAATTAAGAAAAGAATGAGGTATTTATGGTAGAAAAGTTTTACAATTAAAATAATCTTTATATAATATTAAATATTTTTGCTTTCCTCCTAAGAGGGAAGTACTGTAATTATGAAAAAGTTACCACCTGAGATTTTTTCGGATCTTTAGTTTTCAGATGCCAAAAAACTTACCTGTTGGCCTGTTCCTATATTTTTTCGCGCCATAGCTAAAAACTATTTATCTTGAACTGAAATTTTGGTTAAAAATTGTGAAGAATGACATCGTAATATTTTGGTAAAAATCCAACTTGGCGGCTTAATAAAATGTTAAAAAAATATTACTAAAAAATTAGTCATGCAATTTATTTCAAATTTTGCACGAAAATTTGGAATGAATCCAAGATTGTAAAATAAAATGAAGGTTTTTTGATATTCTTTTAAGTCGGCCGTCATTTTGTTTCGCCATATTGAATGTGTACCAATATTTTACGAGTTTCTATCTATTTTACACTTGATTTAAATTTAAAATAAATAGTAGTAGGCCACCATTTTCTTCTGCCATGTTGAATTCTTACCAAAACTTTACCATTTATGATAAAGCCATCAAGGTTTGTTTGTTTTCTTACTCATAAAATAAAGTGTCATAAACAAATATCAATCTATATTTCAAGTTAAAAACGAAAAATTTCTAATTCACATTTGTAAACGAACTTAACCTAACTATACTTGGGTTAATAACAAATTATGAACATTTGGTGGAATTGGAATCTCAAGATTATTGTCCTAAAGATAAAAAAAAAAGCTGTAGTGAAAATAAATTTGTTAAATCTTTTCTTACACTGCGACTCAAGGCTGGTTAACCGGAAATTCTCTTCTGAATCCCTCATTTTTATATCCATCCTAAAAACATAAAATACGGCCCTAGCACGACAACACGGCAAATTTTATGCTATACAACTCAGTCTTAAATATATACCATTTGAGTATTATTTAGTATTTATTTAATGTTTTAATATTCTTTATTTCCTTTTAATACCTTTTTAATTGTTTTCAATATATTTTTAATGCTTTAAACACTCTTGAATACACAGTTTTATTTCTACGCCAATGGGCTGAACGCAATGCGAAATGCACTTGTTTTTTTGGCGGGAAATCAAGAAGTACGGCCAAACTCTGCGAAATATTATTTGTCATGTAGAAGTTGTTTTCATTTCAGTATTAATGAAGTATAATAGCACATTAATACTAATCAGTATTAATGTGCTAATCCTACTGCTTTTTCTATTAAACGTTGATACCATAAAAAACGTAATATTTTTATAACATCTCTTTTTTTTAAGAACAAAAGGACCAACCTACTTTTGAAAGGCTATGCACACGGTTCCATAGGTGTAAAAATCTTTATTCATACAAAACGGTGGTCTCACAAGGACATAAGAAAGAAGTAAATTAAACTAAGGTAAAATTTAATAACAATATCATTATGCATTTTCTTATCTCTCTTAAAATAAGAGATATTGTTTATTTGAAAATGAATTAAGAAATATGAGAAATAAGAAAAAACTCAATATGATAAATAAAAAACAAATAACTTTTGAAAAAATAGAAAAATCCGAAGAATATTATGCTTCAGCTGGTTACAAGTAGAAAATCGAGTTTAAAACTGAAATAAGGAACTCTTTCGTTGGTATTTTTAAATGGGAAGCGCTTCTTGAAAATATGAAAACTGCTCCCTTTATACCTAAGTATACTATAGAAGCTACATATAGGGAACGTATTGTTGTGAGTTCCTAAAATACAATAAAATACATCAAAAAATTATCTAAGCATGGATATTTATAGCTATAAGCGAAAAATCGATTAACTACAATTTGAGAATACCTACACCGATTTACAGTATAAACAGGTAAAATCCATGACTCTTGGGGTAGGTTTAGTTTTAGTTGAAATAGGCGTAAATGCCTAATATTTTTTAGAAGTTTAAAATTGGCTTAGATACTTGGAACTTTCAGAACCATTAGAGATAAAACGAATACATTTGGGATGCCATTTTTTGTGACGTAAGTGCAAGATAAGAGAAATTTTTTTAAATTTTACTTCCTAAAGGGATAAAAGTATCTTTAACTAAATGAGATTATAAGACGATTTTCTTGGAAATTCATGCAAACATGCTTTTTTTATTTACATCTCTACAACTAAGTGAGCATTTATGTCGTTATGACGGTTTTTTTCCTCAATATCTTTTAAAATTAATATTTAAAAATCTCTTTCAGGATTTTTTAAATTCTAAGGGGGTGAAAATCTCTTTTGTCATGTCTCTCAACTTTAACAATTCCCTTATAAATGACCTTCAAAATTATTGTCCAAAAACCGGTTACTTGACTTTTCGAATGTCCGCTTTGGGCGAGTGTTTTTAGTTTTTGGTAATACTTTTTCAACTAAAAGTGATTTTAAGGTGGGTTATTAAACATTTATTTATTTATTTATTTATAATAAAACCACTTTATTTTTTATGAAATATAGTTTACAGAAAACTATTTAAATCTTTATTAATTCAATATTAATTAAATCTATTACCTTGGTACATAATGTATCTTATGGCGGACATAAATAGCAAAGTTGAATTTTTTAATCAATCATTATCCTACGTTATAAACCTGCATTCTCCCTTAAAACCTATCAAAGGTAAAAATAAACCATACAATCTATGGATTACTTCTAATATAAGATTAATGCGGAGGTTTCGTAATAGGACCTTAAATAAGTATAGAAACACAAAAAAAAACGGAAGGACTGCAGTAAAGCAATCGTACTACTAACGCGATCCGACAAAAAAAAGCTTATTTAACATATACGATTGGAATTTGCAGTAATAATGGCAATAATTAAAAAAAAATAAATTTCAAAAAAATAAAATATACATGTTAAATCACTTTCTTGCCAAATTACTTTTTAAAAAATTATTTTATTACTCAAAAAAAAATACAAATTAAAATATATACATTTGAACTTGTAACGTTTAACAAAATGAATTCAAGCTAGACTGAACTGTACTGAACTGATCTGTATACAAAGAAAAATAACTATTTATATGTTTCATTATGCTGACTCAGTGGGAACTGTTTACTTCGTTCTTGAACACTTGGGCCAGGACGTGGGTTCTGCTGATGAAGCTTTCTTGATATAGACTTGTTTTCGTAAACAAGTAACACCTGCTGTTTATGAGAATAGGATGATCTACGTTGTTGACTGATATGTGATACTTTGTTATTGAGATAAGCTTGGCTTTCTGAATAACTGCGTTGGCGTGTGATAGCTGATAGTCTGGGAACCAAGGTTAGCATAACTTTTATGATGAAATAGCTGGTGAGAATAGGTATAACAACTCCCTCATCAAGATGAAAGTTGGTACGTGGAAGCAACTTTCAAGCTGAATGTTTGTTCAGGTTAAGTTCTATTTCTTCAGATTCTTCTGTTGGTTCACCAACACGTATGTTTGGTCGCCTTTTTGGAAATATTTTTCTCCATTGTACAAAATTTGTTCTGGAGTTTGGTGGAGAAGGTGGGTAGTCATCACTATTGGCATTGACAAATCCAATACTGAGGTTCTTAGGTTTTCTTCTATAACATTTACAAAATATGTACAGGATAATTAGACTGATGATCAGAGTTATGGTCTGGATCGTAAACCAACCGATATGTTTCTTTACGAATGGTTGATTGATTAGTCTGTCCAACTGATCAGAATATTCATTTAATTTATGTTGAGCGATATTTAAGTTTTCTGTGTCAATGTCGTGTAACTTAAGAGGCTTCAAGTCTGGTATATGAATCTTCTCAGGATAATGGCTGCAGCAATCATATGGAATTTCGATTGGAACGTTGCTGTAGGTAACATTATCATAAATACTTACAAATTTCTTCGCTAGAACTTTGGTGCTGCCAATAAATGCACTGCACTCTGGTTGAAGTTTGATTATGGCGTTAGTACCGATTGTTTGGGTAATAACGTCTCTGGAACCACATTTAATAGTCACAGGTAGAGGGTCTGCAACGGCAACTAACCAGGAGTTTTGATTAAGTTCTTGCACATGATAGTCTTTGGCTAGGATAACTGAAACTTGGCACGTTCTTGGAAGGCAATTGATTAATCGTAGTAACTGGGCTTCACAAACAGCATCACTGTCTATTGGATATGGCAGGTTGTTGGAACATATTAGTGTTCGGCTGCACAAAGATTTACATGATTCCAAGCTGCGGATTGTGATATATAATAATGAATCATCGTTTCGCGCAATTAAATTATTTGTTATTGAAAGAATGTGGTGAAGACCTGTTTGATTATCCAAAATGGGTATTGGATATAAATAAAAGAGAATATATTTTCTGGATCAACTAATGGGATTTCGAGAACAAAAATTACTTTTGAATCGTATTGATATGCCTTTAGTTCTATGATTTCGAGATATTGAGCCACACTTGAAGGGTGAATTAACAAAGGTAAATTATTTTTTTGCAATGATTGAGTTATGTGCTTTAGTGATTCTATTAAGTCAAAAGGTGTAATAATTGAACTGTGTAAAATCCGTAAACGGGCGAAAACAATTGAATTTATAATATCATTCAAAAAATTTTCAAGAAATGAATAACTTTCCATTAATAGTTCGCAAATATTAATTATTTCTATTTGGGAGGAATAATATTTCAGATCGTCAGAAATATCCAGTATTGATTTTCGAATTTCTATAATATCATTATTGAATGTTTCCTCGTCAATTTTGAGTTTCTGAATAGTTGAATTAAATTCTTTTATTACTGAGGTAGTTACTGAGATTTGATTTTTAAGAAGATTTTCGATTTGATATTCATCATTTGTTATTTTTTCTATACAGTCATTAAAATATTCGCCATCGGAGGCATCTAAGTTTCCTGTAATTGCTTTCCAAAATGTTCCTATACCATTCAAAATTCCACGTTTTTCTCTAAGAATATATTTTTTAGTATCTGCCATTATCTCTGTATATTTTTGATTTACAGCTCCTGATATTTGTCTAAGGAGACTAATATGTGTTAATACTTCAGATTTAAATGCTTTCATTCGTGGTACGTCTTCGTTGATATTATTTATAAGGTTTTCTAAAACTCTATCATTATTTACAATTGTATCCTTAATTGCTTTTAAGTCTTTATATACAAGTAATGTCCATTTGTCATTAGAGATTCTTATTTTTGCTTCTTCATGAAAGAAGAATTCTATCGTGTTGTTAATTGGACTTATGGAGTATTGGGACTAGACGACTGATGACAGTCCGAGGATGGTCCTGGAAGAGAAATTTGCTCGTAGTATGGTTTTAATCTATCAAAATTTATTTTAGATTTTTGTTTAGTGTTAGGATTTAATAAGAGGGCTGAGTTTTGATAAATTTCGAGAATTTCGAAAGGGCCATTAAATTTGTTTTGAGCTTTATCTTTAATTTGTGATTCGCGTACATATACTTTTTCACCTATTTGATATTCATGAGAATGTTTGGGAACATATTGATTAAAACGTTCTTTTGCTTTTTCTTTTTGTTGTTTCGTTTTATCACGAGCAGATTTATAAAGAAATTGCGTACGATTGTTTAAATCACGTATGTATTTTGATATAAGGGTTTTCTCATTATATAGGATTTCAGGGGGTCTAGAAGAAGTATGTCCAAAAATTAGTTCAAAGGGCGTAAAACCGTGGGTTTTATTTTTCGTGTTATTGTAGCAAATAACAGCATACGGAAGTACGTTGAACGGATGTTCATGTGGGTTTTCGGTTTGATTAGCTCTTATCATTTCGCTAAGTGTAGCGTGAAATCTTTCTAGAGAGCCATTTGATTGGGGATGACCTACACTAGAAAATGTTATTTTTATGTCGTATAGTTCACTTTCATTAGTGTATTATTAAATTCACGGCCATAATCACAATGGATTCGTAGTGGGGTACCATAATGTTGGAAAAATAAAATAATAGTGTTAACGATAGTTTTTGCCGTTTTATCTTCAATTGGATAAGCTTGAGTAAATTTAGTAAGTTCGTCTCGTATTGTCAAAGCATAGTTCTTAGATGGATATTCAAATATATCGATATTTATTCGTTCAAATGGTGTTTTCGGTGTTTCTGTTATCACTAAAGGGTTGCTTAAATTTTTTCGGCATATTTTAATTTTTTGACATGTTTCACAACTTTTTATAAAATTTTCTACATCTTTAATCATTCTGGGCCAATTATATTTTTCTTTGATGCGTCTTAAAGTTTCGTTAATTCCGCGATGTAAATTACTTTTGCCTAAATGGTATTGTTCCAATATAATTGGTATTTGGTCTTTATCTGGGATGGTTACAATATTTTGACAAATACATATTTTAATATCTTTTTCTGCAAAGATAAAATAAAATATTTCAAGAATAGGAAGGTCTATTTTATTTTCGAGAAAATATGTTGACGAAAGGTCAAATTCGTTTTGTCCTGTATAAATAATATAGAAAAGATGTTAGTCTTTGTATTGGAAAATCTGCATTTTCTTCAAAAATGTCTTCTAATATTTCATGATGTAATTCTCCTAAATTCTTTTGTTGAAAAAAAGTTATTATGTTTTTATGTGATTTATTTAGAAGTTGTTCGTTTGAAGTTTCAATTTTTGAATAATCAATTAAAGATTTTGTTTCGTACATATTAGCAAATGTGTTGTAATCTGCAGTTATTTTTTCATCATCGAAATTTAAACTTGAGTTATTAGATTTTTCGTCAGCGTCTTGATTTGTCGCAAAAATAGAGAGTTTTGATTGGAATTTTGCGCTTTGATTAAAATGATTAATTTTAATTCTTGATAATGCGTCTGCGTTTTTATTGATCTTACCGGGTTTGTAAATTATTTCATACTCATATTCTTCGAGTTTAAGTCTCCAGCCTGCGAGTCTACCAGCTGGGTCTTTGATTGAAAAAAGCCAAGTAAGAGGGCGGTGGTCTGTGATTAGTTTAAATTTACTGCCAATAAGAAACGGGCGAAAATGTTTTACTGCCCATACGATTGCAAGGAGTTCACGTTCAATAATTGAATCATTTGTTTCGGCTTTACATAGGGTTCTAGATGCATAGCCAATTGGTAAATCTTTTCCTACAGGTCCTTGTGATAACACAGCGCCTATTGCAAAAGCATCTGTGGTCAAAAGAAATGGCTCGTCAAAATTCGGGTATATAAGAATTGGGTCAGAAATTAGCAATTTTTTTAGTTCGTCAAAAGATTCTGTGCAATCAGAATCAAAGTCAAATTTTATTTCTTTTTTGAGTAAACGAGTAAGTGGTTTAGAAATTTTCGCAAAATTAGGGATGAATCGTCGATAATAGCCTGCTAAGCCAAGGAAAGATTTTATATCCTTAGGATTTTTTGGTTGAGGAAAATTTTGAATACATTCAATTTTTGCTGGATTTGTTTTAACACCGTCTTTAGTTATTACGTGTCCAAGATATGCTACTTCTTTGCGTAAAAATTCGCATTTGTCTGGTTGTATTTTAAGATTAGCTTTTCTTAGTCGTTTGAAAACTTCGCGTAATCGATGGATATGTTCGTCAATTGTAGCGGAATAAACTATAATATCATCCATATAGACAAGACATCGTTCATTTACGATTCCCAAAAGAATATTGTCCATTACACGTTGGAATGTAGATGGGGCATTCTTTAGTCCGAAGGGCATTCGTAAAAATTCATAATGACCGTTTTCTACTGAGAACGCTGTTTTTGAAATATCTTTAGGATCTATCTCTATCTGATAGAAACCAGAAGCGAGATCAAGAGTAGTGAAATATTGACACTGTCCAAGTTGGTCAAGTAAATCTGAGATATTAGGAAGTGAATATTTATCATTAACAGTGGATTCGTTTAATTTTCTATAACCTATTACGATTCTCCATTTTTGTTTATTACTAGAGTCGATTTTTTACGGTATAACCCAAACGGGAGATGACCAGGGAGAAATTGATGGTCTAATTATACCTTGTTGTAGCATGTTGTTTACTTGCGTTTTAACCTCTTGTCTATGTATTTGGGGGTATCTATAAGATTTAGTAAAAATGGGCTTTGTATTATTCGTGTCTATCTTATGTTTGATTTCACTTGTGAAGGAAAGGTTGTCGCCTTCTAGATAGAAAATGTCTTCGAAATTGACACAAAGATTTGTGATTAATTCTTTTTCTTCTTCGTTTAAATGGTCAAGTCTAAGCTCGGATCTAATAGTCGGGATTCTATTTGAAGTTTGAAATTCGGGAGATTCAGGAAGATTGAAATTAAGAAGTGTGTGTATCGAAAATGGTTCTATATTTGAAAAATCAATTGTTTTTGGGATTGCGTTCGCATTGACAATTGTTGTCAAAAATTCGCCTTTTTGATTGACATGGACAAGGGCATTTGGGATATGTACTTTTTCTATTTCTTTTCGGGATAAAATAGCATCGGTATTGATTAGATGACATTTTAATTTAAAAACTTGTTCTGTTCTACCTTGTATAGTTATTTTATTTTTATTTGCCTCGTATGTTTCGAGTTCTGTTGAAGAGTAATTGTCTTCAACTTTATACAGTGGTAGTGTTTTAAAATTGGTAATAAGTTGTTTATTCTTTAAATCGATTGTACATTCGTAGTGTTCTAGGAAGTCAAGACCTAGTGGATTACTAATAAATCTTTTTGATCGCGTGTAGACATATTGTAAGCACAATCACAAGCATTGAGAAATGTTTGGAGAAAAATTTGACCACCATCATATTCAGGAATTATCGAAAATATTTTAGATAATTTATACGGTTCAATTTCGGGTGTCTCAGGGACATTTTGTATTCCGTTATCAGTCATGGTTGCTCAATATATCACAATATCAAAATGAAATAATATAGGCACACAATATTATATAAAAAGGATACGAACTTAAAATTAAGAATTTAGGTTGATTGGCAATACGTAAAGTAGTACACAAATCAACGTAAATTAAAGCAATACTAAAATCTACAAAATTTAAGTTTTTTTCTTGAAATTTGATTAACTGTATAATCAAAATTTGAAATTAAAATATTCTTTTGGATTTTTGAAATTTGCTCTTGAATTCAGTTTTTCGTTAACTAATTATCAAAATTGAAAAATCGAACAGTTTCCTTAAATTTGAATAAAAATTTCAATATTTTTGGAAAATTGAAAAAAGAAAATTAATAAACGAGATGATTCAGTCTTACGTTACTAGTAGAAACATCAGACTTCGTCGTGTTCTCTGCAACAAATTCTACCAGGGGCTTCACTAGGTGTTCCTAATCCGTAGATTGACTGCGAGTTGGTGACGTCGGGTCGTAATTTTCTCTGTTTTTCTTGTTTTTCACAGGTTCTTCTGAATAATGGATTGGGATCCTCCGTCGACAGTTAGAGTGCACAAAGGCTTCGTGTTAGACGTTTTCAGATCCTACCGACTGCGCCAGTTTGTTAAATCACTTTTTTGCCAAATTACTTTTTAAAAAATTATTTTATTACTCAAAAAAAAATACAAATTAAAATATATACATTTGAACTTTTAACGTTTAACAAAATGAATTCAAGCTAGACTGAATTGTACTGAACTGATCTGTATACTAAGAAAAATAACTATTTATATGTTTCATTATGCTGACTTACTTCGTTCTTGAACACTTGGGTTAGGACGTGGGTTCTGCTGATGAAGCTTTCTTGGTATAGACTTGTTTTCGTAAACAAGTAACACCTGCTGTTTATGAGAATAGGGTGATCTACGTTGTTGACTGATATGTGATACTTTGTTATTGAGATAAGCTTGGCTTTCTGAATAACTGCGTTGGCGGGTGATAGCTGATAGTCTGGGAACCAAGGTTAGTATAACTTGTATGATGAAATAGCTGGTGAGAATAGATATAACATACATATTTCCAATTCCTTGCAAAATGTAGATGAACTTAATACTTATTTTACTGACATAACTAAAAATACCTGTAAGCTTGATCAAGAGTTTATTAAGGATTTTAAGGAATCTAAAATTACACAAAATTAATTTGAATTTAGTTCTGAAAACCGAGAGTAAAGCATTAAAGCATTTGAAGCTGATAATTTAAATATTACAGTTATTTTAATTTGTTGTCCTGCCATAATTAATCCACTAATTGACATAACAAACGCACGTTTAAAAAAAAGTCATTTTCCAGATCAACGGAAGGAAGCCAGTGTTATCCTCCTGGCTAACGTTAAAAATCCTACTGAATTTAAACAAATCCACTCAGTAACGATTCCTTCAGTTTTCTCTAAATTATTAGAAACAATTATCGCAGCAAATAATTGAGTATTTAAATATTAGTAATTTGATTCCTGAATATCAGTCTGGCTTCCTTAAAATTTATGGTCATTCAACCGCATTATCTCAAGTAATGGATGACATAATTAAAGCCTAATCCAATGTTTTGGTTCTTTTGGATTTTACTCAAACTTGACATGGTCAACCACGAAATATTATTAGCTTTGTTGCAGTGTTTGGGATTTAGGGATTCTGCATTGGCAATGGTGTCTTCTTTTTTATCAAACAGAAAACAGAGTTGTGCTTGATGGTAAAATATCGGAAACCCTTAATGCTACCCCAGAGTAGCATTCAAGGTTCACTACTGTATACTCTCTATATGTGGCAATTAATAAATAGACTTCTATATTGTAAGCATCATTGCTACACAGTTGATATCCAGGTTTATTATTCATTTAAAAGTACTGATGTAGTCGCGGCCAATCGGTCCATTAACGATGATTTAAACACCTTGTATACGGAAACTCAAAAGCTCCTCTTAAATATTAACACAACTAGATCAGCAGCTGTTCTTTTTTGTAGTGATAATAGTCAAGCAAATATTTTAGATAACTTAAGTCTACAAATAAATAACGATCCCATAGCTTTTAAAAACTCTGCCAAAAACTTGGCACTCATAATGGATTATAAACTTAGATTTGAAGAACATGTTACTCTTAAACTAAGAATGGGATATTCCACCTTAAAAACAATAATATTTTCGCAAAGGCAATATGCACAATAGAGGAGTTTTACATGCTCTGGTTCCATTTGTTAAAATCCTTAAGTTTAAGTGTCCACCATATTTACAGAAGAAATAACTTATCATACTGATGTATATAATCTTAATATAAGACGAAAAAATCTATTAACTATACCATCACACAACAAATAATTTTTTAAAAGGTCTTTTTCTTATTTAATTGCACATTTAATAAATAAATTTAAAACAAACTGCTTCTTCCAAGCCAAATTTAATTGATTGCCTATGTCACAAAATACTAAATTTGAAACTTAATGCCTTTCCCTATCCTTATCCATCTTCGTTTTTCTTTTAATTGCTAATTGCTTATTGATTTCTTTTTCAACTTTTAAATATTTTTGGCCTCAACAGAATCCGGGATATGAACATTCTCAGATATCTGGAAATAAAGCTTGTTAGTTACACTGATTATTATTATTATTATTATTCAAAGTTTTCTCGCTGTTTTGCGGATTTCCATGTGACGGGTTGTTCCAAGTCAGCATGTCTGTTCTATTGTAGAAATTTTCTGACAATACTGGTTTCTTTAATATTACTGCTTTTTGGATGATATCATGTACCTGCGGATTCAGGTCTAGAGCTTCAATGTGTTTTCTGAAATGTTTTGTTGTTATGCCTGTTAACGGAAGCATTATACCGTGTGTCCCAAATAATTGCATAAAAAAAAGAAACCGTATGAAGACGAGGAAATGATAAAACAGGCGTTTCTTATTTTCCAACTTTAAAAATAAAGACGAGATAGTTTCAGCAACAAAATCTATGTAACTTTCTGCTATACAGTGATGAGACGAGTGGAAGTAATGAGCAAGAATATTTTTTCACAGTTAAAAACTGACTTAAATAACTGTTTATTTTTTCTCTCTTGAAATGGATGAATCATTAACAAATGTGGTTGACACTTCCCAGATAGCCGTGTTCGTCAGGATGGTTTTTAGTGATTTTATGATTAAAGATCTTTTGAAGTTTATTCCACTGAAAGGATATACCACTGGACAGGAATTGTTTTCTCATTTAAACAATTTTATATATTGGTATTTGGTAGGCTTGACAACTGACGGGGATCCAGTTATGGTGGGCTGTGATAAGGGTCTGATAGCATTTTGTCGTAAAGATGAACGCTTTCCACAATTACTGTGCTACCATTGCAATATTCATCAGCAAGCATTATGTGGAAATTTTTTAAAACTAAACGTCATGAAATTGGTAGTAAACATTGTAAACAAGATTAGAGCTCACGCATTACAAAGATTATTCAAAATCTTAGCCGATGAAATTGATTGTCAGTATGGAGATCTACTTATTCACTCTGAAATGCGATGGTTAAGTAGAGGACGAGTGTTAACACGTTTTAACAAAGCCCTATATCTGTCAAAGTCCAATTTTTCAAACAACGCGGCGAACTGATTCAGAAACTGGAAAATTCAATTTGGCTTAGAGATTTTGGGTTTCTTGTGGACATTACAGACAATATATTAATGAACTCAATTTGCAACTTCAGGGAAGAGATAAAGAACTGGCAGTTACGGCAGTTACATTACGACCGATATTATTTGGACCGTTTCTTGCTTCCAGAGTTCTTTCTACAGCTAATGGCGTGTATTTTGTTATTTTTTCTTGTTCTTTCTGCGTGATATTTGTGTCATTTGGTATTGCTATGTCTGTTATGAATATTTTGTTTTCTCTTTTGCTTATGAGAGTAATATCAGGCCTATTGCTTACAACTGTTTTGTCTGTGTGAATTTTTCTGTCCCAGTATAGTTTAAATTGATCGTTTTCTAGTACGTTTTCAGGTATGCATGTGTAGTATGGTGTTTGCTTTTGTATAAGGTTATGTTTAATTGCGAGTTCTTGGTGGATGATTTTTTGTGCTGCTATGCAGTGCCTGCTAATATGCTAGTGCCTGCTAATATTTCACAGCCCCCAGTTATTCCATAGTTTTGCTATTTTGGTAACATCTCCTGCATGTATCTGTGTCCATTTGTTCTTTTATAATGTATCTCCTATAATTTCGTGTGGCTATAACACCATCTTAGATCGCTAGTAAAAATCCTTCTGTATCGGGAAATAGTTGTCGTGTTTGTAGCCATTTGCATGTATATTGTTTGTCTATATTTGGGTCTTGCATTATGTTGTAGTGTTTGCCGTGTATAGCTTTTCTTGACCATTGCTCTTTGTTCTGGTTTGTTGAGTGTGTGGTTTGTATTTCTACTGGTACATTGTTTTGATTTAGGTTTAATGAAGTGTATTGTTTGTCTGCTTGAACTATTGCTTGGTGTAGTTGGGTGTTTTTATGTTGAAAGTAATTTCGCATGGTCTTTACTTGTTTATCATGTATTATGTGTAGGTCTAATAGTCCTCTACCTCCTTCTGTTCTACTGATGGTAATTCTCTCTGTACATGCATTTGGATGATGTTTACGATGTTCTGTGAGGATGGTCCTGTTAAGCCTGTTGGGATCTTCTATACCGGTGTTTGACCATTTTATTACTCCAAATGAACGTGAGGACAGGAATGGCGTAAGTGTTTATGGTTTTCATCATATTTTTAGCATTTAGTTTCGATTTAATTATCTTAATGATTCTGTGTTTGTATTTTCTTCTGAGATGTTGTTTTATATGTGTGTGTTTTATGCTTGTATTCTGTTCAAATCCTAGATATTTATATGTTTCTTCTGGTTCCATGTTTTTAAGTGTTTCATTGTTTAGTGTTTCTGTTGTTTGTTCCGCTTTATATTTTCCTCTTTCTATGTAGTTTGTTTTACATCTGTTCATGCCAAATTCCATTTCTGTATGTTTTGTAAATTCTTCTGTTACTTTTAGGAGTGCGTGTTTTATTCTTGTTGTTGTTGGTGATGCTGTTGAATCATTCTTGGATATTGTTCTATTGGATTTGTTATCATATTTTGTTGTTCATCTGTTGCTGCTTCAGTGCTTTGATCTGGTTGGTTTATGTTTTGGTTTTGTTGTTCTTGGTTTTCTATAGTTCTGTGGCAACTTCTTCTTTGATTATTTGTATTTGTCTGTCTGTTAGTCTTTTATTGTTTTGTATGACTCTCTTTTGGTCAGCCAGTCTTTGTTCTGTAACTGTTTCATTGAGCTCAGGATACATGTTCAGAAAAAGTCTAAGAAACTCTGGCCGGTAGCCGACGCGTATTGCTTCTAAGTTAGTTGCTTTGTAGCATTTTTATTACTAATATTATTATTATTATTATTATTATTTTAAGTAATTTTGTTCACGTTTCACTTCACAAAAAAGTAAACAAATTCACCTTAAAATATTCAAACTTGAGTCTGGTCAAATTACTAGACTATTTTAACACACACACTAAAACTAATCCCCATATTTTATTTAATAATTAACCGATTTCAAAAAACTTTTCTTAAGCGGAGATGTCAATTATTCCTCTTCATGGGACTCTATATTAAATGTATATGATCTCGAAACATAAACCAACGTACGAAGTTTTTATTTTTTAGTTGGTTTGAATATACTCTGGTCTAATGTATACATTAATCGAATGGCATCCCCAGGTATGCAATACAGTGTGTGTAGAAAGTGTCAAAAGAAAATCAAATTTGAAAAAACAAGACCTTGAAGTGTTTGAGATGCGTGTTTGTCTGTTTCAAACGCTAGGTTGCACAAGCAGATATTGATTACAAAGTATGCAGAAAAAGTTATTAAGTAAGATTAAATCAAATTTGAAAAACTGGTCCTTAAAGATTTTTTTCGAAGTGTCTGAAATACATGTACGTCCGTTTCACTCATTAGATATTTATGCCACACTATCACCATGCCACATTATATGAAAAATACAGGTTTTTTTTAAGCTGAAGTTGTGGTAAGATTGATATTGCGAATGTGATCCTTTAAGAGTTACAAGCTCTCAATTTTGAATTTCGAGTTTTCAATGCCTATCGGATCATCTCCAATTGATCAACTCTCAATTTCTTTAGTATGGCGGAAGTGTCTAAATTAATGAGTGAAACTGAAAAACATGTATTCGAAACACTCCAAAAAAATATTTTGGGTCCCGTTATTCAATTATCTTTTCTACACACCCTGTTTTCATTATCTGACTGTCCACGGTGTCTGAGGTACACGTATCTCAAATACTTCAAAAATGAAACTTCAAGGTCCAGTATTTTTAAATTTGAGTTTTCTTACAACACTTTGTACCTACCCTGTATCGCAAACCCACACATATACATTGGACCCAACTGTAAAAAGAAAAACTCCGAGCTCTGGTTTTTGTTATGAGGTCATATACATTTTAGTTTTTATTTTTCCTCGAACAATAAAACGAAATAAGTGATTTAGTATAGAGTCCTATGAAGAGGAAGAAACGATCTCTCGGTTTAAAAATAGTAATTTACGTTACAAGGCCGGCAGGTGGCTTATTACAGTACGAGTTGTTTTACTAGGAGTACTGTAATAACACCTATATGACGTGTTTAATGTTGTTTAGCGACTTAATAATTTGAAAAATTTATTTTAAAGACTTAATAAAAATCGGATCAAAACTGGTGACATATGATATGTGTTTTTCAAAAAAGTATTAATTTTTGAGAAGACTTACCTGGTATTAAAACGTAAAAAAGAAGACTACTATGTATTAGCAAACTTTTTTATTCTTAAGAAATTGAAAAATACATACTAAAAACAAGAAAAATAACGTAAAAATTACTTTTTAACACGTAATAACGTAAAAAAAAACATAAATTATTGGAGAAGCAAATTGTCATAAAATGACCAAACATCTTCAGAAAAAACAGGTTTTAGTTGTTGAAGATCATTAAATTTAATTTCTTTGATTTTAATCCTTTCTTTGTGAAAGGGTTCGTAGGTGGCATTCTTAACATCAATCGTTTTAGTTTTTCTTTCAGGTAATGCGTTGTACTATTTATCAAAGTGTAATTTATTTAGAATACAGCGTCCTTCAGAACAGTACTTGAATGCTTTTAGATCGACCACGTTAGAATCGCCTCGCTTTTGCCAGGCCTTATGGACAAGTACACTATATATTGTTTTTTATTGTAATTATTAAAAAACTGGAAGTTCACAAGCTTGAATTCTTATATAATCACTCGGTAAGAATATGTTTTGTTATTAATTTTTTCACGATGGCCGCATGAACACGGTCACACTCCATTTGAGTGTGATCCTTTACGATATATTTTTGTTCAATAAGAACTTTAATTTCTGCTGATAAACACAAAAGGGCTTTGGCCATGATACTGTTTCAGTTTTGGTAGGTACAGCCATCGGAATAAATAATTATAGGTTTTCCATCATCTAAGTATCTTTTGTTACAGTCCACAACAAAGGAGACAAATGAAGACGCTTGAAGGTCAGCATGGGCCACGTCAAACTAATATCAAGTGCAGCGCCTAGTAGCCACATTGTATATAGTAAAGTTCTGGACACATTAGTATTGAAATACAAAGAATTAACCATTAACCATCCATCCATAGTAAGTACGTGTATTTCGCCTTTTAGACCTCGTTCCTTATCTTTGGTCTTTTCCTCCCTTGCTCTTTATTTTTGTGTCTGATGCTTCTTCCAGTCGTTTTCTGATTTTTCTTCATACTGGCAGCATATGTCACACCTGCCTTTTTTTGGTTGGTAGATACTGATGTTTAGTTTTTAACATTGTGTTTAACATTGATGTGAAAGAATTCTGAGTCATAATTTCGTTATTTACGTTACAACTTTCTGTATAAACTATACATATCTTTTAGGTTGGAAAAATATTGTTCTAGGTTATTTGTATCTTTACAAAAGTAATGTGATGATAATTTACTGAAAAAACTTTTTAGAAATTGTTTCATACACGTATTCGGTGCTCTATCTGACAAAACACCTAATTTAGGTTTTTCTTTCTTCTCAAAACTTATACCATGTTTGCCTATTTTTACCCAGTTCAAAACCTCCTATTCTTTCGGACCAAAAGTATAAAGAAATATTTTTTACATACGGAAACCATGAGGCTGTCTATTTTTAAACTATACTTTAAAGTCCCAGTTCCACGCACATTTTGACCCTCAGACATTTTTTTTTGGTTCTATTTTTGTAACCGGATTATAAACAAGGGTTTGTCTTTGGGCCCAATTTAGCTCCTGCCAAAATTTTGTAAATATTGTACTCCCAGTAAGCTTTTTCGATCATTCTTAACTCCTGATTTTGTTTTTTCTGTTGATTCCAAATACGCGTTTTTCTTTCTGAGTTGATATATTAATATTTTGGTCATCTTCACTTGCGGAAGATTGAACGTCTTGATCATTACTTGTCACTATTATTAGATTGTCACTATTGGCAGGGCTGGAAAAAAAGGTATGTGATTCTAGATTTTCATCCTCGTTGAAATGAAATTCTTTATCTCGGGACAGACTGTCGTTTTTCGTCTCATAAATCGCTGATCCCGTGGGTCCTCTTAATTTTTTATCAATACTTTTTTCGTCACTGTTTTCTTTATGTCATCTTGACGTTTCTGAAGTTTTAGAGCACAAGTCGCCGATGTCCGTATGATTTTCATTTTGATCACTTATATCGCTGATATTATCAAAACTTTGATACGGTTGCATCACGCCTGAACTTGTATGAGGTTGTATGTTTCCTTGGAGATCAAGAGGAATCTGTTGAACACTTGCAATCTAAGTTACATGGATTGAAGTGTTTAAGAAATTACCTTTTACATTAATGTAAGTAGATTAACGATCCAAAATATATCTAATTTTGGAGTAATTTAGTTTGGGGTGAGGATCCGAACAAAAAGTCAACTTTTTAGTTGGTCAACGTTTCGTAATGTTTTATTGCTTCATCAGGACCCTAAAATTACATAAAAGAAGGACAATGAACAGTTATTTAATGTGGCATAGTACATTGTTATAACTGCTTATAGATAATAATTAAATTAAAATTATCTTATTTAAAGGTTATGAAAATTGTTACATTTTTCTTTTTAATAATATAAAGTTACGAAAAAAGAAAAAAACACAAAATTTGTAAATTTACATCACAAGCAAAAGAAGACACATAAATCAATTTTTTTCCCTAAATATATACATAGATAGGTACTTACAATTAATTTTCCACTTTTGTTGTCGTTAAAATAATAAATATCGACTAGGTACATTCATTGTAGGTAGTAATTGCATTAAGTAGAAATGGACTTATAATTTAGGCGTACAGAAAATTAAAAATAATAAGTACCACTATTTATTCTGGCATGTTCAACCTATTTGTCGATTATATTAAAGTAGGCTGTGTTAAGATTTTCTACGTCTGTTCTCTTATTAACAGCATTTTTATTTTTTGTATGAAAATCATTTCAAACGAAGCTTAACTGATCTAAGAAGTTCCCTAATGGTATATGGCTTCTCACCAAGTGCCATTTTTTCTTTACAATTTTAATGACAACATCTGTTAGGATGTTCGTAAATTTTGTCGTAAAACATTGTCTCTAAGATATCGGCTAGGTATTTTGTTAGACTATACAATTGTGACCCTAAAAAAGGAACTATTGGTCTAAGTGGTATATTATTTTTGTGTATTTTTTAGGCAAAAAGTATATTTTTGGTGAAACCGCATTACTTGTTTTAAGTTTTTTGCCATGTTTAGGATTTATATAACCATCTTTTATAATGTTGTCTATTATTTTTTTGTTTTTATTTTGTATACTTACCGTTGGATCTTTGTTTATTGTGTCATTTAACATGCTTATTGCTTTTTCGTTATATTCCTGTTTACCTAATACAACCGTTGTATTACCCTTATCAGCCTTCAAAATAAAAATATTATCTTTGTTTGATCTTAAAAAATTCTGAGGTTTGTTTTGCTATTGCTATTTTATGTTTATTTGATATGTCTTTTGTTTTGTTTGAATTTAAATAATTTGTTATAAGGTTAATACAATGGTTTCTAATTTAAATTTTTATGTTTTCATCATATTTATCAATTATATATTCTAAATCAATTATCATTTTTTGAAAAGGTTCGCTAGGGTTACAATAAGGCATATTAAACTTATCACTTAAACTTAACACATCTGTCCATTGTTGGGTATGTCAATTCCACTAACATTCACTATCCATTTATTATTTACTGCCAATAGGTGTTCCGGTTTTTGTTCTTTTAGTAGTTTTTGATATTTTATACTTTGTTTACTTTTCAAGCTTCGATTTAGGTTGCTATAGTAAATGTTCTTCACTTAACACAATTTGTACATATTCTATTGTAACTTTTTTTTGTGATTTTAGTCTTTTAATTATTTATTATATATTATATTAATTTAGTAAGGTTTTTTGAAACTTACTCTTAAGTATTATGAAATTTATTTGCTGTAGGAGATTTTTCCAGAATAAAAGTGTAAATACATTTTGCTGTTTGCAAAATATGTTTAGGGAGGATTTGACTTTTACTACATTTAATTAAAAAGGACTGGTGATTGTTGTACCTTACCAATTTTCTGTTACAATTTGCCCATTTTGAATAATAGTACCTATAATATAAGGCAAGAAAAACCAACAAATAATAAAAATAATCCATTCATGCATTATAAAATACCACACGTAAAAATTTATCGGAAATAATTGGAATGGTGTTGTCAGCGTACAAAACTGTGGACAATAAAACAGCGAAGGTTGCATTTAGAAGTGAAAACACTAGTGAAACATGGTTTTACTCAAAACTTAAAACTAAAACACAAAAAGAATTAAAATCCAACGTAATTTATAGGATTCCATGTAAGCAATGTGACAAATGTTATATTGGACAAAAGGAAGATATAATAAAGGTGGAATGAGGGATTATAAATTAGATCAAAATAATTGTCTTTTAAAACCGAACCCTACGGCTTTGGTAAAACACAAGAGAGATACCGGGCATGATTTCACGTTAGGCGATACAGAGAGAGATACTGGATGTTCAAGCTATATATAAAAAAAGATTATTATCGGAGATGATTTTCATACAAAAAAATAAAAATGCTGTTAATAAGAGAACAGACGTAGAGAATCTCAACACAGCCTACTTTAATATAATCGACAAATTAAAATGTTGGAAAAAACACACTTATTTGTTTTCTACACCGTTTAAGTTAGTTAGCTAAAAAACAAAAACTGTAAACTCTATTTCGGTGCTGATAAGAACCTTGCAACGAGAAAGGATTTAGTAGACACAAATAGGTTGAACATACCAGAGTAAATAGTGGTACTTGTTATTTTTAATTTTCTACACGCCTAATTATAAGTCCATTTCTACTCAATGCAATTAAAACGATCAATGAATTTAACTATGTACAAGTCGATATTATTATTTTAATGACAACAAAGGTCGAAAATTAAATGTAAGTACCTACCCATGTATATATTTAGAGGAAAAAATTGAAGTACGTGTCTTTTGTGATTATTTGTGTTTTTTTCTTTTTTCGTAACTTTATATTATTAAAAAGAAAAATTTAACAATTTTAATTACATTTAAATACGATAATTTTAATTTAATTAGTATCTATAAACAGTCATAACAATGTACTATGCCACATCAATTGAATACTCATTGTTCTTCTTTTACATAATTGTAGGGTCCTAAAGAAGCAATAAAACATTGCGAAACGTTGACCAACTAAAAAGTTGACTTTTTGTTCGGATCCTCACCCCAAACTAAATTCCTTCAAAATTTCACATTAATTTCGACTGACAAGTCCGTTATTAAAGGCCAAATTATTTTCATAGTTGTCTGTTACGATTTCTGATAAACTACTTATGCTTTCTTTAGCAATATCAAGCATTCTTTTGCTCCTTTAACCAATTTTTGTACACTAAAATAAAAAAATAATACTAAGTAAGTCAAGAAACACCTAAATTCAATAACACGTAAGTCAAATAAAAAATAAAACATTCCTATTAATTTAAAATTAAAGGGATTTTTTATATATTTAGGTATTTAGTTTTACTTAGGTTTAATTCCACTGTTTTTGACAAAAATATTGCATTATTATACTAATTTGACAAAATATCCCCACTGTTGTGGAGCCGGAAATTAAACACTGCAGACTTGCGCGTTATTGAAATGACATATATAGATTTAGAGTTACGTGGTATTGATTTCGCGCTATTTCAGGGGTGACGGATTTTCAAAGTTCCTCTACTTTTTAGTCGATGACACCTGTATGTTTAAGCCAGAAAGTAATGTCTAAACCTCAAAATAGCCAATTTCGGACTTACGAAGATTTGGGAGTTGAGATCTTCGATATATAACTCTGATGGGTTTTTACTATTTTCAAAACGTTTCTAAATAGTCAAAATTACAAAAAAAAATCTTGTATGAAATATTTTATGAAACGATATTTTGTGTCACTCGTGTTATTTTTCGAAGCAATTCCGTCGTTACACAAAATATTACTTTTCGTATCTGGTTACATAGATAGCTATTTAAATAAAATATGTAGAAATAGGTTACTATGAATATCTTAACGAAAATGTTTAATGTACTAAAAAACTATGTAAACAGCAAAAAAAAATCGATGGAAACACTTAAAATACATTCAACTCATGCGTTTAAAGAACGGGCCCCAAATCGTCTTAATTACCATAAGCTGAGGGCTGCTCCGATGAGGGTAATTGATTTTTCACGCCGAAAATCGCCACAGTGTTTGTTCATTGAGCATTTATGTCTTTTGAAGGCCACCCTCCGTTCCACAACAGGTATCGTATAGCCTGAGGCCACACTCTAACCCAACACTCGCTTATGAACCCATTATTTAGGTGAATATTTAATAGGACATTGAGTGCACTCGAAATCGTATAATGTATAAAGAAAAACGCTTTTAAGTCGGGTCGACAGCAGTACTTCGCTTTATTATTTTAATGAATTTAGTTTTAGAAAAACTATAGAGTTTTTAGTGCAGTGTTTAGATAGTAGCAGCATAGATTCTTAAAAAGCTTTGATATTAAAATGTTTACAATAAAATATTTTAACAATTTTTAGAATAATTGTACAACAATCTATCAACATATTTATAGCTGTTTGTATTCTTCAGTAAAAATATTTTAAAATATCCATTTGTCTTCCAAATTGGCTGTTCTTTTCATGGTTGCTCCGTTGGGTTACGGTGACTGTCACTCTATTTATTGATGAATAAACAAGAGGCATTTATAAGTAAATTCTCCGATATTTATGTTATTCGTCCATTAAAGTTTGAATAAAAATTCTAAAATTTCTTAGATGGTGAATCGAAATATCTAACTTTCAGATCATGTAAGCCTCATAAGAATTCTTAATATATTAGACATTTTATGAAAGTTTGATGCTTTTTATTTAACTTTGTTTTACGACCTACCGTTTTATTAAATTTAGTTATTTCTTAAACACAATTTTCAATATCAGATGTAAACAGTAACTATGTATGTAAGAAACGAAAGAAATCAATGTTTTTTGAAGATATATTCATTTATTGTTTGATAAGAAAAAAATAGTATTGTTGATAATATGTTTGTTCAGTTTATAGTCAACTTAAACCCATACAGTTGTTTGTTGCCTAAAGCGTCTGTGTATATATCACGTATGTATTTTTTTTAATAAAATTTATTCTATTGGAGTTTATTTTATCAAATCTTAATGTTTTTGGCTTGCACTGGAGTTGCACTGTTCAAATTCCTTATCAAAAAAATTTATTTCGCTTTTTTGTAAGTTTTTGTTTAAAGTAATGGTAAAAGACAGTTAGCAGAGTTGGTAAATAGCTGCAATTACCTGCACAAAAAGTGTGCAAGCAAACTAGGTACAACCGAGCAGCAATATCATAATAATCCTGTACTATCTACTAGGCCTAATCCAGTAATACATGCACTGAGTAAATCAGGCTTCAAAACTGGGATGCTTTTACACAAAAATCAGTATTCTATTTGTGTACTTATTTTTCAGAATACCTACTCAAACTCCCATGTTAAATAAAATAATATATTATACTTAATGAGCCTGTTTTAAAAATGAGTTTAGTTGACATTTTGCTGGTGACACGTGATGGGCGGAATCTTGATAGGAGTATTGATACATTAAACTACAGATAGACTTTTTATACTGCAAACAGTTCTGCAGGTGTCTGTGGTAGCTCAAACTAAGTTAATCTACTTTATTCCTAAAGAACAACAGCTGTTTTGTGTTAATAAACAAAATGGAAAAATATTTTGAATTATTGGAAAATGTGAAAAATTATTGTTTAAATATGGGTCCTCTAGGTTTAGTATTGTGGTGTATTGAACCACGTTTTTTAAGATTCTTATTTTACTAAATACTTAAAGGAAACACAGATGATTTTAGATTTAAGTGTCCATTTATTAAGTACCAGAGAAAGAATAAAATACATTGTCAAAAATGATCTAGTACAGTCAATGTGATTAGGTGGGGATAACCCAGTGTGACAAACCGTATATTTAAATAGTATAGCAGTTGTTACCAACCCAATATTAACAATATATAAATAATAATAAATGTTGCCAACCATTAACCTATATTACAATATATCCCCCCTTAAAAAAAAAATAATGCAATATATTAAACATGTTTTAAATTTAACTTTTCTTACTTATGGTTAAAAACATGATATTACTTTTACATCACATTTATAAAACAGAATATAAATTATCTTTGAAATTAACCGAAATGTTAAGAAAAAAAAAATGTATTTATAACTATTCTAATTATACTCTAATCTAATGACAGGTTTTATTACTCTTTTAGGTCTTAATTTTTTACTGCTTTGCGTTATTTCACTGTTATTAGTGGAACTAGACATTGGTGTGTTGCAATTGTTAGACTCTAAATTTTCCCTATCTAAATTACATTCCAATTTTTTATTATCTAAATCTACAACCTTATCTATATTTACATTTTGTACAGTATATTCCGGATTTGATTTTATTTCTAAACTAGACTTAATATCAATATCAGAGGTGGAGGAATTTGGAATTTTTAAATGATATTTTTTAAGTTGATTGCAGTGTTTTTTTCCAAGTTTTCCCCAACTCTGGTATTTCGACTAAATATGTTCTACTACTCAGCTTTTTATTTACTATACCCTTAATAAATGTTGGTTTATCTACATATTTATAATTTTTTACTAATACATTTTCATTTACATTAAAATTTATGTCTATACTTGGTTTGCTATTTTCTATTTGTTTATTTTGAGCTTTTTCTACTCTTTCACCTAGCTCTTTCATATTTAATTTATCTTTTCCTGAATCTTTAGCAGTAGTAGGTAAAAGAGTAGACAACCTTGTTCTTAAATTTCTACCTAACATTAAAGTCGCAGGACTCACCCCCGTTGTACAATGTGGAGTGACCCTATAATCCAAGAGAAACCTACATAAAATTAGACTAGTATTTTCAGAATTTGAAGTTAAAGCCTTTTTTAGGGCTAATTTTACTGTTTTTACAGCGTTCTCAGCTGCACCATTTGATGCTGGGGAGTAAGGAGGACTCGTTAAATGCTTAATGTTATTTTTTTCTAAGAAATTTTCGAACTCATCCGACACCAACTGCCTGCCATTGTCAGAAACTAAAATTATTGGTAATCCAAAAGTAGCAAAGACTCTTCTTAAAGCCTGAATAGTAAAGGCAGAGCTAATGTTGGACATTTCAAAAACCTCCAGCCATTTTGAGTAAGCGTCAAGTATTACAAGAAAGTTTTTTCGCTCAAATTCAAAAAAATCTATATGAATGCGCTCCCAAGGAGCCCTTGGCCAAGGCCATGGAGAAATTTGCGCCTTTGGGGCATTATTAGAATATAACACACAAGAATCACATTTTTTTGTTAAATTTTGGATTTCAATATCTATATTTGGAAACCAAACATACCCTCTAGCTAAACTTTTCATTTTGACTGATCCCATGTGGGATTTATGTAATTCTTGTAATACTTGATGCCGCATAGTGCTGGGTACAACCACTCTATGATTCCACATAATACAATTTTGAATAATACAATAATCAAACCTTTTAGCAAAATATGCCTTTATAGCACCGTCTTTTACTTTTTTAGGCCATCCATTTCTAATAAAAAAAATTATTTTTTGAAGAGTTTTATCTGAAGCTGTTTCTTTTTGCACAGTTTCAAAATTTAAATTAAATTCTTTATTTTTTGACAAAAAATAACAATAATCTATATCAATATTATCATCACAAAACATATCATTATTTTTACTGGAAGGCATACGAGATTACCAATCTGCATTGTTCTTATTACTAGCAATATATTCAATCTCATAATTGTACCCTGATAATATTATTGCCCATCGTCTTAATCTATTTGCTGCAAATTGTGGTATACTTTTGTGCTCACCAAAAATGGTTAAAAGTGGTTTGTGATCTGTTACCAATTTAAATTTATTTAAATATAAATATTGATTAAACTTTAAAACGCCAAATATTATAGCTAACCCCTCCTTTTCAATTTGAGAATATTTTCTTTCGGTATCTGATAGAGATCTAGATGCAAAAGCTATTGGTTTTTCCTCACCGGAAGGGAAACGATGGCTTAACACAGCCCCAATGCCCACCGGTGAAGCATCTACCGCTAGTCGCAGTTCTAGATCTGGGTTAAAGTGAACTAAAACTTCAGCAGATTTTAAAAGATCTTTAACTTTTTGGAATGTCTTTTCAGCTTGCACTGACCATTCCCATTTAATGTTTTGCCTTAGCAGATTATAAAAGGGATGTAACAATGTAGACATATTTTCTATAAATCGTCCATAATAATTTATGGTACCCAAAAATGATTGTAATTCTTTGACATTTTTTGGTGGAGAAGCATTATCTATTGCTACTATTTTTTCTTTAGAAGGGTGCAAACCCTCTTCGTCTATGACAAACCCCAGATATTCTATATTCTTTTGGAAAAAAGTACATTTTTTAAAATTAACTTTTAAGCCAGAGCTTTCTAAAATTTTTAAAACCTTTTTTAAATGAGATTGTTTATCTACCCCCGTGATTAAAATGTCATCTTGAAAGACGACTACCCCTGGTAATGACCCTAATAGAGAATCCATTATTTTTTGAAATTTAGCTGATGCGCACGCAATACCAAATGTTTAACGATTATATCGAAAAAGACCTAGATGAGTGGATATTGTTAATAATTCCTTACTCTTATCATCTATGGCTATTTGCTGAAAGGCTTGTGACAAATCAAGCTTTGAGAACTCCTTTCCTCCCTGTAACTTGCAAAAAAGGTCCTCAATTCTTGGTAAGGGGTGTTGGTCCACTTCGATTATAGGGTTCACTGTGACCTTGAAGTCGCTACAAATTCTTATGTCGCCATTCTTCTTGAAAACAGGTACAATTGGGGTAGCCCATGCGCTGTACTCCACTGGGGATAGTATACCTAGAAATACCATTCGTTCAATTTCTTTTTCAACTTTATCCTTTATAGCAAAAGGAACTGGGCGAGCCTTTATAAATTTAGGTTTTATTTCAGTATCTTTTATGTACATTTTTTCCTCGGCTTTGTTAAAATAACCCAAGCCAGGCGAAAAAACTTCCGGAAATTCATCATGTAAAAGCTGAGTTGCATCATTTATATTAAATATACCCAAACTACAATTATATAAATTTAAAAAATCACGCCCTACTATTGGCGGACCTCCATTTTCCATTACATAAAAAGTTAATTTATTTTCTTTGTTTTTATATTTAATGTTTAAAGATATTTCGCCACATGGTTTTACTTGCTGCCCATTATAAAAAATAAAAGTTCTATAAGAAGTCAATAAAGGCATGCTTTTAAAATTATTTAAATAAAAACCTTTAGAAAAACATGAAATTGCGCTGCCAGTATCTATTTGAAATTGAACGTGTTTATTTTCAATTATAATATCAATTTTAAATGGTTCAATGTTAAAAATATCCTTATCTCCTAATGTAAATAAACTAATGTCATCATTATTTTGCTCATTTGCATCAACATTTTCCTCGATAAAGTTATGATACCTGTTTTTATTATAATAATTATTTAATTTTTGTCGGCATACTGCCGCTAAATGACCTTTCTTTTTACAAATAGAGCAGTTAGATAATTTAAAATAACACTTATCTTTGTTGTGATTGTGTTTTCCACAGACGTCACATCTTATTTGGCTGTCCTGCGCGTCATGGCCGCCTCCATCCCCATGCCGCTGCTGCTGCTTGTGCTGGTGGTGGTGGTATTGGTGGGGGCCTCTCGCTCTCACGCCAAATCTTGCGCTGTCACCTCCTGCGTCATGGTTGCGCGCACCTCTTCTATTACCATGGTTGCCAAATTTCATGAAGTTCATGGGTTCCTGCTTTATGATCATCTGCTGCACCTCTTTGGCCGCCATCTTTGAAGCCGCAATTTTCACCATTGCTTCCATGGGTGACCTTATGTCTTCTTCCATTAAACGATCCATAATTGGTCCTTTTTCGAATCCAAATACGAACCGATCTCTTAAAAACATCGCCAGCTCGGTTCCAAATTCGCAGCCCACTGCTAAGCCTCGTAACCTGCCGGCCCATTGGTTTGCCGTTTCAGTAGGTTCTTTTTTGGCTGCATAGAACTTGTACCTTAAAGCGAATGGATTTTGCTGTGGCTTGAAATACTCGTCGAAAACTGCTATTAACTGTTTGAATGATTTTTCTTCGGGCTTTGCGGGACTGACCAGGTCAAAAATTAACTTATATGCTTCTTCGTCGCACGTGTTTAAAAGGATTGCTCGCATTTTCTCGCCATTATCTGCTTCTTTTAGCCCGTTTGCCGTAAAATAGTTCATTAGTCTTGGTTTGAATACTGACCAATCGCTCCTCGTGGGAGAAAATTCTCGTAGGTGTCCGATTGATGCTTCTGCCGCCATTTTCACGCTGCTGATTTTTAAAAATCTATATTTTGTGGATTCACTGCACTATTCACTGCACTATCCTCGTCGCCAATTTTGTGGTGTATTGAACCACGTTTTTTAAGATTCTTATTTTACTAAATACTTAAAGGAAACACAGATGATTTTAGATTTAAGTGTCCATTTATTAAGTACCAGAGAAAGAATAAAATACATTGTCAAAAATGATCTAGTACAGTCAATGTGATTAGGTGGGGATAACCCAGTGTGACAAACCGTATATTTAAATAGTATAGCAGTTGTTACCAACCCAATATTAACAATATATAGATAATAATAAATGTTGCCAACCAGTAACCTATATTACAAGTATAAATTGATCTCCTGGATTAACTTATTTTTCTTAACGCCTTAGATCTGAGCTTACCAAGTGTGCGTATTGTTGATAATTAATTGAAATCTTCCTAAGTTGGCTCCAGGGCGAGAAATGTATCTTTTCATTTTTTTTAGCGTTAGGTACATTTTCTGTGAAGTTGAAATATTCAACTAATTGAGAAATTATAATAATAAATTGTATTTTGTTGGGAAAGGAACATTGGAAAGCTAATGAAGACAACAAAATATGTTTTTAAAATTTAAAATTTTTGTCGTCACAGAGTCCCACACCTGCACATTTGTAAGAAACACCAGTGTATGTTATAACGGTAAAATGTATTTGTCTTCGGTGTATTAATAAATTGATAAATTATTTTTAAAACTCACTTAGGTTGAAAAATTAAAATACAGTAATTTTTAAATCGGTTGAATATTTTATGCTCGATGACAAAGGAAAGGTGCCGGCTAAACTATCTAGACATAAAACTAAGACTTCTGTGTTTTTGTTTTTGAGATTGTTTCATATGGTACTACGAAGAGCGCCAACTTTTAAAAGACCTACGTAATGTAGTAACAATATATCACAAATTACTTTTTTGATCACCATTACTTCGAATAATTTTTATATCGCGAATTTTATCCCAAATGTATCTTTTCTCTGTGTGATATATTTTAATGAGTGGAGTGGACAAATGTGTTGCGAAGTTGCTTAGAAGCCTCTGATGAATATACAGTTCAATAGGTCCTAGTACAAATAATCACCAGAAGAACATACAATTATTAACATAAAATCATATAACACCTTTTATTAGCCTGGGAAGAATTTTCTATTCAAAATAAAACAAAACTTACTTTATATAACTATTTCATTCTCGAAACAAATTCAGTACAATCAACTACACATTTTTTCTTCGTGACGCATTGTAGCTAAATGATTATATTCAAAATAACGGTACTATATTTAGACCGTATTTGCAATTCGCAGTTTTTGTGGTAGTGTCTCCAGCTCCGCCGATTCAAAGATAGCGGCTCGACAAGCAATGATTTTGCTTTATGAGGGCTTGACTGCTTTTTTGGGGCCGATACGATAATGGTCAGTGGTCCAGTCAGACAGGGGGCCCACGGGGACCTGTGACTGGAATATCTAATGCATGGGAACAGACGTTTTGTATATGATTACGTTTTATGTTGGTATTGTGTTTAAATTCTATATGTCACTTTTACTGTGTAACATTATTCCTCTAAGTATCTTATGTCGATTATATTAAAATAATTATTTAGCTTTAAATGAAGACGATACTATATACTTATATTTCTAAATTTTGATATTTTTTTATTTTCGGTTTTCACCTATCTCACGGTCACAATATATCACAAGGCAACATCGTTTTTCCTCAAGAAACTCATCTTAGTAGTCATTTTGGCAATGCCGCTATTTTCTCCTCGTCCGAGTTCATTAGGACCGCCAATCCGAATGCAAATGAGGCTCGATTCGCATCAATTAGGCGTCCGGGGCGGCTGTCGCCCCCATTAATGTACAGGCCGCCCCTCGTGCCCCAATAACGCCGTCGAGCTAGGGGGTGAACGGACCGACGCCGCCCCCAAAGATCAAGGGATGTCGAAACGAAAGGGTTTCATTTACTTTAGTTTAGTAAACAAAGATATTTTCTGCGGGCTTAGCAAAGTTAACGAGAAATTGAGAATGATTCAGGACCAAGGAAAAGAAGAGAACGGAATCTAATATTGAACCTATACAGCATTATTCACGTAGAGTGATCTTTAAGAAATTTAAAATTGTTTGAAACTGAAAATTATATTTAAATTTTTACCATAATTCAGAAATATTTTTCGCAAAACTTCCAACTTTTCGTCATTTTTTTTGTTTTTTTTTTCATTCCCAGATTTTGTCGTTTTTCTTGACTCTTTTTGCGAATGAACTAAACAATTTTGTGTCCTGTAATTGTTTTAATAGCTGAAAAAATTCTTACTAGGAACTATAACATTGTTATAGCTACATATTTCTTAAATACGACAGAAAATAAAATAAAATCGACATGTTTAAGCTAATTCAATAAAAATTATACAATATATTGTTGAAATCATTATTCTAAGGATTTCTAGTTTAAGCTATTTGTCGCTATCAACAAATCGATAGATCAAAAGATAGACTGATTGGGAAATAGGAAAATGTTTTTATCTACGTCTGTTATGGAATATTAACATTCTGATATTCTTTTTAATTACGGAATCGCCTCCATTCCATCACTTGTTACCAGTACAAATCATAACATAACAAGTGTTGGAATGTGTACTAGCAGCGACATCTATTGGCAATCACTTTATTTTTAGATTAGTAGGAAAATTGTAGTCTAAAACACGTTCGGAATAGCATATTCCGTACTCCTGAACCAAACCTCACTGACTCGTGCGGAATACGTAATTTTCCAAATTTGTTACAGAATATATTATTTCGAAATTAAAGAACTAACAAGTTTTTGAGTCTATAATATATAATTTTAGGATGAAAGGAAAAATATACACCAATAATCCCTAGTGAAAATTACGGACACTATAAAGCTGCTCGGATATTTGAAAGATGCGGCGCAAAGCGCAGATAAGGAAATTTTTTAACCCGAGCGCCCAATGAGGTGAAGAGACGTGAATGTAGTTAAGTCTGCCCACTGAAGCGACGTGAAGAGAAGTGACGTCAAGAGAAGCGGGGACAATGAGAAGCGTCGCGAAGTTTGCATGCAACAAGACGAAGTTGCACGGATCGCTTCATTTCATTCAGTTAACAGAGAAGAGCCAGATAAGGATATACTTAATCATTAATTGAGATACGAGGCAGTTTATTAATACATTCTTTATCATTCAAATTATACAAAATGTGTGGAATTCTTCGGTTACATTAACAATCTAAAAAATACACGCATAAACTTATATATACTAATAAAAGAATACAGTCACATTTTGTAAATATTTTTTTAAAACAGTGGAACTTTTATTAAAGTTGGGCATCTTATAAAAAAATATAAGATCCAATTATTTAGTTCTAAAATTCTTAGATATATAAAATCTGCAATGAGCTAAAGAAAATTAATTATTTGTACAAGTGAGATAATTATGGAAAATTATATTTTTAACAAATATATTAAAATTTTTAAATACAAACACACCTCGAAGGTCTTTGGTGATCGTGTTTAACTGCAGGTTCTTTCGAAAAATTTTACGTTTTACGCGTAACACAAGAATGAAAGACAATAAACTTTACATGTTTAAGAATGCAGTCTCCGTATGCTATTAAGCATGCAAAATACAATAACCACCTTTTATCGGAGAAAGAGACAAACAGCAAGCCCATGTTCCATGGCCGCCGCTGTTTGGAATGTAGGCTATTCTATGCAAAGGAATTTAACAACGTATCCCTTATCTGATTTTATTTGTGATCCCAAATTGTTAATTTTCATCTGTCTTCCTATCTCTTCTGGTAATGAACCGGAAGCGCTAAGACATCTTTGTCTGAAGATGATGGCGAACCTCTATTTTTGTTAGTTTCACTACTGAATTAAAAGCGAATACTCGCAATAATATTGACCTCTGCTCTCGAAGCCGGCTGGTCAGTTCTCTTCTTTTTACCTCGCATTTATGGGAGCACACCTTAAAAACATCACCTTGCTTTGCTGCGTGCCTCTTCTCTTCTCCCTAGGAAGCAAGCATCTTTCCACTTTAAAACCTTGTGTATAATCAGACAGGAGAAAAACTTCGCTTTGCTTCCCTTCACGAGGCTTCAGTGTACGAAGCCCCATTGTAACTATATTCCTTAGCAAAAACTATGAGGGTATCAGAGTAACTCTAAAGCTACTAGTTCACTGAGAAGAAGCGACGCGAGGCGAAATGAAGATAATTTCTTTCACTCCAGAAATTTACATATGAAAATTTCGCTTCTCTTTTTTTGCAACGCTCCAGTGTGCAGGTATTTGATCCTATGCCAGTGTTCGAAGAGGAAGAAAGTATCTTCTTTTTGCTTCGTGTCGCCTGGCCTTAATGGACGAGCAGCTTTAAACACGTCGACTTTTCAACGTCTTACTGACTGACGAAGAAAAAAATAACCCTAGTAAAATTATGTTGTTTTTATGTAAAAATTATCCGAAAGTTAGCATTTTTTGCCTTTTATTTTATTCCGTTTCAAAAAAGATTATTTGTGTTTAATGGAAAACTGTGAGCTTTTCGATATTCTACTATAAAATTTAGATTACTTTATTTTTAACTATTTCTTTTAAACAAAAGTTTTTTAATCGTGGACTACTCATTTTTCAAGGTCAACAGTAATGGTTTCTATTATGCCATCTGGCTCATTCACTACGGTTTTGGACCAGGTTTCTGTCGGTGACCTATATCGAGCTGTCACACCGCAGTTATTAGTTATAAGTTATTAATTTACTCCGATAACCCCTTAATAACATTATCAGATGCTTGTTGTTCTTTATGTAATGTTATAGTTTTAGGATTATATAATATCTAGAACAAGACTGACTTAAATACTTTTTACATAATCACTTGGGTTCGGTAACTTTCATTATTAAACATTTTATTTAATCGCACTATTTCTCCCGTTTATTAACTTAATAAATTCACATCTTAAGGCTTTTTCGATGCTGCAAAAACCTGAGGATCTTTTTAGGCGATTCGTTTTTTGTTCGTTTTAAGGAATGACGTATTATGCACATAACGTATGCTGTCCCGGCTTGATTTACAACTCAAGTTCAGAATGGGCCCTGCTAACAGAAATAAAGAACGCTAAAATAGAAAAGAGACTTGTTTTGTGGCCCACAAATCACTTGAAAAGACTCTCTTGCTTTTTGCTTGTCCCGAAGTTTATATTTTATGTCAGTTATGCCAGTATCGTCGAAAAAGAGTATTTTTTATGTAAATAAACACATGATGATGTATTCTAACTTGTACTTCTAATAAGAAATTTTAATCAAAGTTCCCCTGTATTTTTGGGTATAGACTTGAAATAGATAATGCCAAGGTTATTATAGGTGTGCTGTTAACTTTCTAGACAAAAAAAATATAAACATTCCCGTTGCAGCTTTCCAATATATCTATACAAATAACACAGTTTATAAATACATATAATTATTTAGTAATAATTATCTAGAAATCATATAACCTATAATTTATTTTTTTTTCTAATTATTACCAAACAACTCTATGGATTTATGAAAATAAATTAGGTCATTTATTATTTTCCTCCACAAAAGAAGTTTTTATTCTAGGGCGAATTTTACCCATTATTTAAACGTTTTATTAGGCCGTCATTTTCTTTTGTTTGTCAAATTTGATTAGTTTATCTCTGTTACACACTTGATTTTTATGTAAAATTTAAGGCACTTTCGATAAATAGTTTTTAAGTAATGATTTTTTAACAATTTGTGATGCCGTCATTTTGTTCCGCCATATTGTATTTCCACCAAAAAGAAAACATAAATAGTAATATAAACCAAAATCAGATAGTGTCTTATTATTTAGAAACCATGAAACAATTATTTAATGCAGAATATTTAAAACAAACCAATTTAAAAAAACAGTGACTCTTTAACTAAGCCATAGAATATATGCAGTTATATTCAGTGTCAGCTCGTGGATTTAAGAACGGGTGAAGTTAATTATCCATAGCTTTGAAGCGTTTTTTAATACTTAGGGGAAATAATATGAATTTATAAGATTTTAAATATATTTTTCTGTTCTTAGAAAACCTATATCTTAAAGCTAATTTCGATTCTAAAACCGAGCGGAGTCAATTGATTTAGGAAAGTCGGCCAAGAAATCTCTTTAAACCAGTGGTGTCCCGTCGTTCTTTAAATAATATGACACTCCTTTTTGACTATACGCACTACAGATAATTAAAAAATGTAACTATGCTTAATGAACCTTTATCTATAGTTGTCTGTTGTCTTTCGTGTACCGCACTTCTATATCTCTTCTGCGGCGGACTTTCGAATTTTAAAATGATTTAATTTTGATTTTCTTGATCGATTTACCTATAAATATATTTTTTCTTGAGTTCTGTCATTAACGGTTCCCGGGCTACTGCCTACGTCCACTATTATTGGAGCACCCAGTATAGTGATACACGATTTACAAGTCCAGATTTTACAAGGGTAGCTAGCATCAGATCCAGTGAACGAGATTTACCAAATTTTAATTTATGCAGATCGACTTTGGGCTATTCGGGTATGCCAAAAGTGGCCGTCTGTCTTCGTTTGTCATATTACTTTATACAGGGGCCGTCATTGTGAAGTACTATACAGGGCGTTTCCTAATTGCGTGCTGATGTTAAAGGGGGTGTTTTTATGTCCTAAAAGTCTTAACTTTTGAGATACAGGATGGTAAAGTTTAAAAAGAATTTTTTTTCATCCCAATTCTGATGCTATTGTAGATAACTGCATGAAATTTGATACACGTCTTCTATGCATTAAGGAGCATACGGATTTACCCAGGTTAATTACGTATGCACGCTACAGGTAGAAATTTCAAAAATTAATTGTTAATAAAAAATGCCCTTTTGTGCATAAAAGACGTGTATTAAATTTCACATAGTTATTTATCTATAGTAGCATAAGAATTAGGATTTAAAAAAAATGGTTTTTTAAAATCTTGTATTTCCAAAGTTAAGACTTTTAGGTCCTTATTAAATTTTTTTCTTAAAAAGGACCAAGAATCACCCCCTTTAACATTAGCACGCAATTAGGAAACGTCCTGTATAGTACTTCACAATGACGCCTCCTGTACAAAGTTATATGATAGACGGAGACAAGCGGTCACTTTTGGCATACCCGAATAGCCCAAAGTCGAACTGCATAAGTTAAAATTTTGATAAATCTTGTTCACTGGAATCAGTGCTGGCTCTCCTACTATAACTACATTGATGTGTTAATTTTGGAAAAATATTATGAGTTCTGTAGTCTTCCAAATATTAATTGCAATATTAGATATTTTTTGACACCCGGAATTGAACAGAAAATTAATTATTTTGAAGCAGTTTATTGACAGCTACTTTATGAACAATTTTACGAAATATATGATAAAAAACTAAGCCATTTTTGAGGTTGACGGCTGTAATTCTAATGGTTCGATTCCTTCTAAATCGTCGCCTTTCTCTGAAAATGATGAGGTTTCATCGTCACTACTTGAAGATCCCAGTGTGATAACTAAATCATCAATAACCGTTTCAATTTTGCAATCTACTTCCCAGTACTTATCGTCAATAGAACGAACATGTTTAACATACGATTTCCAATTTTTAGCCGATATTGAGTCAATCGCTTCTAACGTTATTGTATTTAAATCTTTAATTGAAAGTTCACCGGTGTTGCGCTCTCGAATATATTTTTTTACTCCTGCCCATTCAAGTTCAATAGGGTTAAGGTCCTCATGTATGGAGGCAGCCTTAAAGGTGTATGACCGAGGTTACGTAAAAGACCGTCAATTTTATACTTTTTTTCTTTAGGCTTGTTGGCTGATATTACTTCATATAATTGATATATTCTCCATGTTGGATCACATACAAGATTATTCGATTTAAGCCACGATTTCATATGAGCTTTTGTAGAGTATTTAGTTGGCACTTTATCTTCTACGTGAGAATGATAAGACGCATTATCCATTACCACGACTGATTTGGGAGGAATGTTAGGTAGAAGCTTCTCGAGCAACCACTTTTCAAAATTATCTCTATTCATCTGTACATGATAGTCTCCACCTGTTAGTCCCGAGCGAAAAACTAAAGCAGCACCTGGAACAAATCCGGCCCCTAACACCACCTGTAACACTTTCACTTTGCCAGCATTTGTTCACTGTCATATCATTATCTGCCCAGGTTTCGTCTAGATACACAATATTGCGTTCTTCTTGCATATATTGCCTTACAGTTGATAGATATTTCACCCGCCAGTGAAAAATATTTGGTCCCTCAATGAGCATGTTTCGTTTATTTTGGCACTTGCTCCAAACAAAACCATTTGATCGTAAAAACCGATTTAAGGTTTTATACCCGTAAGGAAAATCTATTTTGTTCTTTACAGCACGAAGTAGGGGTTTGCAGGTCGGAACCTTCTTCAAGTTTATATAAAAATCCTCTATTTTTCGTCGAATTACTCGAAAATCATCATCGTCAATTTTATCTTTGTATGATAATTGGGGTCTTTTTTTACCAGGAGATTTTAAAGGTGAAGTAGAACATAAGAGATCATTATGTTCTCTTTGAATTTTTCTTACACTACTTTCCGAAACACCAGTGTAAAATGCAGCGCGTTCTGTTCGATTTTTAATTGGAATAGTCAAACTATTATTTTCAGCTTCTCTAGTACAGACCTCTATAACGCTCGCAATAACTTCAGGTGCATGGCTTCGAATTGTTTTTCCTCTTTTGCTCGCCATCGTTACTTCGAAATAATAATTCAGATTCAACGCAACGCATTTATATAGAAATGAAAACAAATGCTCGAAATGTATAGGCGCCACTGGAAATAGGTAGAACCTTCTAGCGGCAAGTGCATGTAGACTCTAGGCACATCCCAATTACAAGTAGACCAGAGCGAAATATACTAAATCCTCGATTAATTTTCCGTATTGCTTAGCTGACGCACTTTATAGGTGAAGCAGCAAGCTATTACAACAAATAAAATAACATAAAATTTATTTGCATACAAAAATTTTACTTTTCCCGCACTTTACTGCTGATTGTGATTCCTCAACGTCGCACGTATGAAAAGGTGTTCAGCGCGCTATGTTTTAAAGCCATTATTATTTTTTAAGTATATAACGCACTAGTTTTGATAGAAAATAATGGTATAATTACGTAAATTATGTGAATTCATATAAAACATATTACATATTACAAATTGATTGGAAAGTGTAGGTGAAGCGGCGCGTCACCCGCTTCCCCCTGGCGAGCCGCCACTGGTTACATTGTTTAAAACTACAAACAACATTATAAGAGATAAATTTACCTAAGACTAGTATAATGAAATGTGGCAATAGTTAATTACTGGTTCTATTGGACCAAGTAAAAAATATAAATATGATAAACTTAGAGGATAATGGATGAAAAAATAATAGATGAATATTGACATAAAATATGCAAGTGAAAGAAAATGTTTAGAAGAAAATAACTGCAGAGTTTATGCTGAAGGCAGAAGTTTCTGGTGAAACATTGAAAAAATAACTAAAAGAAATTTAAAATTATGGCAAATCGTGGCGAAACTGTCACACATGCTCATATTGTGAAGATCATAAAATGGAAAATTGTAAGAAAGAAGCGCCCTTAAAGGGCATAAAGTACTTTACTCTAGATTTAATTTGGTAATGTACTTGGACTTAAATCATAAAGGTGTTGGTGCAAAATGCCCAATTAACCATAAGAAAATTGAGTTTATAAAAAGTAATACAAATTATGAGTAAATACATTTTTAGGCTACAAAGTTTTAGAAAAATTTAAAAATATATTTTCCTTAATTTTATCACCTTGCAATTTAGCATTAACCCTTGTTCAGATTATCCAGTCGAAGTGTTAATCTGTGTGACTGCTTTGGCAGAGTAGTTAGTCAATGATTCGATTTCCACTTTATCAAAATGTGAGTGTTCCACGTGAAGAATTTGTTTTCTCAAGTATCTCTTTCTATCCTTAGTCGCTGCAAACGCATTTTTAAAGCTTATCCACGAAAAAAAAAGCTGGATTCGGGATGACCACTTTAGTGGGTTTAAGTATATCAAAAATATTTGCGTACAAAGAAAATAGCTTAACTCTGTGCCAGTCTGTACACGTTTTATATTCAAGTGAAAAAAAAATTATTCGCCCCATCGAAGGGAGCATCGCTGTACAACCATGTTAGTGTTTAGAGATTAAAAAAGTAAATTAACCAAGAAGGGATAGGGAAAATGAACATTATTAAATCCGGTTTGTGACATTGTCTTATAATATTTTTATATATGTCTATACACATTGTAACATAGACACATAGACTAAATTTCCAATTAAAAACTGTTTCAAAATATAGATTCACCACCTCCGAAATTGCACTACTAAATAGTACATATTGCCTCGTATTTATTTACACACGTCACACATTCCGGTATTTCCAATCTACATGTTTTCATATATGGTATAATAACGTCACCGTTTTCAATGTTATTTACTCTTATCTTAACTACTTGCTCACAGCGTGGTTGTAATATGATGTTATTAGAGAAAACGTTTCTACTTTCGTGGTACAATATATTTGCCTGACTTTCAGGTGTAATTAGTATATTTTTATCGAGAATAATATTAGTATTTAACAATTTTCAATTATCTATTCCTAATAGACAATCAAATACAGGTTCATTAGTTCGAATTTTGGGGGTTGTGGTTCTCTACAATTTCTGTTATTTCCGGTATATTTCAGTATTTTCATCCTCTAAATACTCTTCTGAATATTCCGCTGGTTGGTCTTCCATATTATACAATTCTTCTACCACGTAATTAGGCCTTGAATTTGTTTGCCTAAAATTTTGGGAATTTGTTCTAAAATTATGATTGGGTTGTCTAAAATTTTAATCGCTTTGATTTGGCCTGAAAGTATTTACTATTGAAATACTCATAGGTGTTGGTTTATGCAAATTTAAATTTTTATTTTGGTTTCCACCGAAAACATTTTGATTATTAACAGGCACACTTGGACCTGGTCTAGGGGTAAAATAATTTTGACTTGTAAACAAGTTTTGGTTATTGCGATTGAAATGAGCAACATTGCCTTGATTGCTAAAATGAGCTAATTGAAACGGATAATTCCTTCGCAAAATTTGTGTGTGGGAATTATTATTATTCTTATTTTGAAAACTTGTAGATGGTTTATTTGGCGCTTTGTTTTTATTTTGACATGATTCTAATTGAAAATCATTGGTTAACATGCCAAGAGCTTCATTCAGATTATGCGGATTTTTGGTTTTTTATTAAGTAGCCAATGGGATCTTTGAGGCCTCTAAGTAATACTCTTAAAGCTAACGCATTATGGTATTCTTTAAGTATCAAACACGCATTGTTTGCGCTGTGTGTTGTAATATAAGAACAAATTAAATTAAGTATTTGTTGAATTCTTGAATAAAACTCGAAAGGAGGTTCGTTTTTTTGTTGCTTATAGTCTGCCAATTCAAGAGCTAAAGTGAAAAAATCTCTTTTTTCCGCATATGCGTGAATAAGAGATGTTTTTAGGTCATCGAATTTTCGTATGACACAAGAAGAAATATTAATGGCAGCTTCGCCTTTAATTTTTGAAATTATTCTAGATAAGATATTCATTTTGAAAATTATCCTCATCCTCAGTATCGTAAAATTTCGTTACTAATTTTTGACAAATCTCTAAAAATCTAGGGAGAAGCTCTGCTTCACCACAAAAATCTGGGATCATATTTAAATATTCAGATTTTAATGTTATGGGTGCCATTTTTATTTTAATTTGGCTTAAAGAATAAAATTCCTAATTCTTTATGAAATTTATTTTGTTCAAAATTTTTTGTAATTGGAGATCTCGAACGTGATCTACTTTGTCTTGAACGATTCAAGAGGGGTGCGTCAGAATCAGAATTAGATGTGCTACTAGATTTACTACGGGGGCCTCTATAAAACATAAAGAGCACTTACAGTGTTAGCATCAAAATCTCCATGAAATAATCCAAGAGCACTGATTTTCTTTCAGGAACTCTTCTCACTAGGTTACTTATCCCTTTCGCCTAGCTGGACATTTATATCACGAACTTAGAGAGTTTTTTATACACCGCGATGGTATAAAAAAATGTCCGAATTTTCGATCGGTCTTTTAATTGTTAAAACAAACCGGTATTATGTCCCTTAATGCCGTTTTGACCGATCCTACCGACTGCGCCACTTAAATGTTAAACTCTGTAAAACCCGTTTTTAAAAACAATTTTTATTTCAAAAAATAATCTTAACGGTTCAAGGTCTGATTCTAAACTAACTACTTGGTTCACACGCAAAAGGCACCTCGGCGACGGAAAACGCTGATGTTCCTTGTTCCCTGGTTCAAGGTTGGCTTGCCTACGTGAGAACGATAAAGGTTATTATAATAACACGGATAAGGTGTCCCATAACTAATAAGCTATAAAAAAATACTTATTTCTAAGTTTCCGAAGAAAGTTAAACCGCCCTGACTTCACAAATGTGTCAGCTAGCAGGGACGTCAGTTGAAATCCAAACACAAAAACGTCTATGTGAACAGTAAATTGCCACAGAGCAGAAGGAAACTATTCCAGATTCTCCTAAACATCTAAAAACTTAATACGTTCTCCAGAGTATCTAGCAACTCTCTGAGATCAAGTAGGCATATGTACTGCAGACTTGTCAGTCTTCACCAATTCCAAGATAATTTAAGGTAAACTTACATGATTCTTAAATGGGGTTATTATAAAGCTTCAAGGTAATAAAAACTATAAACTAAAAAAATATCTTGATTTGTCTAAAAAAGCCTGATCTTATGGATTATAAGTCAGCTAGACGAAGTTCGACAACACTTTCCTTCTATACAGAAGATTATAACTAGACAAATATATTTTGTGAAACTAATCCGACCTTATAAGTAGCGTGCAGCCAGCAGCACAAAATAGCAAAAACATGACAGTCGACTTATTCGAGTTGACACTTCAAGTAAAAGAGCTTCTCAACCAGGCCGCTGAGATAAATAATCTTTTAAAAAATCAAGTGACGCATGTTCTATCCCATTACACCAAATCGCATTTGCACTTTTTAAATGCCCACACCAAAATTCTATTCAATGACAGTGTCATACTGAATAAGTTGAATTTTTAGAAACATGAATTAAACATAAGTTAAGCTTCGAGAAAATTTAAAGAATATTAATAATATTTGATTTCTTAAGACAAAATGTTGAAATGTATAAATAAGTTGCAAAAAGTATTAACACAATCTTAAACAATTTATTTATTACAGAGTTAAAAAGATGGGGATACGAAAAAAACATCAGGGAAAAACTGAAACTAGACAGCTAGAGAGATTAGATATCTCTGAGAGTATAACTGGAAAAAGGGAGAATTGTATTGGCAGATTTGTTTACAAGAAAAAACGTTCCTTGATTACAAGAAAAGATGGGACGTTATTAAAAACTTTAAGATTTTTGATTTTACATATAAGTTTTATAAAAAATATTTTTTGTTGTCTTTGAAGGGGGATTATCATATAATATTAACAACTAATTTATTATTAATTAATTCTACATATCCGTTTTAAATGTTGAAATGAGAATACATATATTTTTTATACAGGGTGTAAATTAATGTACAAATTTCTGAAATATAATATATATGAAACAAATAAGAAAGGAAGTTTATTTAAAAATTGTCTGGCTCTGGAAACGCTTAGTTTTGTACCAAAATATTTTTAAACCTTTTTTGATACAACTCGTACTGCCGAGATTTTTAGAAGACATTTTCTACACGGTGTACATTATATCCGGATTTTGTTGTCGCTATAGAGTATCCGGTTTTCGCGAAGTGGTGCTACTACTTTTTATAAAACGAAAGATGCCGTGACCGAATTTACCATAGCTCCCTTTGTTTATGAGATACGGGGTGATTATAAAATTGTTCAATTTTTGTATCTTGGTTATCTTGTATTTAAATCGTGATGGTAAACGCTGATTCTGGTAGTGTTTTTGAGTAGAATCCAGTGGTGTGCATAATTTTTTTCTGGAAGGTACAGATATCAAAATATAAATCAATTTTTTTATTTTTAAATGGGACACCATGTATGTTTTTATATCATTGCATTTTCCTCGCTGACACCTTTAAAGAATATATAACATTTTAAAATTATTTTTTATTTGAGCCCTAAGAAATGCAATTTTGTTATTATAAATCAAATCTGTATGTTGTTCTTATTATAAATTACTGATTTTTCCTTTTTACAACATTATTAAATTTATTTATCAAGTTATATTTACCAATATTATTTTACCAACATATTGGATTTATTGTTCCGCTTTGTTAAAATGTGGCTGCTAATGAGAACTTTGCATATAATGAAAATTATTATATTCTCTGCTGTTTTGTACAATGTAATAAAAATAGCAATGGAGCGGAAGATTTATATTTAGAGAGGTATATTGTTATAAGGTATGTTCCGTTTTGGTGTGATTTATGATATTATTATATAGGTATCCAGAAAGAAGGCAACGTAGTAACAGAATTTTCAGTCGAATTAAAACCAATCTGGTTAATTTGGGATCTTTTGGCAAACCACAAATCCACAAGAGGAATGAATCAACGTAACGTGTTGGCAACAAAGGGGATCAACCTTACAAGTTCTACTAGAAAAGTTGAGGAACGAGTCGCGGCGTTTCAAATCCTAGAGTTCACGAAATTTAAAAAAAATTAAGTTCAAGCCTTATGAATTCAGGCTAGTTCATAATGTGCATCCCCGTGACATTCATATTTAGAAAATATTAACAGAGAAAGTAATTTTTACAGAAAAATTATACGGACTGATGAATGTTACTTTAGTAGTGTTGGAATTTGAAATAGATACAATGATCGGTGTTGGTCTCAGGAAAACAAACATATCATATTTCCTAGGGAGTGACAGGGTAGGTTTGGTTTTAGTCTAGCTTGCTATATTCTGCTTAGTAATCTGAAATTTTATATCTACGAAGGTAGCCTTACAGGAGATAGACATGAACAGATATTCCAAAATATCTTACCAGAAATATGCGATGAAGTTCGGTTAGCTGATATAAATAGTACATTTTTAGAATAGGATTGTGCTGCTACTGATAATTCCGAAATAGAAAAGATCATATTTAGATCGATATCTTCTTGATCGTGGGATTGGGTATAAGCTGGTCAGCTAGGTCGCTGGACTTTTCACTTCTCAATTTTTTGGTATAGGGTTGTTTGGAAAATAAAATTTATGAGACCCAAGATTATAGAATGGAAGAACTAAGCTATGCCACTGAGAGAAAATTACAAAATTTACAAGCCAAAGCCGTCATTATACTTAACGCGCTACTCAAAATAAGAAAGCTGTGCCAACATTGCATTCAACAAAACGGAAACCAATTTGAGCAATTTTTATGTTTAAACATTTAAATTCATATAGATGTTATTAAAACATTTTTTAGATTAACTTCTTTTGTGGAAATAAAACCTGCATAATATATAATATTAATATTAATAAAGCGGATAAATAGTATAATAATAACTGACAATAATAGGATACAAACTTTTATCTTATTATTGTTAGTTTGGGTTAATTAGTTCGGCAGTCGGTTACTTGGTTATTTGTTTAGTTAGTTAATATGTTTTTTCATCAAGTAAAAGCTACCTCAATCGAATATATAATAACAATAGCTTTTCTTTCTTAGTTACAAGTACCTGAAGTAACTTATTGAATTATGGAAACATGAATGTATGAAATATGAATAAAATTGTTAAATCGAACTACGTTTTTATTGATATTTCGCGGCCTATACTAAAGAAAAACTATAAATTGCTATATACATTTGGAAAGGTGTGAGCGGCAAGAATACAATTTTATAAAAATATAGAAGGTGCCCCAATCTAAAAAAATAAAAAGTTTGATTTATATATTAAAATCGGTAACTACTAGAAAATATCTATTCACACCACCAAGTTTGATTTATATATTAAAATGGGTAACTACTAGGAAAAATCCATTCACACCACTAGATTCTACACAAAAAAAATACGAGAATCAGTTTTTATCATCGCGATTAAGATATAGCCTGAAAACTGAAAATTTTGAAAATCATCCTGTATCTCAAAAACGACTATGAAAAGTTAGTCTTCCGTTTGTTAGTATTTCAATAAAATTAGTGTAGCTTAGAATCTTGAACGTTGTATTTGCTAGTTATGTATAAAATTTAGGTTTTTAAAAAGGGGCCTGCCAGGGAAATTGTTTTAACTTGAGCCGTTGTGAAGTTGGTTTTTAATAAATATTTTCGAAACGTTCAAAGACTAAATTAAGCACGTTAGGTAATTTGGGTAACCAATCGTGAATCAAAATTATCAATACTAAATCAAGGGCATCCCGAATGGAATGAGAAAGGGGGAAAAGTCGTCCTATTTTTTTCTAGGTAGGTTTTTTCAATTTGCGAATTGTAAAGGCTTAAGGTTTTGTAAAAAAGAAAGGTCCTCTTGCTCTAATTCGTTAGGATACACGAGATTGAAATTGATTGAAAATTATCTTAACATGGCATTAAACACAATTTTGTAAAGTACAAACGAAATGATTTAATTATTTACTAGGTTCAAAGTAATATATAAAAGTAGTTTCGAAAATATTTAGGAAAAAGCCATCATCAGAGGGTTCATTCTGGGGGCTGTAGCCAACTAACGAAAGAGTTTCCATTATATGTTTACATGACATTCTAGTAATCTTTTAAGACATAGATTACTCTGTAAAAATATTAACCCACGGCATCTTTCGTTTCATCAAAAAGTAACACCACTTCGCGAAAACCGCAAGCCTCTATCTGTACAAATAACTGAGATACCCTATAATGACAACGAAATCCGTACACCCTATACTATAGTTAAAGTCAATAAAAAAATCAAATAAATTTGAAAAACCATTTACAAGATGCTATTTTGGGTTTTGGCCATTACGTTATTTTTTCGTACTGCAACTGCAACGTCATTAATCGACCCAAACTTTTACTAAAACATCATTGGCTATTTTTACAACATAGCCAAATTCCTTTTTCTATTATGAAGTATTTTGTTCTTCTATAGACTTTTTTCGATATTCTGCACCGCTTAAAAGTTATTTAGCATAATGGCTATTTATATATACCTTATTTGAAAGTCACTCTTCATTAGCATTTCGATTTTACCATTTTCTTTGATTCTTGTATTTGACCTTCAAATTACGTAACTATATGGACAATTTGCTAAATAACTTCTAAATGATGCAAAATCGAAAAAGTATTAGTGAATAAAAATTTTCATAAAAAAAATTAGATTTTGTTGTTGAAATGGCCAGTGACGCCGTAGGAAAGAGTTTAGGAAAAGCATTACAACCTGGAAAAAATAACACCATGAAGATTTATCAAAGTTATGTTGTCGTACTATTGATATTTGTCATATACCATGTACCAAATTTGGTTTAAAAATCTGGAAATTACGAGGTGTATAACGAAGAGAAAAAAAGCAACATTTCAACACTCTGTATCTCGAAAACAAATGGTTTGCAAGCCCTGATTATATAACTTTTTTTTCAGTTTCATGAGATTAATCACCTCCAAACATTTTTACACATGAATGAATTTACACCCTGTATATTTATTTAATTTATATATATCAACAATTATTTCAAAATTGCGACAATTTTTTATTCTTCTTTTTAAATATGCCTTGTTATTTTATTTTGCTCTTAAGTTTTGTTTAGATAACATGTTTATTTAACCGGATAAAAATTTCACTAAAAATGTAGGATATTTAAGTCTCACTAGGGCACTAAATATTATTTTCAGGCATTCAGAAAAGCCATAAAACAAAATATAACGTAAAGTGTAGCAATAAATATCATTCGTTCCACGTTTGGCCCCTTTTTGTTTGGACATATTTCTAAACGATAAGCAACACACAAAAGGTAGCAATCGGGGCTGAAATATCGGGAGGCAATCTGGCTAGTACGACTAGCAAGAGAGGAAAGGCAACACGCCATTCGGTCTAGCTCATGAATATGGATTAAGGCGCCACTGCAAATCCGAAGTTCTGTTTTAGATAGAGCCAAGATGTATATATATATATATATATATATATATATATATATATATATATATATATATATATATATATATATATATATATATATATATATATATATAGTATACTGTGTAGTCACTTATGTTAAATTATGTTGCTGTTGGGACCTTTGTTTAAAAATTCCGAAACGATTTAATTATGGAAGATACGAAGTTTTGCTAAAAAAACAAGAAAATTAATAGTAATTCAACAAAATACGGTGCAATGGAGTGTTTTACTACTTAAACCCTTCCACGTCTAAATTTAATCAAATATCTTAATGTAATGTTTCCTAACATTTGCCAGAGAAAATTCGGTTAATGTAACAGAATGGTTTAAAATATCCCTAAAATAAAAAAAGTTAGAAAAAAATGACAATAATTCAAAATACCATTACATCATTCTTAAAAATCAACAAACAATTTTTTTGGGGTCATTTGCGAATTTCCGAAGAAAAAGAAATTTTAGGAAAATTGCATGCTATCAAAACCAGAAAGAATTTCCTTAAATAAGTTTAAATCAGGATTTCATATAGCTTATTTCATTTTGAAAATATTCCAGAGTTTGTGTTGTGAAATATTTTTTTATTTATTTTGTGGGGCGTTCTAAACGAAAAAAATAAGTAACTCGCTTAACACGTTTATTACTATTAATTTATACTAAAACAAACTATGTAAAATTAAAATAATTAATCGAGAATTTTGCCGCCCCTTTTATACCTTCGTTAGGATTTCGTTAGAAATACAAAAGACATATGTAGGGATGTTTAAAAACGAATGTTGGTTTAATACCATATTGGTCTACTGGCCGTTGCTTAATTTCTTTGAAACTCTCTTTAAGCTGGGTAACGAATTCGGAACTTACCTTTTTTTCGCTCGGCGAAAAGAAATCTGCCGGTAGGCTGATTGTAGTACCGTACACCAACTCTGCTGCTATTGCTAGTAGGTAGTCTTTCATTGCGGTATGTATTCCCAGTTAAATGGCAGAAAGAATTTCGATCAAATTATCGGTATTGTGACACTTGATTGCAGCTTTGAGTTGTCAATGGAACCGTTCTACTATACCGTACGCTTGCGGGTGGTACGCGGTTGTACAAATACGTTCCGTACCTAAAACTCGTATTAATTTCCTAAAATATAAGTTTCAAATAATTCGCGATCATATGTGCTATAATTGCGCTGCAAGTTTGATAGCGATTTTGTATAAAACCTTAATAGTTGCCCATTCGTTATCAGTGTATTGCTGTAAGACTGAGATTATCGCAAAATCGGATGTCTCGACGACAATATTGATCGGAGCGTCCGATACTTAATGGGCTAAAATGGTAGCGTTTGTAAGAGCGCGCTTTATGTTAGCAAACAATTTTTCGGTTGCATCGGACCCTTTTTTGCCGCATAAGAAAAGGGCAACGGAAAATTTCCCATTAAAACAATATGTTGAAGAACTTAACAGAGAAACATAAAACTCAAGAGCACACGAAAATGTGCACAGGTCAGTGACATGGCAGCATATACATCAGCTGACGACCAACCACCTGATGAAATTATGACAGTACATACAAATGAAAAGGAAGATCCTATAGTGGGAATTCTTATTTGAGATAGTCCTGTAAATTATGGTTCTAACCAAACAACTATTTATTCAGTATTGCATTCTTCAGCACAGTGGCGTAACTACAAATTTTGGTCTGCTGCAGTTTTCAACAAAGGACTCCCTATATGCACGACAACCAATAATTAACGAGTAACAAAAAAAGGTCATTTATAAATTCAACGAGAAAGTAACTGATGGCCAAAAGAAAAAGGTCATCCATAGTTTTCCTTGGGCTCCAATACACATTATCACCGGGCCACCTAACATGTGGGCCCACCGCATTGCGGGAGCTGGCACAAATAAAAAATTTTATCTTGTTTGAGAAAAAGAGTCGGGCCAAATGTCCTTTATTACAATAGAAATTTAATCAAGATCTATTAGCTTGTGGTAAAAAACTGGTAATTCTCGATTAGCAATACCATTTATATTTCGAAAACCGGAAATAATCTAGATATTCTGTGAAGCCATTCGAAAAACATCTTTGAATTTGTGTAGATGTTTGAATAAATTAATAGACGTCACCGATAAACAAAGCATCCCAGAAGTAGTACAAACAAATCGAAAACCCCACAATCGGCGAAACAATAAATAAAACACGTTGACGAAACAAAAAATAGAATTAAAGACAAATGCTATTGGTTTAATTTAAAAAAGTCTATACGAACATACATTAATAACTGCAACATTTTCCAAAGAAGTAAATACGAGCGTTCTCTAACTAACATGCAAATGTCACCCCTACAGCTACCAGACCATTTGACATTATACACTTAGACAAAATGAATTGAGTGGTTGCACGATGGTATCGTGTTGATCGTTTTTTGCATTATTGGTGTTTTATCCAAATTTTAGATATGTAGCATAACCATAACCGGACCTAACTGGGCACTGGCTGGTGAAATATTACCAGCATAAGATTGGATTCGGCAACGATCCATACTCAGTTTTGTGCTGAGGTGGATGAAACTACCGAGCATCTAGTCTGTCGATGTGACGCATTAGTCAACGCCAGACTGCTTTGATTGGGTGACACCAATGTGGAACCTGAGCTTGTCGAACGTGCTCGACCTGAAAGGGTCCTTTCCTTTCTAAAAAGTAGTGGGCCTGAGACGTCTTCTTGGGTAGATAGCACAACAAACCTAAGGGCTGCCCTTGGCGGGGTCCCCATCTCTCCCATGTCTAATATCTGCCAGAAGGGAATAGAGTTGTTTAAATAATTCATTTGCATATGCACTCAAATCTCTTACCGTCACCGAAGTTGGCGACAAACTAATGTTATTTTTCTTATAGCACAGTATCACAAAAATCGATCAAAGCGATTCTAGCGTACAACCACTAAACTCTTTCAGTTATATATTTAAAACTAACAAATTATAACATCGATCAAAGAACTTAACGACTTTATTAATTAATTACTCGTACAGAATATTACGTTGATTTGACTAATTATTTTAAAATATTGAACCTTACACAAGATAGGATAGGAAATAAATTTATAGAAATTATACCCAATCATCAGCGAAATATATGTTTAAAAGTTTGAAGAAAAATTGAGGTGCAGCAGATGACGAGGTGAACGAAAATCAAAGTAAATTGGCCGAAAACTTTCGAAACCAAAACGCGAATTCTACAAGCGTCATCAATAAATTTAAAATTACTATTCAACACATAGGTCAATATGAAAAACTTATAGATAAAATAATCCAAATTAGCATAATTGTACAAAAAGGTACCCTTTATTAAAGATATTCTAAATCAAATAATCAATTTTACGAAATCATAGACTATGTAATATTACAAGATATCGAAAACTCGATCGCGTTTTCAAAGTTAAAAATCATCCACGTATAATAAAAAAAACTATCTACAAGAAAAATTACAAAGCTTAGTAATAGGGTAGGTTTTAATCGGTTGCCTTTACCGACTGATTTAGAAAATATTTTCCATTTTGAAAAATTAATTAACGTTAACTTTTTATACTAAATAACAAAATAACGTACTTATTCAAGGTATCAATAGTTGCGTCTTATAATTTTGAATGTTATTATTTATATTCTGTACCAGTGGTCTACCAGAGTATGTTTAAGGCTGTTATTCCGCGAGATAAATACTTAATTTACAATCAATTACACGACACACACAGGGGAAATACAACCCAACCTTATCATCTGTGAAAAAGGAAAATTGAAAAAAATAGACCAGTGGAGCTTCTGTGAAGTTCAGCTATTACAATCCAAAAAAAAACACCTCGGCATGTGAAAAGGTTAACGTCACTATAACACAATCAGACACAAACCAACTAGATACTTTTAATAAATGTGTTTACTTATCGTTCCTGGAAATACAACAGTTGACATAAAATCCTCGTATCAAGAAGAACGTCGGAAGTTGCACGGAATTAACCTAATTACCCTACCGACCAGTTGCCTAGCCAGACTTGATAAATATTAACGATCAAAAATGAGGGCCTAATCGAAACCGAGGAACAGCCAATAATCGTCCAAGATTTTGAAAAAACGCATACCTCCATACCTCCTATCTATGAACTTTGTTTACTTGCAAAAAAACAGCTACAAATTATTTTTAAAAAACTTAAAGATTACCCAGCTTGTGAACGGTTATTATTCACATTGTTTTAATTGCATTATGCAGGTATTCCTTATACAAGATAATGCTCCAAACAAAATACTACGTCGCGTCGCGCGCGTCGTAGCCGAGTCCAAGCCGTCAATTACAAAAATTAATTTTTGACGCATTTAATTTTATCTGTAATTTTTGGTGTTTTTTTTGTGAAATAAAACTTTTTGAGAAGGGTACTCGTCGGTCGTGTTAGTTAAGCCATGAAATAAATTTTAGATTTCGAAAAGGTAATGTAAATAAGTGAAGAAATTTTGAGACGCCTGATATTAAAATTTAATATCAGCTACTCCATGTGTCATTCTTTTTGACGAGCAGTTTATATGCGCTATATGACCACAGTTAATTATTATTTTCTGTAAAAAAATATATATCAAAAATACCTTTTGAGACGTCTTACAGTGATATTTCATTATTCATACGATATACTTGACAATATTTTTCAATCGATCCTATTGATGCCCTGCCGTTCCAAACGTAAATTCCAATTAAACCCGTCCCGATGCAGGAATGCAGAATGCGGGAGGTTCGAGACGGACAACTGATTGATTCGAGCGAGCACATGTCCCCTGCGACGTACCTTGTAAATTACTTGGTCCTGCTACCTGATTTCGCCTGCTTTTAATCAATGAACCTCATTGTGGAATTTTCTCTGCTTGAATACTGCTTGTCAGTCTGATTTATACTAATCCCGTTGCTAAATCTGCCAACGGCGTCAAGAGAAAATTTGCATTCTCTTTTTGATATTTAGTCAAATCAAATAAAAAAAAATGTATGTAACGTGATGTACGTAATCATGGTAAGTGAAAATACAGTAAGGCATAATGATGTCGGTAATGCAGATATCTACACATCGAATAAATCCATCAATATAATTAGGTAACGAAGAAAAAAATAATATTAAAAATAACCTACTATTAGACACTTTCGTTTTTGATTTCATTTTACACTTATATGAACCAAAAAGCATGTTATTTAGAAATCGCATTACTTCCCTCGTAAAAGCGAAGTATTTTAATCGTGAAAAAAATCACCTTCCGAGGTTTTTTCATATCTTTACGTTTCGGGGTCCTAAATGCCTAAAAACATATTTTCTCAATTCCGTTGGTCTGTCAGTTTGTCTGTCTATTCGCGGCATTGCTAAAAGCTGCTTACTCGATTGACTTCAAAGTTCACAAATTCACATTTTGGTGAAAATCAAATATGGCGAAACAAAATGGCGCCCTAATGAGATATCTAAAAAATGTATTATTAAAAAACTACTTATCCAGTTTTTCTCAAATCTTACACATAAAGTGTATGTAGGAATTTTGATACGAATCTAAAATAACGAACAAACAAAACAAAATCACGGCCTAGGAATTTAAAAAAATTGTGCTTGAAAAAGTTTAAAAAAATTCTGCTGAAGAAACTTAATAGATTAATTTCAAATTTTGTGCAATAATTAATTGTAGCATAGAGATGAACTGGTATAATTGTGGTACGAATTCGGGCTAAAATAAAGTGTTATATATATCATCATGTTTTAACGTTCCTAAGTGCCAGATATTATGTTCTATCAATTCCGTCAGCCTGTCTATCAGTTCGCGGCATAGCTTAAAAGCTATTTACCAAATCGACTTTAAATTTTGGTCAAATATTACAGTGGCGGCTCTCGGGTGAAAAAGTAAGTGAAGTGCAAATGAAGCAAGAAAATATCGCAATAATTTTTTTTCCAGAATTTTTTTTATATGTGGAAGGGGTAGAATATTTTTTACGACTTACCTAAATTTTGTATACTTAATCAATTCTCTTATTCCTCATAGCAGCAAATTTATTTATAACATCCTCATAAAATGGATGAGTTGCCCTAATTTCCTCCAGGCATTCCTTTTGAATTGAAATATTGCCTAAAGAAGTCAGTCTTTTTAGAGATATTGTATTTCTTAAATAAGTTTTTACACGTTTGAGGCAAGAAAAACTTTTTTCCACTGAAGTACTTGTCGACGGTATTGTCCTAATTAGGGAAAACATTTTAAATGCGTTGGTTAAAATATTTTTATTTTCATTAATTTTTTTTCACTTGCTCTTGCAGCGATATATTCCAATTAGCCGTTGACTTTTTGAAAATATATCCCCACGCATACAAACAGGCCAGTCGGAAAATTTAAACTGTATTCAGAAAGTTTAGCAGAATCTGCCAAACATAAAAATGAAAGGTTTTTAGAGTCTTGAAAGCTTAGTGTCATTTCCATTAAAATATGGTCCAATATTTCATAAAAAAGGGTTCTATACTTAGCCCTAATTTCTTCAGGGGAAAGCTTAGCAAGCTCACGTTTGTAATGATTTATTTCTATAATAGAATTTGCTTTATCAAACATGGTATTAAAAAAAAATTCATTTCTTTTTTTACAGAGCGCCTCACGACAGGGTTTTATATTGGATATGCAAAAATGAATGTCAAAATGATTTTTTTTAACTAACTTCGAATTTAAAGACCAACGAGTTTTTGTAATTGTTAATATACGCCTCGTAGATGTAGATGTAAGAGCATACGTTCGTTTGGCTGAGTGATGAAAAAATGAAGGAATACCACTAAGGCTTGCAAAAAAATTTGACATTTAGAAATATTTTTAAACTTTGCTGCATCAGGACAAATACAGCCTGCGGAGCTTTTTCTTTTTTAATTTAGATGGCCAGACATCACACTTGTGCCATCGTAACATTGCCCTATTATTTAGGTTTATAGTCAAATTAGTCCAAAATTTGATCCAATAGAGAACATAAATTATCCGACGTTCTATCGGAGCTGACATTATAAAATCCTAAGAATGAGACTACTGAACCTTCTGAATTAACGTATCTTAAAATTATGGGCACTGGGAGGTTTGCGTAATATCAGTGATGTCATCCACTTGCACAGAAAAAAACTGTGTGCTCATTATTTCATTTTTTACATGATCATTTAAATAATCAGAAATGCATTCAATTAAATTCAATTAATAATTAATTATTTTGTTTTGAGTAGTTTTCGAGTCATCAGTAAAAACATTTTTAATTTTTTTGTCATGATCTTTTAGTTCTTGGGAATTTCTCAATATTAATAAACCTAAAAGCTTTTTAAAATTCCCCCTATTTATTGACTCGCTGCTCTCATCATGGCCGCGAAAGACTAACTCTTGTTTTGAAAGGTACAAAACTGCGTAAATTACCAAGCACATAAATAGTCTATTTAATCGGACGTTTTCGTTAAAATGTATTTTATATAGTTTAGCATTTTCTTTTAAAGTGACAGCTATAGTGCTTTGATTTTTTACAAATGTTTTTAGCATTAATTCGCATTTTAAATGCTCCGCCGATTCTTCGTGTTTATGTAAAGACCTTCATATATTTAACATACCTGCAAATCCTTCCTTATTCCACACTGAATATTTATTGGAAACTATTAAACAAGGCCAGCAAAACAATTTTTGTAATATTTGACTACTACATAACCATTTGTACGCCGAAAACCAGGATGACGATTAAAACTCTGATCTTGTTGCTTCCATCGATTAAATGGAGTTTCTAACAAAATGCAAACCACATCCGTGATAGGATTCATCAATAATGTAAATTAGTAAACCCAACATCAAATAAAGTTGTAACAACACCATAAATAAATATAACACAAAACAGTCAAGTAAACTGCAAAGGAACTAACCGGTGGCAGCGAAATCCGCGAAAATAAAAGTAAACAACCACCCCAAACTGAACGACACGTGGGTGTAGTGTACCGCGTTAGCAATTCACCGAGAGCGTTGTATGTCGCTGATTAACATTAATCTTCCATGCGGTCGACGTCATCACGTACGCGTTGTCATGGCAACGTAGTAGGAAAATCGTAAACTAAACATAACACCTCCAGCAAAGTCGAAGCGGTTTGTGCCACTGTTATAGTTGTTATAATAAAGTTGGATTGGAAGTTTTAAAAAGACATGCCGCCAACGGTCAAGTAAAATATTTATTCGAGATGTATAGTTTATTTTTTGCCAATTGGGTAAATAAATGAATGTAAAAACTTAAATTTTAACAGATATATAATTAATATAGTTAGATGTTTGCTTGTTTATTTTTCCTGGTGAAGTAGCACTTCGTCTACTTCACCTGAATAGCCGCCACTGAAACATTATTGGTCATATGGGAATTACCTGGGAATGCTTTGGGAAAAATCCAATACGGCGCAACAAGATGGCAACCTAATGAGACGTTAAAAATTATTACTGAAAAAACTAATTTCCTAATTTATCTCAAATTTTGCATAAAAATCAAGTGTTATATAGGAATGAATTGGTAACATTTTGATATAAATCCGAGATAGCAAGATGGCGAAACAAAATAGGTTCATGTATCAAACAGACATACTAAACACTTCAGCCGAATTTTAGCATCAAAACCACGAAAGAAAGTACTTAACCTTTTCGTCTATAAAATAACATGAAATAGGAAAAAATGCTTTGGTTACATTTTTTCCATGATTGTCAGTTGCAAAATAATTATCAAGAAAGTTTATGTCATTTTTGTTCTTGCACTTGTGCCTTTTGCCAAATTTCGGTCATTTTTCTGTTAAATGGTTTTACTATTTTTATACGGCGTTTATGACATAGAAGCTTCTACTCTCTCATAAAATATGAGTTAAATATGCAACAAAATTTTTTTTACTGAATATCTACTTATCCGACAACTGTGTTTTTTAAAAACCACCTTCTATAAAATTATTACAATTACTATACATTTTTAAAATAATAGTTTTGTTTTATTGCAACTTTTGGTAATTTGCTTATATTTTTTAAACATATAAAGTAGTATTTACTGCAGTAAAAACTGTAATAAAGCTATGTTATACACCCAGGGGTATTAAAAGCACATACTTAGTTCAAAACTCAAAAAAGAACAATATTTAAACCAACCATCAGGAAAACTCTCAGATCATTTTTCGGTACTACCCTGTATTTTTAGAGAGTTCCCTTAATAGAAAAAAAACTGTTTATTATGACTTTCCTAATAACATGTTAAAATTTCAAAAAATCGGTTGGTCCATAGAAGCTCATAAAATGGATCAGATATTCTTTAACATTTTATTTTAAAACTATTTACAGACCTATATAACACGAGTAAGCATTTTTTTGAAAAAATCACCTTCCTAAATTTTTGCAGATCTTTATGTTTTCTAATCCTTTAACCACGAAAACCGGGTTCTCCCATTTCTATCAGTCTGTCAGTCCGCATGCACGCGGCATAGCTGAAAAACTACTCATCCGGTTGACTTCAAGTTTTGGCAAAAAAATCAGGGGTCATATGGGAATAAAATAGTTACATTTCTTTAAATATCCAATTTGGCAGAACAAAATGGTGGTCTCACTAAATGCAAAAAAATCATTATTAAGAAACTGCTTATCGAATTGACAATTGATAAACTAGAAAAAATTTTATGTAAATCCAATGTGGTGGAACAAAATGGCGTATTAATGAAAAATGAAAAGCTCATTTCCACTTGATATTTTGCACAATAATCATGTGATAAACAGGGATATACTTGCAAATTTTGTATGGCTAATCATATATAGGAAAACAAAATGAATAAATAATATGTTTAAATATTCGGTAAAATTCCGTTACCTGAAATAAAACCTCCTTTTTATGGAGAAAAATAATAAAGAACATAATTTATTTTCTGTAGACTATCTAAATAATGTTATGCAAAATAAGTAGTAATAATATGAATAAATAAATTAACAACTTGAAATATATTATATTTTATACGATTTGTATAAATAATTATATGCTTCCTCTAAACAGGTAAAATTCTATATGAGAGAAATCGTGGCTAAAGGTGAATTTACCGACCATCTATATTATTATACTCCCATTATCACTAAATTGAGAAGAATTTTAAAACTATCTTACTCTTTAAAATGCATTTATAAATGGTTCGAGTCTAGAAATATGTGCTTAGAATACTCCACGCTTCTGATACTTTTAAATGTTGTATATGCTATGGAACATCTAGTAAAATCTATATATTTAAAACACTAAGCCAGATTTTTTAGCAAGTTCGTGAGAGAGTTGTACTGCACCAATTTACATGACTTTTTTCAAATAATCGTCTGGTTACCGAGACCTTTCAACACTATTTTTTTATATTGTTTTATTGCGTATTTCTTCTATAAAACCAATATTATGTTTTTCTTCAATAACATTTCTGGATATTCTTATAATTCCACTGGAAACTCATCGCGCCATCTAACGGAAAAGTCAGAACACTATCTGACGGGCTAGCTATTAATAAATGAAAAAATTCGTAAAAGTGTCATAAAAAGTCATTAACGCAAATAAAAATAAACCTCAACAGAAAACGTTTCTTTAAAATTTGTTCAGGTATGGATGTATATTAAATAGGCAGAAATTTAAATAGAGACCAGTATTAAAAAAAAAACAAATTTTAATTTATTGGATCGACTGCTAAATGACCAAACCGCACTGATCAGTTCACAATCAAAAATTAATATTGTGTAGGTAACAACATATGTTCTGTTATCTATTCAGGATACTTCTTATGTATGTGAAAAAATCAAAATATAAATCAGATACCTACAACAGTGTGTCTTCCTGTTTTTGATGTATCGTACTGGTTCTTGACAAGATATCTCACGATGTTTATGTATACTGCAAACTCCAAAAGTCTAAAATAAAACAGTTTTTATTTTTCAATAAATATTACTTGAAACAATGATCAATTTAACTAGGAAAACTAAAAACTTAAAATGAATCTTAAAATTGTTTACAATTAATTGGACATCTATAATTTGGTCAGTTTCTATGATTTCTGGGGCCAATCGGGAAGAATTAAGGTGTAACTGACAAGCTTGCATTGACAAACCACAAAACAAATTCGTCTGTATTTACTTTGGTGTAAAGGAAGTGGTGCGACATGGCAGAGAATTTGTGTGCACTTGTGTCAGTCACTAATTCTCCGGACACATGTTGTGCATGTCGATGCAAACTATTCCTTGTATTAAGCAGGTTTATTTTTACAGGCCTGCTTGGCATTGTTCGTGATAAGGAGATGCGGACATGAAGTATGAAAAATGAAGTTTATTTTGTATTGATTTAATTTCTAAATTTAACACAAGAAGTGGTTAATAGTTATTAGATGTTTGATGTTTTGCTTGATACTAGTTTTGGTGGCTTATTTTTTCCAGCGAAGCAATGGACTGTTGTGAATAGTGGTTAATAAATGAACAAATAAAACAAAAAGAAAATAGCAATTCTATCACAGAATCTAGGAATGCCTTATCCCAAAAACCTCCTATCTCTACATATTAGTAATAATATCGTAGATTGAAATTTAATTTAGAAAATCTATTTCTAACTAACCGATTCGATAAGTACCACAATAGCTCTTTTTCATATCTACCGACATTACAGGCACTTCGTTGCGTGCGCACAATGAAGTAGAGAAATAAGAATAGCTAATAAGTAAAATAAATTTTGTGATGATAGAGATATGCGAACCTTAAAATTATTGACAGTAATGCTTTTTTTACACAAAATCCATTTTTATTTTGCATTTTCGCCAGAACGGACAATTGGCCCTAATAAATTCAAAATGCCCTAGTTCCCAAAAATTGATACTGATCTATGTAACAAAGCGTACTTTTACAGGGAATTACAGTATTTTGAATTTATAGAGATATTCGCTAAAAATCAATGGTATGTGAAAAAAAAAAGAGTTTTTTGCGAAACTGGTAAGATTTCAAGCTATTAGAGTTGCAAATCAGTCACCATTGTGTACCATTAATCAGTTTTGGGCCGTTTAAATACTTCAAGATTACAATTGGTTCCATATTAACACAATATCGTGTGGTTGAAATGCTTAAAGCGCGGCCAAAATGTGTTTAATTTTGCCGATGTGATCTGGTAACCAATAATAGTGATAGTATTTTCGGAGAAATTCTTAAATCAATTAACAAAAATACTTCTAAACTTCATTGAAATTACTTTCCGATGTTTCGCCTGAAAAATGTGTTCCTTACTTATGCATCTTTCGTTTTCCTCAAGTCTAGTAGACACAGACCGTCCAATTTTACTTATATAAACTTTATCGCAGGTACAAGGAATTTTGTAAACTTCTTTTGATTGCAAAGGAAGTACATCTTTTGGTGTATTTAAGCATTGCCCAAACTTTTTCGGTGTACTAGAGATTTTGGGAATGTTGGATCTCTGCAGAATTCTTGAAATTTTATCTGTGGTACCCTGAATAACAAACTGAACTACTTAATGGTTAAGTATCCAATACTTGTTTAGGTCTGGGATTATTATAATACCTAATTGAAAGCCTAATATTTTTAGTGCAATATCCGTTTGATTTTAAAATTCCAGTCAGTTTGTCTGTTTCTTCCGGAATTGAATTTGTATCACGTATTGATAAAGCCCTAAAAACTAATGAATTGATGACGGATTTCTTTTGACATGGATGATGGTGAGAACCAAAATTTAAATATCTATTCGTATATCTCGATTTCCTGTAAACCGTATGACCTAGGGTATCCTTTTCTTTCTTTTGTACTAACACATCAAGGAAGGGAATGGCACCATATTGAATTTTATATTAGAATGCTGCTGGTTTAGATGAGCTAAAAATTTCCTTATCAAGCCACTTTTAACAGCAATTCAAATATACTTATTAGGAATATTCACCAACAGTAAATTTTAAGTAGTCAAATATTTTATAAAAAGGGCATATATAAATACACAACCAAGCCTAAGGAAGCTTAATGTTAATAAACGTATTTTAAATTTTAACAAAGTACTTTTAACTTCACAATTTTATTAATAACACAACTTACAAATAAGTACAATGACAAATAGTGTTTTTTTTCCATAGATGATGAATATTGTTAAAAAATGCAAAAGAAGTTAAATGAATTGCTGTTGTTGCTTGTACCGACAGTACAAGCGATTTAAAAATGCATAAGTTATATTTAACACTGAAACTGAGAACATATCATCCTGTTGGGTTCTTTAAAAAAGAAGACTGGTATAACTAAATAATTCAAAGATGGCTTCCTTGATAAAAAAAACTCTATATATATGTTATATATAATATATATATATATATATGTACAAAATACATTGTCTAACCGATTAGTACGCACTTCTCGAAGAAGAAACTTTGAAACTTAATAGTTAAAAAAAAAAACGAATATATATATATATATATATATATATATATATATAATAAATTTAAGAATTTTAAAAATAAAATACTACAGATCTTAAATCACACTGACGCATCTAATTCAACATTTTAAAACTAAAGAAAATACTAGAAGTCATAGTATAATCAATTTTTTTTAAATAAAATCAAAAACCGCTTTAAGTCATACATTCAATATAATTTCTATAATTTGCTCCAATGTCATGTTTTGCGTGGTCATTTTGAACATTTGGGATTATTTCATTTTGCATGCCCTCGATAACATCTTCAAAAGGATTATCATCTGTGCACATATTGCACAGTACAAAACATGCTGTTTTAAAATAAAAAAAAATCAATGTTTCGTGACTAGGTGAAAAATCTTTGTTTGAGAAACCCTATTGTGTGTTCAACTAACATTCGACAGTGGCTGTGTCTGTTAAACATTTTCTGTGCATTTGAGAGTTTGCCAGTGCCTTAGAATGGTGTTAATAGATTTCTTAAACAATCTGTCTCCCAAAATAACCCAATCCCTGCATTGTGTGTCAATATAATTAATAAAAGGACTGTTTCTAAAAAGTTTAGCGTCAAGCACACTTCTAGGATGGTCGATAAAATACGTTTATTTTATTAAACTAATATGCTGCTTTGCAGGATATTGTTGATCAAAATATTTCTTTGTGTGACAAACATTTCAAACCTCAACTATTTTATCTTAAAAATAAATTAAAATTTTTGAATTGTTTTAATATCTGTTTTAATAGCTGAGCTTTCACTTATGTGGTTTGTCACACACAGTCGCCTACTTCGAATAACAACAAATTAATTGAGTTGTTACAACCTTGCAAAATATGAATTAAAATAGCTGCTTAGAAAATGGAAATGTCACAGACATCTACATATTATACAAGTATTACCTGTAGAGAATGATTTTTTTTTACTTAAATAGGAGTCGGAATCATCACTGGGACTGTCTAGTCTGCTATGGGTCCCATCGATGCAACTAATAACTCCAGGAAATCCCATTTTTGAAATTCCATTGTAATGGCAACACTGTATTCCTTCAGAGTATGAAGTAATGTGTTGAAGTGAAAGTTCCGATAAAAATTTAGCAACATTATTTTATGATGCCAAAAGTGTGATGCCAAGAAGTGTGTTGCCTTACAAGTCGAACCTATTCGCCACATCACTAATCGATATTAACTGATTGTTAGCGGACCACATAAATGCCAGAATACATTTTACACTTTTAAACCTATTGTTGCCAGGGTCTTTTTTGGGATAACACACTGATTGCTCAAGGTCTCTAGCAGAGTTCCCGCAAATCTTGAAACAAAAGAATATAATAGAATATAATGTAATAAAAGTTTCTTGCAAATCGGAGGATGTAAGAGCTAATAACAGAGTCATTACTATTATTAAATAACTTTATTTTTGTGAGCATTACACTTTCTAGGTTGATATCTAATTATAAACAAAAAAAAAAAGAAAATTAAAATAGGTATGAATGTATTTGGTTTATATAGTATTGAAATAGTACTGAAGTATCGAAATGCTAGGATATATTTGTCACTTTGATAAATGGATAATAAGTAGAATTTTTTATTTATTATTATTTCGAGCAATGCTGTAAGTAAGAAGTTAAATATTCTGACAATATCAGGACATCATTAAAATGTTTAATATGGATATAATATTTTTACTGACCGATCACAAAGCTATTGCTGAACCTACTTAAAAAGGCCCAATAACCTGTTTTTTATTCTATAAGAATACAGTTTCTGCTACAAAATTTGTATTTTTACTACATTTCTGTTAGCAGAATATTGGAAACAACTTCGACAGCATTTTCGTAGCTCTCCGAACTCCGAAGATGATAACGATGAAGAACATATTTTATTCAAATCGATTTTGCACACGAATGAAAAAAGTAAAATTAATAAAAAAAAAACAAAAAAAAACCAAATCAAGGTCAAAATTTAAGCAACAAAATTTGGAAATTTAAATGCCTGGTTACAGGTCAGGCATGCCTAGAAAAATTATCCAAAAACAGTTCAACCTCGAGAGAGCGGGTTCTTTATTTGAATTCCACGTCAAAATATTTCACTTGTGATATTTCTATCACTGGAACTTCATAACTTACATAATGTATGTTCATGGCAATATCGTTGGCTCACTATTGCAAATAAAATATTCCTTGGGTGGTCGCGTTATCCGGATAAATATTTTTATATAAACCCCTCCAAGTTATGAACTGATTAGTTTTGCCACCAGCCCTAAATGAATTGCCCTAGCGGTGAAACATATTAGTACATTACGATAACAGCATACCCACAATGTACAGGGTGGTCCAATAATAGAGGAGGACGTCGACTGTAGCTCGGGAAACGTTAATGTTAGAACTTAAGGAAAAAATATTTGTAGGTGAATCGGCCAAGAAAAATCGTTGTAAATTATTTTCAAATTCAAAAGTTGGCCGCTAGAGGGAGTAACAGCTAAACAAAAGGGTAAATGCCAATTTTCTCTTAAATTTCCATATTTCAGGTATGTTGAATATATAAGCATTGTATTCTTCAACGAGTTACGCACTTATATGCTTCAAGGGCATTGAATAGTGAAATAAAAAATCCAGGTCCGCATTTAAATTAAGAACAATGATAATGGTCTCTCGAATTCGAAACGTTATAAAATGAACCTTACTGTTTTGTAAAGGAGATAAAGTGACAATGACAAAGTGGAAATTACTTTCATCTCTCATTTCAATTAATCCTAAAATCTTAGGAAAACCAATAAACTGGAAAAAACCTAGGCTACAATAGAAACTTTAGTAATCTTGCATAACTGTAAAGAACAAAACTTAACAAAGCAATAAAACAAAAAATACTAAAACTCAGTCTCATAATCACATAACCTTCGCAATAAAATAGTTTAGCTAGGCAGGGAGAGGCAAGGCAGAACTCGGTTTAAACCGAGTTCTACCTTGCTCCATCGAAACAACAAAATAAAAACGAAATGAACTAACAACTAACAACTAACGATAAACAAACAACAAATATATTTGAAATTACGGAATTTCTACTTTCGCAAATGCTCAAAATTGTGGCCATCATTGTCCATACAAATTTGCAATATTTCCTGTGTCGATTGACTTCAAATTTTGACCACCAATTAAGAGTCATATAGGGATGATTTGTTGGAATTAGCTGGTAAAATTTGGGTACGAATCTAAAATGCCGGAACAAAATGGCGGTATAATAAAATATTTAAAAATTCAGCCTGAAAAAACCACCTAATGGATTGATTTCAAATTGTGTGCCATAACTAATTGTGGTATAGGTCTCAAATAGTAAAACTGTGTTACTAATTCAAGATAGAGGAACTAAATTGAGGCCAAATTAATTTTTTTTAATCGTGAAAAAGTCACCCTCTCCTGTTTTACATATCTTCACGTTTTAGCGTCCCTACATGCCAAAACACATGTTTTATCAATTCCGTCTGTCGATATTTTGACCAAAAATTAAGGGTCATGTGGTGATGACCTGGTAATATTTTGATAAAAATCCAATATTGTTAAAAAAAATTGTTAGGGTGGTGTATTATTTGGGGTTCTGATCCAGTAAAAGAACAAGTCATTTTTTAAGTTGTCGACGTTTCGCAACTTAATTATTGCATCCTCAGGACACATATATAGATCCTATATCCTGCATGAGACCCATATTATCAGTCTTTATTTACTCCGTTGGTCGGCATATTGTTATGTTAGAGTGGTGTATTATTTGGGATTAGAATCTAGTAAAGATAACAAAAGTCTATTTTTTAACAATCGACGTTTCGCAGCTTTATTGTTGCATCCTCAGAACACATATACAGATTCTATATACTGCATGAACCCCATATTTTCAGTTTACCTAGTCCGTTGGTCCGCAGATATTTCACAGGTATTAAGTTTCTAAATTGATTTCGTTAATGACCCTCTTGTTTTTATGTTAGAGTGGTGTATTATTTAGGGTTAGGATCAAGGAAAAGAAAAACAAACGTCTTTTTTTAAATGGTCGACGCTTCTCAACTTTATTGTTGCATTCTCAGGACACATAGATTTTATATCCTGCATGAAACCCATATTATCAGTATTTACCTAGTCCGTTGGTTCGCAGATATTAAGTTCATAAATGGTTTTCGTTAGCGATCTTCTTGTTGTTAGATTGGTATATTTTTTGGGTCTAGGAAATATATGCGGACCAACGGAGTAGGTAAAGACTGATAATATGGATTTCAACTTAACTTTCAACTAAATTTTTTAAAAAATCAACTGAGAAAAATCTTGTTCAGTTGACTTTAAATTTTGCAGAAAAATTATATGTAAAAATGGGATAAACAGGTTCGAATTCAACAAAATGGCGGTATGTGTCAATGTAAAAACTATGTATTAAATTTATTTTAAATTATACACAACCAAGTCTGGCATAGGTAAGAAAATGGTAAAATATATAAAAAAATTGAACAAAATGGCGGCCAATAAAAATGAAAAGACAGTATATGTAACACATATATACCGTGACTATGAACTGAATTAAATTGAGTCACACGTTATTTTTCTATAAACTTTCATGATTTTGATTTTTGGTAATTTTACCTTAACACGTCAATAATAGAATGAGTTATAAAATTTAACACTTTTCTCAGCCAATAGTATTTTTAAACATTTTATTAGGTCTTTAATTTGTTTTGCTATTTAGATTTCGCATAACCCCTATTCCTATTTTGTGGAAAATTTAAATTCAACTAGATAAGTAATTTTTTGATACTTGATAAAATTTGAAATACGTTGGGAAGCTAGATTTTGATCTATACCGTGCACACACAGCAGAACTCCGAACCTATGAAAATGTGGCAAAATGTTTTTCGTTATCTAGAGGCTCTAAAATACAAAGATCGGCCCAAAAACCTAAAACGGTGATCTTCCTCAGATAAATAAAAACAAAGTACATTTTAATAAATGTAGAAACAACGTCTAGTAAGAAACAATACACTAGTCTGCATATTTTTCCAAAAGTTATAATCTGTAGAGGATAACTAAAGTCTCAAAGGGGTATATAAAGTAATAAAAATCATTTTTACTAAAATATATTTTTCATAAAGAATGTAGAAGTAGCATTCAAAAATGTAACTATAACATATCACGATAATATACTTTTTTATTAGCAAATGCTATCCCAATCCCCCTATCAATAAAATAAAAAAACATTATACGAGGTGTTCAATAAGTCTATTAGCTCCCTTGTTATAAGGAAAAATGAAAAAATTAAAAAATGATAGGATAAAAGATTTGCACAATTATACATGATGTTTCAGCAAAAGGGTAGGAAAACGTAATGATACTTTTTTCATTTGATAGTCTCTCTATACGTTTTAATTATGTGTAAAAGTATAACTAAAGTACGAGAACTGACACAGTTATAGTAAAGGAACGGTTCTTGAGTTTGGGTTGAGTCAAAGTAGAAGTACTTTCTGACGTCATCTCAAGGAATTTAAAGGCAAGTAAGTCACGTAAAGTTAAATAAATTATTGTGTATTTTTTTTTAAATTCGCGGTTTTCTTCTCGCAATATTGAAAGAATCAACAAACACTCTAAATCAAACTGTATTTTTTATTAATTTAATAACGCAAAAAATTTTCAAATTTTTCAAGTAATACATTTTACATGTCTCTTTATCCTTATTAGCAAATAAAAGAGCCAGTAGACCATTCCGCTGTCCATATGTGTCTAAAAATAAAAAACAAGTCTGACACCCCCAAAAGTAATCCAAATCCTCTTAGGACCGGTCTTTTGTGTCGAACCGTCACTGGTTTAATATCAATACGTTTTATCACACCCTGGATGGGTTTGCGTCTCACATTTTGTCCGTCCATCTGCTGGATGGATTTTAATTTAGGCCAAAAATAAAAAGATACCTAAATCTCCTTTTCAGCTAGTTGTTTAAACCTTGTTTAATGAAGCACAATAAACGGTTTACGGATATCTTTTAGAAAGCAAAGAACTTTTGTTCTTTGTTAGGACAGATAACAAATAGTGTAGCGAAATATATGAGACACACCATCGGTATATGTTTAGTAGAAGAAATCTCACTTTAGTAAACTAAAAGCTGTCTTGCATTTTAAGATTAATTCAGACTATCATTAAAACAGAACTATTTGAGAAAATTTGCTAGTCACAATAAAAACATTGCTAGGTATTGAATGGCCACACAAGATGAAGACGACTGACTAGAAGATTTTAAATATTTTGTAAATCTAATAACTTCCATTTAGTTTTGGTAAAAACAATTACTATCTTATGCACAGGGTATCTCCTTATATTCTACCCCCCTCCCCCCCCCAAAGCTTTTATTTTTAGAGACTGAAAAAAACTTTAAATAGAAATGTTGTAAAAAATTAACCTCCAGGATTTTTTATCAGAATAAACAAATGAACATTGCAAACTACCAACTTTTGCTTCTCTTTTTTTTAATGGAAAACTCGATTTATTATTTTTTCATTAGAATCTTCATAGTCATTAAATTTCAACAATATATACATATTATATATTCACTCGAACCGATATTTCAATCATGGGCGGTTTCTCCATTTGTTCATTTGTGCAGTGAACACCCAACAAAATTTCATAAAGACATATTGTTTGAAAATAATATGAATTTTAATTATTTTCGAAAATGTTAAGATTCCTTTGCTTCAGACACCACGGAACATTTTCATTTTAACAAGCGATATTCGGAATAAAAGCGCGAATTATATGCGGGCACATGTGGTTAGAAAGAGAGGTAGTCAAATTCGTGAAGCAGACAACGCGGCTGTTATTTTATATGTTAATTTTAGCATGTTCGAGTGCATTGCACGAAAACATAATTTCTGTGCAGCATGATCTTGTAATCGTAAAGTAGAGTCGAAAATGGAATTGTGCTCGCTGGAATTTATTAAAAAAAATCCGAAATTCCGAACTCGAAAATAATTTTGTTTAAGATTGTACTATAAAAAATAAAAGATTTAAAAGCATTTTGGAAGTTGAACGGTATGAGAAAAGTTTGTGGTTATGCGGATGTGATAAGTTACATGCATTATTTTGCTTTCTTTGTATAATTTTTCCGAATAATAAAGAAATTACAGAATAGACAAAAACGGATGTTAGGGATCTATCTCATTTATCCACGCGGATTAAAAAAACTGGTAAATTTTCTTTACCTGGAACCCTCGATATGATTTTTTTCCATTTATTAGGAATAGTGAAGTGTGACTCAATTTAGTTCAGTACATAGTCACAGTAAATATGCATTACATATACTGTCTTTTCAGTTTTATTGGGCGCCATTGTGTTCCATCATATTGGATTCCTACTAATATTTTACCATTTTCTTTCTACTTATGCCACACTTGACTGTTGGACATAATTTAAAATAAACTTAATAATTAATTTTTACATTGACACATAACACCATTTTGTTACATCATGTTGAATTCGAACCAGTTTATCCCACTTTCACATTTAATTTTTCTGCAAAATTTAAAATCAATTGAACAAGATTTTTTACGTTGATTTTTTAAAAATTGTATTTAGCCGCTATTTTGTTTCGCCATCTTAAATTGAAATCCATACTATCAGTCTTTACCTACTCGGTTGGTCCGCAGATATTTCCCAGCCTCAAAAATATACCAGTCTAACAATAAGAAGATCGTTAACGCAATCCATTTACAAACTTAATATCTGGGAAATATCTGCGAATTAACGGAGTAGGAAAAGACTGATAATGTGGGTTTCATACAGGATATAAAATCTATATATGTGTCCTGAGAACGCAACAATAAAGTTGCGAAACGTCGGCAATTTAAAAAAAGACTATTGTTGTTTTTTACTTGATCCTAGCCCCAAATAATATACCACTCTGACATAAAAACAAAGAGATCGTTAACGAAAACCATTTAGAAACTTAATATCTGGGAAATATCTGTGAACCAACGTAGTTGGCAAAGACTGATAAAATGGGTTTCCTGCATGAGCTATATGTATACTGAAGATGCAACAATAAAGTTGCGAAACGTCGAAAAATTAAAAAAAGTCTTTTGTTTTTTTTCTGGATCCTAACCCCAAATAACACACTACTCTAACATAAGAACAAAACATTTTTATTTAATAGAATAATAAACAGGTCTCTTTGAAAAATATGGACCATTTTTTCCAATTTTTCCCATAAGAACAAAAGGACCATTAACGAAAACCATTTAGGAACTTAATATCTGCGAACCAACGGAGTAAGTAAAGACTGATAATATGGGTTTCGTGCAGAATATAAAATGTATATATGTGTCCTGAGAATGCAACAATAAAGTTTCGAAACGTCGACTAATTAAAAATAGATTTTTGTTTTCTTCACTAGATCCTAACCGCAAATAATACACCTCTTTACCTTAACAACAAGAGGATTGTTAACGAAAACCATTTAGAAACGTAATACCTGGGAAATATATGCAAACCAACGGACTAGGTAAAGACTGATAATATGTGTTTCATGCAGGATATAGGATCTATATGTGTCCTGAGGATGCAACAATTAAATTCGAAACGTCGACAATTTAAAGAAAGACTACTACTACACCACTCTAACAATTTTTTTTAACAATATTTACTAGAATATTACGAGGTCATCCCCATATGACCAATCGCGTAAGTAGTATTTAAGCTATGTCGCGAACTCACAGACAGATCGACAGACGGTCAGATAAAATTGATAATACATGTTTTTTTGGCATCTAGGGACGCTAAAACGTGAAGATATGTAAAACCTGAGAGGGTGATTTTTTTACAATTACAAATATTTTATTTGGCCGCAATTTTGTTCCGTCGACTTGTATTAGTAACAGAGTTTTACTAGGTGAGTCCTATACCATCCACCAGTCCCATACCTATAGTTATGGCATACAATTTGAAATTAATCCATTAGGTAGTTTTTTCAGGCTGAATTTTTAAATATTTTATTATACCGCCATTTTGTTGCGCCATCTTGGATTCGTACCAAAATTTTACCAGTTGATTCCAACATAATACCTGATTTCACTAAGCCGCCATTTTGTTTTGCTATACTGGATTTTTACCTAAATATTACCAGATCATAGATGATGATTAAGATAACTCTTATTTTTTGGACAAAATGTGATGTCAATCGGGTTAAATTTGAAGCTGTGCCGCAAACTGACAGACAGACAGACCGACAGACGGGCAGACGGAATTGAATAAACATGGCATCTAGAGACGCTTAAACTTGAAGATATGTAAAACCTAAGTGGGTAATTTTTTTCACGATTACAAACATTTTATTTAGCCGCCATTTTGTTAAGCCACCTTGAATTAGTACCACAATTTACTAGTTGAACCCTATACCACAATTTGCTATGATACACAATTTGAAACAAATCCATTAAGTAGTTCTTCAGGCTTAATTTTAAATATTTTATTAAGCCTCCTTCCTGGATTCGCACCAAAATTTTACCAGTTGATTCTGACATAATACTTTGATGTTTGTGCAAAATTTGAGATAAATAGAGTAGTAGAGTTTTTAATAATATATTTTTTTATATTGCCCTAGGCCGCGTAATACAAACTGAAATCAAACCATTAAACAGTTTTTTCGGGCTGAATTTTTAAATATTTTATCGAGCCGCAATTCTATATTCGTACCAAAATGTTACCACTTGATTCCAAAATAATACTTGATGTTTTTGCAAAATTTGAGATAAATTGGATGAGCAGCTTTTTAATTATAAGTTTAATGTTAATTCTGGAGAGAATTTGCTAACTGGTCCTGAACCACCTACACAACATACTACATCTACATAAGGTTTGTGCGTGGTCATTTGTAACGAAATTGATTTTTTTACCATTTTCTTTATGTCCTCTGTATTTCCTAACAATATATTTTTAATTAAGTTTTTGGTCGTATTTTATCTCTTAATTTTATTTATTACTGTTATAAAGTATGTATAGTTACCACAAAAAACATTTTAAAACTTTCAGTGGCTTCACATGGCTTTCCTTGTAAACTAGAAGTGGAGGGTGTAAAAAAATTGCAATATATTTAAGTTTAGCAGAACTCACACACACTGACGGAATGCGGTCCTTATATTTTGCATACTCACTTACTTTACAAGTTATTATCATATCGTAATGGTTTTGATAAATCTATGATTATTAAACGAATTCATTAGTAATATATCTTTTTAGCTTTATCGCTATAATGAGCAAGACATGCTGGCCATTAATATGTCTCACGAGTTGAGTCAACAATTAATGATGCGAGATCTTTCGTCGGTCCGCGTTTCGATAATGGTGGTTCTATTTAGGTTGTCAAAATAAGATGTCAAACTGCGAAAAACTTCCATAATTTTACGGTTTTCTATGTAACGGCTCCCTTTCTTAGTTAAATAATGAATAACATCTAATGTAATTTCGCCGTTTTATTTTTTTTTTAATTTTGGCAATGGCGGCAAAATTTGTCATTGAAATGCTAACATTTATATGTGTTTATTTTAAATCGGTAAAGTCTAGTTTTGACTAAGGTTCCCGGACGAGTAACTTTATTTCAGTTTCCCGTGAGGAAAAGTCAGTACCCACCCGCACTTCACCAACCCCTAGAAGATTGACTATTATATAACACCTTAAAAATTAAATTCACGTAGAAAATTTGACTTAAAAAATAATAGTTCTACTAGGAATACTCGTAAAATTAAGCAGAGATTTCTTTTTGTCTAGGGTTTTTTTGATAATTATGTGGTTATCGACAATTATCCTCTTAAATCTCAGTTGGTAGAGAAGCCAAAAAAACGTAAATGATCGTGACCAATAAGCCCAATATATTTAATTAATACTGTATTCTATATATTTAATTATTTTTTCTTTTTATTATTAGTTGTCGAGAAAAATGTCAATTTCGTTATACGGATATCTATATCTATGTTGAAAAATGAAGTCCTCTTAATACTGTTGCTTTACCCAGTATGTCGACGACGTGGCAACAACAAAAGAACTCCTCCAATTATTTTTTTACAGCTCTAGAGGATTAACTCGACCCGCTTGAAACGGTGTCCATGGAGATCTAATCGCCAACACAGACCATTACTCTTTGTCACCCGCCCTTCCGCGGCTTATAGACTACAGCACCCTAAAAACGTTATTACGATTATCGCGCTTTTAATCTATTGTTTGAAAGGGTCAAATCAAACATAAATAGAAGAAAATAAAAGCCTTCTACAGGGTGTATCAACGAAATCGTATATTGATACTGCATCATATCGGTCCCGTAAAACATTTATGTAAAACACAGGTTTATACAAACAGACCCCTATGTATATTTTTCTTTTAATGAATGAAAAAATAAGATAAACACAAAAGTTGTAGGATTTATCACAGAGTGTTTCGAAAAAAGGTGACAAAATAAATTTATTTTTAAACAAAACACCGTGTTCATTTTACATCCATTATCTCTTTGGTGATTTTAAATAGACTACATTTCTGGAGGACAGAAGGTCACAGGCAGTCACAGCACACGTCTTCTGTCCGTCAAATGCTAGGAACTAGGTTCATGTTTAAAACCCCACAGACCACGGCTCATAATATGCAACACTGGTTCGTCATACTTACTAAAACATATAAGGGACAGAGACAGGTCATTTTGTTACAACTGAAAAAGGAAAAACTTCGAATCACTCACTCTCCCTAAGGAGTTAGGAACCCCTAATTGGGTTAATTGCAAACCTTCATAGGTCGACTATAAGTGAGGGTAAAATGTGCTCTAAGATCTATTCGCAAATTCCCCACTTACAAGTACTACTACTAATAATAATAAAATCGAAACCCGGAGATATTTAATGACGGGTAAAAGTGAGTTTTTTACAACATATGGAAAGTTTTGTCGGTTCCGTTTGTGCTGGAAATGACCAACAATTTTTACTTTAAATAGAACACTCTGTATACTTAAGATTTTTTGAATGTAGGACGAAATTCTAACTACAAACCATTTTCACTTATCATTTTTGTAAGTTTTATTCTTAAATCTAGAGTGTCATGAACCCCCTCTAAATGCCTTAAATTATCGCTAAAAATTAAAGAAAATTATAATTTGACAATTTTCTTCATCACTGTAATTTATATGAGAGGTTTATCATGAAAAAATCGTTTCTGTTTAGGGCTTCATGAGACCACAAGTCTAATCTTGGTCTGGTCTTGGGATGAAGATCTAGACCAAGACACGTAAATCATCTGAAGACCAATACCATGACTTGACTCTCAAGACCAAGACTGCGTCTTAAGAGTCTTGTCTTGGTCTTGGTCTTGAAACTGAAATTAGCAAACACTTGTACCATCATCATCAAAAGTATCCGGGACAAAAATTATTCAACACAAGTTTAAAATCATAATGGTAATTTTTCCATTTATCCTAAAATGCATAGTTTAACAAATATTTGACACTAAACATTATATACTTATATTAGTCCAAGAGCCATTATGATGCTGTCCCATTTACTTTTGGTGACGATGGTAGATCAAGACCAAGACCAATATTAGGCAAGTCTTGTCTTGGTCTTGGTCTTGCGAAGCCCTGCTTCTGTTTAAATAATTCAGTTTCTTTGTGGGCCACTGGGTCCAAAAAATTGCTTCTTTTTTCTTTTTTCGATATTCATAAAGCAAGCTTGACTTTTTTAAATAATTTATTCAGAATCTAAAATTTACCTTACATATTGTCGTGAGTTTTATATTTTATTTAAGTCAATACATAATTGGCTATGGACGGTGGAATCAATTAATTTAAATGTTGCCTTATAATCAAATTATGCATAATAAAAAGAAAACTATTCCAGGATCTTAAAGTGTCCACTATTTTCATTTGTTTTTAAATTCGTTACTCAAAAATTTTAATATTGTTCTGCAGTAAGATAATCGTCAAGGAATGTTGGGCTCACAATCCAGAATTCTTTCCCATAACATTCCTAAACAATAATTAAAACACGTTTTTGATTTTTCTCTTCCTGCATTTCGTTCGCCCAATATCTCTTATTTTTGCGACATTCCTCTAATAGTAAAACCGCTCTCCTGTGAACAAAGAATTTTCTTTTATCTCCAGCATGTCTTTCCAAAAACCAGTTTCAATAAACAAAATCCAAATAATGAAGGAATTTAGTAAACAATATTTTTTCTTCGAATTTTAGAGATAATTTAAGGAATTTAGATGGTTCATGGCACTCTCTAGATTTAAAAATAAAATTTACTTTTTTTTTGTCAGAACATCAAAGTGATTTGAACACAGAATGTCGACCTACATTTAATTACTCCCAAATATACAGGGTGTTCCATTTAAACTTCAAAATTTTTCGTAATTTCCTGCTAAACTCGAAGTGACATTTTGTATATGCTGTTAAAAAGTCGGTTTTGTCCATTATTTAATAGCGTTGAGTTTCGATTCTGTAATGCACAGAAGATTTTACAGATATGGATTGCATTTGAGAAATATACGCACATATACAATGTCGCATAAAAGTTTGCAATTTAAATAAAGATCAAAAAACCCAGAAGAAAAAGTTGTTGAGAATTTATAATTTTAACCTTTATGTATTTTCCAGGCTGAATTTGAAAAGAGATTACAAAAATAAATATTGCACCTTTAAAGTCAATTTTTCTCCTTTACAAAATGGTGGATTTTAAATCCGTCACTTCCCCGAAGTGGCGGAGTTGTTACTCCATTTTAACAAGAACTTTACAAGAATCTTAAATCTTCTGTTCAAACAGTCATTATTGTGCTACACAATTGGTTTTGGAAGGTCCAACTGCGCGTCGAACACTTATTAAAAATTATTAAAGTTGTGATGGGACCTCGAAGACGACATTTCGTCTTTTTAAGATTGGTATATTTTCTTGTAGAGGAGGAAAAACATTTATAAAGTTGTAAAATTTATTTTGTAATATTTCTTCAAATGCAGGCCGAAAAGAATAAAAAGGAAAATGACGATTTTCCGTTTTTTACGGATATCTTCGGAGTTAGTCGGAGTTTTACAACCTTGTCAATGGCAGAAATAATCGCGACACATTTCGAACATAACTAACAGAAAGGGAAACCAATTAACTAATTCAATCCTTAAAAACTAAATTGATTTACTAATTAATCTTAAAATGGTATTAAAGAAAAAAGGTATAGATATATATTTCTTGGTTGAGAAACAATTTGCGTCAGCAAAGAAATACCCATGATATTACTTTCCCCTACGGGAAGGAGTAACTAACAAATTTATTGTCATCAAAGATTTAATGCGGTTCAGAAAGCAACATTACTTTTTCACGCCCTTCAAAAGGAGAGTATTCCCCAGGCCCAGCGTAAGACTTTATCTTGTTATTTTATCAAAACTTCAAAGCAATTTGCAAAGGGAATTAAAATGTGTCACTTTGCGTCAGTTGTAACGCTTACAACTGAAAAATAAATTTGAAATAAATTGATGTAGTTGAAAATTGTAATTTAAAAAAATTCTTTTGGACTCAACTTTTTTTAGAGTTATAAAATATTCCCTCATCAACAAAAATTGGTTAGATGATATGTCACGAGCAGAGGGGGGTGGGGGAACGTCCGCACAATCGTAATATGACGCGAGGTCACATTTGAAATAACTTGATCAGTTTTAACTAAGTAAAACGAAAATACTGGTTTAAAATTTGCACTTAATTTATTTTAGAAAAATAAAACAAATGACAACTGTTTCGCCTACACTGTGGCTTCATCAGATGTTATATCTTAAAAAGAAAACAGTTGTCATGTGTTTTATCTTTGTAAAATAAATTAAGTGGAAATTTTAAACATGTGTATTCATTTATTTGGTTAAAATGGATCTCCATCAAGTCACGGCTAGTTCTGTTCAATGCTTGAACAATGTTATTTCAATTTTTGAAAAATTATAGAATTATTTGATTTGCGAACTAAAGGACCAGCTTTGACAAATTAGTTAATTTCTGAACCCCAAAAACTTGATAGCAATTTCACATAATTAATCAGTAATATTTGCGTTCATCACTTAGAGAATTACAATTTTAATTAGTTATATTAAATAATATCACTAAATAGTGAAGTAAATCGACAAAAAGTATAACGATGATTTTGTATTAACATAAATTGCATTAATAAATAAGATTCCTAGACATAATTTTTCTATGTTACTAATAAAATTATTTGTTTGGTCCAGGTTTTGGAGTGTATTATTAGGTAGGAAATTAAGAAAAATGTGAGCTTGATAAGAGAGGATGAGACGATCAAAAATACGCTTATGCATAAATGCAGTTACACATTCACATAAAAACGCTTCAAAACTACACTATAATATTGGTTTTATGATTTCACTTGTTTAATCGTGAAAAAATCACTCTCCGAGATTTTTTCAGGTCCTCAGGATTCAGGCTCCCTAGATGACTAAAAACATGTTTTCTCAATTCCGTCGGTCTGTCAGTCTGCGGCGTAGCTCAAAAACTACTTATCCGATTGATTTCAAAAAATATGTCATGGCCCCGAAAAAACCGGTGCTTTGTAGATATTGTAACATCTATTGAGTATACCAAATTTGGCTTGTTTTTCTTAAAATGAAAAACAAAAATTATTAATTTTTGCAGGAAAACGGCCTACATGAAGAAAATGCTTTCGATTATGTCACAGTATGCCCTCCTGCTCGGAAAAGAAAGGGAATAAGAATTAATCCACAAATTCATCTCTCTTTTTGATTGATTCTTCTGGACTTGGATGTCACAGTAGGTGGTAAAGGCTACCTGTAGTAGTAGACGTCCGATGTTGACTCTAAATTTTGAGCTTTTCTGGCCGAATTTACAAATGTGTGTCTTGCACTGACACTGACACTGAAAAAAATCACCCTTGGAGATTTCTGTAGGTCTTTGCGTTTTATGGTCCCCAGACCTCGAAACACATGGTCTACCATTTCCGTCGGTCTGTTCGATCTGTCTGTGGGCGGGCATAGTTCAAACCTACTGGGTCGATTTATTTCAAATTTAGCTCAATAATTAAGGTTCATATGGGGATGAAGTAGTTACATTTTGGTCAAAATCTAACCTAACGGGTAAAATGGCGGACAGATAAAATACTAAAATATCATAATCGAAAAAATTACTTATGAGCTCAAATTTCGCACAAAATTCGGTGTGATATAAGGATAAACTGATTTTTTGCGGAATGTTATTATGGCGAAAAAAATTTGTAACTTATTGAACTTTTAAAAAATCAGTGTCAAAAAACTATTTGTCATTGGAATGAAATTGAGATAAACTGGTAAAATTTTATCAGTATATTATGTGGTAAGACAAAATGGGGCTCAAGAAAATGTTTAAAAATTCGGTAAAACTTTATTTTCCGGAATAAAACGTTCTTCTTAAGGAGGAAAATAATAAAGAAGATAAATGGGCATATATGTGAGACTGATGTGATTAGTAGAAATTTGAATGAAAAAGATGCATTGTCATAAATTCCTGTTTGCGCATGCGCAAGAACACTGTTTATGAGAGCGGTGATTTTCCGTTTGACAAACAACATACAAATGTGGCAAGAATGGTAAAAAATATATGCAAAATAACTACTAATGAATAAAAAGAATAGAGGTATAAAAAACTGGCTTTTCCCCAGGAGTTTCCTTATAACGATTTCACCACATTAGATGACACAGTTTGTATATGCATATTGTGATATGGCGTTATATCTTTGTACATATTACATACTTTGTAATAAGCGTTTCTTTTCTGAAAAAATTTTATGAGATAAGGTCTGGGTACTTGAGAAAAAGGAAGGTATTTTGTTGTGTTTTAAGAAATAAAACACTAAATATTTTATTCATTTAAGTATCCAAAACAATTATTTACGTATAATTAATTCAATAATTGAACCTAGAATCCGGCAACACAGAATAATAGTTGCGGCACAAGTTGTTTTTCTTAAAATTGGTGCTGTGGACTGATACAGTAATATTCCTGTGTAGGCAGCTACACAAGGCTAGACAATAGAACGGCCAAATATTATGTGTGTCAGTATCAATGCGTACGAGAAACACGAAACGACGTCCAGCTAGCTAATTTTCATAAATTTTTCTTTTTGACATTATGAAAGTCATTAGTGTTTCGTGAAAAACTTTGCCATTGTAGTTTGTTTTCATGTGAGGGGTGCAAAATTTAAAAAAAAAATGTAAATGTGTTTTGTGTTTATTAATTTGGTATTTTATTCAGAAGCTTTGGTTTCCTTATTTAAATAAAATACTATATAAACCTATAAAGGTTATCACAAAGTTTGTTTAGAATAATTAGTTTTATTTAAAATTTAAAATTTTAATACAACAACTAAACCCCCCTGACGCTCAAAACGACTATTTCTGCGGAATTCAGAGAGTATAACTAAAGTTTTGTCGCGCTTCCAAAAAAAATTAAATTATCTGTAAGGTCAGAGCAGCCCTTGAGTGTTGAGTGTTGACTTACGAATTATTAAAATATTTGAAGTTACTTTCCATTTACCCTTTATATTTGCAAATAATTAATACTAAATAGCTATATGCATATATAAACTGTGTTATCTGTGTGTGAAAGAAATCGTTACGAGTGTAGTTCCCAATTTACCAATGTTTGTGATTAAGTAATTAGATTTCACATTTCAAGCTGCAGCACAATGACAGTAAACAAATACAGTCAAAAGCGTTTTCAATTTTACTTAATTCTGCCTTTATCGCTGCATCAGTTAAAGAAAAGGCAGCGACGGTTGCCATTAAGGCCCCGTGTAGCATACAGTTGCCATTTATCAGTGTTTGCAAATAACGGCTCTGCGCCGTAAAGCAAATCTGGGCTATTAAGGCGTCAATAATGACCTGACTACGGCGCTAAAATACATAAATAACAAACGGGGCTGATGCCAACGACGTACGCTCAGATAGACTTTCGAATTTAGTTTACTTTGAAGTGTTTTACCTCCGAATTGTGACTATTTATAACAGTTATGTCGCATTAGAGGGTTCGCAGATGTAATATATGGCAAATAAAATAAATTGTTTTAACTCTTTGCCTTCAGAAGTTTTCATAATGTTTTAGTTTCCATAATATTTGGGGAAATGCTATGCTACATATATGTATCGATTTTGTGAATTAAATTTTTCGTTAAAAATATTAATATATTTTCATTAACTTTATTAGTATATCTTTAACATTTCTTACCTGTAAGATAAATGCGAAGTCATATGTCAACACTTGTTCATTAGCTAGTTTGTAATCCAATGTCATGTCAAGTTATGATAGTTTTCTCATAGCTAATGAGCCTTAAAAACGCATTTGTTTCCGAAATATTTTTCCAATTTTGTCTATGGTACTGATTTTAGCTTAAAAAATACGTTTATATGGCTAGTATTAAATGCCACTTACTCATCGCATCTGACCATAATTCAGACATGTTCACCAACCAATATTTGGTTTGATTTCTAATAGGTACTTGAAATTTTCTATAAGTCAAGTTCCTAAATTGATACCTTAGACTTTGTTTTCGAAATCTTCTTTTGAGTAGGCTGTAGAATTTACCATGTACCGTTTCAAATTACCATGTAACATTTTCAATGTTCAAGATCAACTGTTTAGATTATACGGAGCTAAATGTGAAGTAATTGCTTATATTTTGGAAACCCACCATTATAGCACATGTGTATATATTTAGAATCGTGCTAGTGAGCTCCTTAATTTGATACCCATCATGATAAATTATAAAAATAATAATTTTTTTATGTTGGACAAAATGACGTCTACCATGTCCACTTTTTAGACCAACCTAGCTAAGAACCCACTGCAAGATACAAACGAATCATTTCAGACCTCATTCTGCTCTAATATTAAAGCAAATGTATAGTTGTACAAAAGAGATATACCTCAAAGACATTGGATACGTGGAAGAGCTAAATTATCAAATATATAATTTTTAATGGACTTTGATCAAGTTAGGATACAATTTGCAGATAATTAATCGATTCGACGAAGGTGACAAAATCAAAGAAATATGGCTTACCTGGTCGCCAAACTGGGGTTTGAGATGAGAGGTCACACCATTACATAGCAATTCGTCATCTTGGTTGCAACACTAGTTCATTATGTTTTCTTATACAAATTTACTTTTGCCGGCAGGCACACGGGAAAAGCTGAAAAATATTTATCTTTTGGTTTTGAGGTACCATGCTTGAGAGCGAAGAGAGATGGACGACCGTACCTTTGCACTTGTACTTGTCGACTCTCCGCGCATCTTCTCGTTTGTTGCCATATGCAATATATGAAATTGTCACCAATAGAAACACGAGACATTGCGCGCGATTATTATTTTAAAATATCAATTTGCGTTATTTATATTTAACAAATTAAATAATAACCACACATAATAATTATTTAAGAAAAAGAAAAAATAACTCTTCAATATTTATAAGGACAAAACATACCGCCCACATAAATGATCCATTTTACCAAAAAAAAAAAATCAAAATACATGATAATAAAAACGAAAAACAAAATATGTAGGGTACTTCCCTATGTTCCCAATTAACTACAATCAACAAAAGAAAACTTATTTGTCCGGCAATAGACAAAGCTTAGAGACAGGCCGTTTAAAATTGCCTTTAATGGTTTTGACCGTCACTACGCGTGTGGTACCATCAGCACCTGGATGCAAATATATAATGCGACCCAAGAGCCAACGTAAGGGAAGGAAAGTCCATCTTTTAACAAAACTAAAGTATTTAAATTTATAGGAGTAGCAATATCATACCTCTTACTTCTTTGTGTAAGAGTGTGAAGGTACTCTTTATGCCTGCACTTCCAAAAATCGTGATGAATTGGCCGGACAAGTTGCCAACGCGAAAGCCGCCCAACTTTAATTTCGGTTAAGTCGGTTTCTTGAAATGAATTTAGTGGAGAAATAGTTAAAAAATGACTTGGTGTTAAAGCGTTTAAATCATTTGGATCCGAACTTAATGAGCATAACAAACGTGAATTTAAAACGGCTTCAATAGAAACAAGCGCAGTATAAAATTCTTCATAAGTGAGAATTTGAGTGCCAATAACTCGGACAAGATGTTTTTTAACTGATTTTATTCCGCCTTCCCAAATTCCACCAAAATTTGGGGCAGAAGGAGGATTAAAATGCCAAGTTATTCCTTTTTTTTCAGAGGCAGATCGCATAGTATTAGACAAATATTTCGCAGCGCCCTGAAAGTTTGTACCGCAATCGCTAAATAGATCAGTGACTAATCCTCGTCGGGAAACAATTCGCCTTAAGGCAGCTAAAAAGGCATCAGTTGATAACTCGGTAGCGAGTTTTAAATGTATAGCCTCTGTTGCAAGGCAAACAAAAAGGCAAATATAAGCCTTGAATGTTTTTGCACCTCTAGTTTTACTCAGAGTAATTGTAAAAGAGCCTCCAAAATCTACACTACGGATTTACTAAAACATTTAACTTGATTAACCCGTGCTAAGTCTCCCATATAAGGTTGAGATGCACGAGGCTCACATTTAAAACAACGTATACAAGAAGCTACTGTGTTTCTTATAAGGCGTTTTGCAGACAATATTCAATATTTCTGAGTTACCAAATAGTGCGTAGAAGACCAGGGTGTAGGTACCTTTTGTGAGTATATTCAATAATTAAACGGGACAATTTATATTCACTTGGTAATAAGGCTGGATGTTTATGCTCATAGGATAAAGAAGAATTTACTAAATGTCCGCCCACCCTAAGAACCCCATCTGTATCAATAAAGAGGTTTAATTTTCGATTATATTTTGGAATTATGTTATAATTAACATACTCCTTCGGCTTTGAAAGTTCCGACATTTCTTTGGGGAATGAAATAGACTGGACATATTTAACAAGTAAAGTTATTGCCTTGTTGAGTTCAGAAAAACTAATGAAGCCACTAAGTTTATTGTGGGGGTGTTTGATATTGTGAATAAATCGACTAAGATAAACCACAACATGACAGATTGTTATAAAAGAAGAAAACTTATCTAATAATCAATCAAATATATTATTAGACATTATATTTAAGAAGGCAGATTTCTTTTCCTCTCTAAAAATTTGCTCTGAATGATAATTCGTGACTTCAGAACAAGGTAAGGGATTAGCATTGGTTAAAAGACAAATGGCCCCGCCCACCATTTTGTTTCCTTCATTAGATCGGAACCTAGAATTCCACGAGTTGCATAATCAGCGTGATTTTCTCCAGAAGGTACATGAGCCCAGCAAGTAGAAGATACCTTCTCTTGAATTTGAACAACTCGATTGCTAACAAAAGTGGACCACCTATGAGGAGAAGACTGTATCAAAGACAGAGCCACCGTTGAATCTATCCATGCATGAATTGAGGAAAAATCTATTACACCCACATAACTAACTAGTACTGCATTTATAAAATTAGCTAATAAGAGGGCAAAACAAAGTTCTATCGAGGGATAGAGATAGTTTTTAAAAGAGCTACTCTAGTTTTAGAGCAAATAAAGAATACTTTATTTTTTTATCATTGGTAGTTACGCGAAAATAAGCACTTTCTGAGCTATAGCAGAAACTATGAATTTCACATGAATACATATGATTTACTATAGCTCCACGAGGTAAAGAGAAATCTGAAATGGCTTCTAAATCTTTTCTATGAGTGTATCATTTCGAGGCTAACTCTTCTGGAGCAACATGGTCCCAGTCCAAACCAAGAGACCATAGGATTTGAATTATAAGCTTAGGAACAATAGTAACTGGCGTCAGAAGACCAAGAGGATCAAATATTTTTGCCAAATCTGACAACAATGAACGTTTGGTGCACTTCTTTACTACAGAGTCCACGTGAAAGAAGAATACGTTGGTAGAAGGATTCCATTGCAAACCTAATATTTTTACAGCGGATTCAGTTTCTTTTTCAAATGATAAAGGATCGACTTGCAATGAAGAATTATCTAGATGTGTTAAGAGGGTAGGATTATTGCTAACCCATTTTCTGAGCTGGAAACCTCCCAGTGACAAAAGTTCAATCAGCTGCTTTTGCAACTGAACAGCAGAATCAACAGTATCAGAGCCAGAAAAAATGTCATCCACGTAGCTTTGATCTTTAATGATTTGAGCAGCTAGTGGATAGCACAATTCGTAATCGTTAGCAAACTGTATAAGTGTCCTGATAGCCAAAAAGGAGGATGAAGAAATACCGTAATTCACAGTGTTTAATCTATAGTCCTGAATAGGATCAGACCTAAAAAATCTCCAAACAATTCTCTGGAAATTTCTGTGATCTTCAGCAGTCAAAATCTGCCGGTACATTTGCTTAATCTCAGCAGTAAAAACTACGGCATGGACACGAAAACGTAACAGAAGAGAAAAAATATCCTTTTGCAATTTTGGACCAATTAATAGAGAATCATTAAGAAAGACATCATTTGAAGCTTTAGCAGACCCATCAAAGACCACACGTAATTTCGTAGTAGAATTTTCGGGTCGTAAAACACAATGATGGGGAATATAGTAGTAATTAACATCACTACCGGGGCAAGGTTTGACGATTTCCATGTGACCACAATCCAGATAGTCACGCATAAAATTTTTATACTCATTATAGAGATTAGAGTTATTCACAAGACGGCGTTCGAGAGAGTGAAATCGCCGAAGAGCAATATCTCTAGAATTTTCAAAGATAGGGGTAGCAGAATCTCGGAATGGGAGATAAACAATATATCGGCCATTTTGATTTCTTTTATGAGACTCCGCAAATAAATTTTCTGCTGCCATTTCAGCAGAAAACTAAGAGATTACAGAAGGAACTTGTTCCAATTCCCAGAAACGTTTAACGTAATCTTCCAATGAAAAATCAAGAGATGTACAAAATGAATTTCTTAAAATTGAGGGTGTATTCTGGGTAGTTAAAGGCACTTTGCTCATTATAACCCACCCAAAAATACTATTTATAGCAACAGGCTCATCAGGAGAATTATTTATGTGACCTTCTTGAAGCAAAAAACCAAATATGTCACAACCAAGAAGCATATCAACAGAGGAAGAGACATTGAACTTTTCATCAGATGAGTTTAAACATGAAAATTTACTAAAATAATTTTTTGAAATATATAATATTTGAATTGATAAATAAATTGAATAAATATGATGGCATATTATCACAAATTTGAGAAAGGACAGCAAAATCTAAAATGATTAATGGAACTAATTTATGCCTAGGTTTAAAACTACAAAATACTTCTTGAACAACCTTGGAAGTCATTTTTCCCAATCCTCTTATAGACAGTGAAAGGGTACGACGAGAAAGGCCCAGTTTAATACAACACTTACTAGTGATAAAATCAGCTTGACTAGCACTGTCTAATAAGACTCGTACGAGCTGATAATTACCATGAGAATCAAGCACATGAAGCAGTAGCTAGTAAAACCAAATTCTCACTACTAGGGACTGGGTTAGTTATCGTAGTCATTGATGTAGAAGATTGTACTTCAACATCTTGTAATTGGGAACCATTATCCCTTTTATTATTGACTTCCGGGGTATTATTTTTATTACTATTAAAATGTAATAAGGAATGATATAGCTTAGAACACTTATTGCAGTTTAGAATGACATTTTGCAGAGGTATGTTTTGAGCCCAAACAATTAGTACACCACCTCTTTTCTTTTACCAACATATACCTATCATGAACAGATTTATTTAGAAAATCTGGGCAACTATAATTAAGTGATTTGATTTTTGACACATAATACAACTGAATTTTCCCGTATTAGAAAATAAATAAGTCTTATTTTTGCCCTTTTGCCTTAAAAAATGAGAATCTTGAACACATGCAGTGTAACAAACAGTATCAAGGGCGACGCATTGCTTTTTTAAAAATTCCAATAAAATGGTAAAGTGATTTTCTTTATTACCAGCATCTTCTAAAGATTTGCCACAATCAAGCTCAAACCTTGTAGCGGTCTCAGAATCCAATCTGTCAAAAAGCATGTAAAATAAAATAAAATCCCCACTGTTTTATGGAATAACCAAAATTTTCCAACGCACATAAATGTTCCGTGAAAGTGTCCAGCAAATTGCGTAATTCCTCAAAATTATATTTATTAGACAATTTTTTAGTTTTTTCTATCTCCTGCCAATGAGTGACAAAAATTAAACGAGGATTTTCATATCTATTTTTTAAAGCATTATATGCTATAATATAATTTGCATCTGTTAAGGGATTACATTGTACGATATGAAGAGGCGGACCTTCAAGAGAATTAAGCAGATACGTAAATTTTTCAACTTTTGACAATGAAGAATTTCCATGAATTAATGAATTATAAAGATCAATAAAAGTTTTCCAAGATTTAAGGTTACCGTTAAATTTTGGAATTTCTACTTTAGGCAATTTAACATTTGTAGAAGACAAAACCGGAGCTGAAGCGGTAATATTCGATTTTAAATCGAATAAATCTAAATAAACAGCTTGAATCTTATTCGAGCGAAGACACAGTATTAAGAATATTTGTATGAAGGTTTTCGAATTCTTTGCTTATGCTATTTATAGATTTATATCGTACTTTAAATTCACTATGCAATGTATTATCTAACAGAGCCCGATTGGCTATCTCTGCAATTTCATTAATGCGATCAACGCATGTGTCTCTCTGAGCAAAAAATCCCTTAAGTATTTTATCCATATTACGGTTAAAAAATTTATATTATTAATAAAATTGTAATTAACTTAAATAAAAATCTGGAATATCGCCAAAATATTTAGAAAAATAAGAATAAAGTTACTGTAAAAAATATGAGTCCCTCGATGAGTCCTAAAAAATATTAATTAGGAACAATCAACAGGAGATTAAATTTTTGATAAACTGATAAGATATCAGTGGACTTCTTTTAAGTAAATATAATTATCTCAAAAGAAAACTAATTTTATTTTACCTAAAAATATTATAATTATTTTTAATATTATTGCTGTAAGTTGTTTTGTATATGCTATTTAGTAAAATTGAATAAATATATGAGCGAGTATTATCCAATTTTATATTTGCCAAAAAATAGAACTAAATGAGTAAGGTAAATAAATAAAATATAACTAAGTAAAGTGCCTGTGTTTAAGTATAATATTTTAAAGTATTGTGGCGACTGAATGTCTCCCACATTTCTCTGCCAAAGTTAAAATTTGCGCATATCACACTGTATATATTTGTTTTCCTTTCATTGTTACTGCATAGCATATTGTACATATTTATTTTATTTTACATTTACTTTTTTAATCTAGGCTAATTATCTATTGCTATTGAGAAATGTAACAATTTGTAGGTACTTAGTTTTCTGTACATAATTGTAGGAATTTCCATCGGCATTTAGAGTCTAATTTAGTTTTAAGGTTCTTGTATGCTATCCGTTAATTTTTATTTTTACAACACTTCTTTGTACGATTTTAAAATATGTTGTTGCACGTTCGATAGTAGGAACCATCACCGATAGTAAACTGTTTATTGCATTTAGGGTTTATGATAGGAAAATACCGAAACGACCCTTCTTAGTAAAGCTTTCTCCAAATTCCCATTTTACTATATGTAATGAATGTTTTTATTTTGATCATGGGAAAGTTTACGAAGACAGAAAAAAAACCCTTTTGCCAACGAATAGGACCAATCAAAGCGAGGAATTTTGGCACAGGGGGTGGCACTTTATGTTTCTTGAGATTTCTATTAATATTAGAGGAGGACTCTGTTTTTGGACTTGCAAGAAATCGGATGTGAATTTTCTTGTTCTAGTTCAATAGACTTATTTTATTTCATTTTAACAGTGTTTCAATAAACTCTCACAGTTCATATAAAAAAAGAATGTATTGGATATATAGCTAATCAAGCACACACATACGTTCCTAAAGTATTTAATATTAAATAATGAGTGCCAAATATTACAGGCAAAAAATATTATTTTGTGTAAGAAAAATAACGAAAAAATAATGATTATAAACCCAAAACAGCAATAGTAAAGAGCAGAGTGTACTATCTTAGTAAATTCTTAAATTACCAAGTGAGATTAGTCATATATTATTTCATATGTGGGTATAATTTAATATTATATAGAGATATAGAGATGGGTCAATATAATTTAGACGGAGATACGTTATAACATGTGCGAGTTGAAATTGTTAAAAAACAAAATTACTTTTTTAACAATTAAGCCTTTTATTTATTCAATTATAAATAAAGACGTGGTATTATATAGGGATATAGAGAGGCGTCAATATAATTTAGACGGAGATACGTTATAACATGTGCGAGTTAATATTGTTAAAAAACAAAATTACTTTTTTAACAATTAAGCCTTTTATTTACTCAATATAATTTAGACGGAGATACGTTATAACCTGTGCGAGTTAATATTGTTAAAAAAACAAAATTACGTTTTTAACAATTAAGCCTTTTATTTACTCAATTGTAAATAAAGACGTGGTATTATATAGATATATATATATATATAAAGACGTCAATATAATTTAGACGACGATAAGTTATAACCTTTGCGAGTTTATGTTGTCAAAAAACAAATAAGTATTATATTTACTCAATTGTAAATAAATACGTAAGATTATATAGAGATATTTAAAAGCGTCAATATAATTTAGACGGCGATATACAGTAAATAATAACTTTTACAAGTTAATTTTGTTAAAAAAAAAACAAAAATTACTTGTATTTAATAAAATATAAGCAGACATGGTACGGGAAATATTTTGAGAAATTATTAATTATCATTATATATTTTGAGTATTAAATTATGTTATTGATTATTTAATATGTGACGCGGCAAACGTAAACAAAGGTACACTCGGCAAACCTTCCAGCAAATTCATCGGTTTATGCGAGACGACAGTGAAATTTCTAATACTGGTTTAATATTAGAATAAATTTAATAATTTTACAAATTATCGATCGGAGTAAAGGGGAAGTGCGAACAGGTGCGCGTACAGTACTACAACCCAGTTGAACCAAGGCCAAGGACTTGCCCAATAATTTAAAATGGTGTCGTTAGATTTTCAATATAATAAATTATGCAAATTGAATTTTATGTTTTAAAGTTATTATTATAAATATCCGTGATCGAAATGACCAACAAATATACGTGGAAGAGCTAAATTATCAAATATATAATTTTCAGTGGACTGTAATCAAGTTAGGATACAATTTGCAGATAATTAATCGATTCGACGAAGGTGACAAAATCAAAGGAATATGGCTTACCTGGTCGCCAAACTGGGGTTTGAGATGGGAGTTCACACCATTACATAGCAATTCGTCATCTTGGTTGCAACACTAGTTCATTATGTTTTATTATAAAAATTTACTTTTGCCGGTCGCCACAGGGGAAAAGCTGAAAAATATTTAACTTTTAGTTTTGAGGTACCATGCTTGAGAGAGAAGAGAATTGGACGACCGTACCCTCGCACTTGTACTTGTCGACTCTCCGCGCATCTTCTCGTTTTTTTGCCATATGCAATATATGAAATTGTCACCAATAGAAACACGAGACATTGCGCGCGATTATTATTTTAAAATAAAATAAATTTGCATTACTTATGTTTAGCATCAAATTAAATAATAACCACACATAATATTTATTTAAAAAAAAGAAAAAATAACTCTTCAATATATATAAGGACGAAACACATTGAAAACGTTGTTTTCGGCAAAAATATGTTACTGACAAAATGGAAGCTAAAACGTAGCTTTAATGAGACCATCAAATAGATTTTGTATGCTAGCTTTAGTTAAAACATTCCACCTAGTTCAATTGTGCTACTTGGGCGTAGTATATTTTGATCGTGTTTTAATAACCTGAAGCTGTTAATATCCCTGGTGATAGAAATTCTTGCTCTAAGTTCAATTGATTTCAAAATGAATGTCTTCTATAAATTCTTAAATTTTTTTGATAAAACTCTGTTTTTTTTGCTCTGCTTTTGTTATTTTCAGCAATGTATTAGGAGATTCTTTTCTTTTTCTCCACTGCTCCTTCCCCTTATACATCTTGGCACCATTTTTATGAGCCACCACTGAGTAACTAACCTAAAACAGTAATTTATTGGCTTAGAGACAAGAAGTTCCTGTAGAGCGTGGTAATAAAATCTGGAAACCTTAAAATATACAGGAAAGAAACAATATTTGAAAAAAAAAACAAACAACATTTTTCAAATGGCAACATGGATCATATGATAGTTCTTTTGAAAGGTACACCCTGAGTACGTACATCAAATTTGATGTCATTCCTTCAACTCGTTTGAAGATGACAGCTCTTGAAATTTAAAAATGTATTAAAATGACTATTTTGTTTTCCATACTTTCTAGTTTATAATTTTGCAGATTTTTTAAATTTCCTACGAGGAAATAGTCATAAATATGTCAGACTGCAGATTGATATGATTTTGTCATGCTTTTATGTTTTTCTTCGAACGTATAAAATATCGACAAGAACAATCTTAGGTAATCTTTATTAACAAATTATAAAACAGTAAAACACTTCGAAAAATATGTACTTAAAAAATTGCTGAAAATGTTGGCTTTCGACTATTTGGCAGTATCATAATCTAGGTATGAATACCTTAAACGTTCGTAACAAATATATCTGGAATTCGACGTATTTCTGCCCTTATTCGTTCCTTTAAAGCTTCAATCGTAGGGGGTCTGTTAAAGTAAACTTTACTGCTTTAAGTAACTCTACCGGAAAAAATCCAAGGAGGTCATTCAATTTGACCACGTCGTCTAATTCATCTGTTAGGAAATATTTCATTGAGTTATTCCGTAACAGGTGCCGCGTAAAGAGGTGGTGATCTTGTTGAAACTACGTGTTCTTTGAGATAAGTTCGTTTAGATAAATCGCTCCAGACAGATTGGTGTCAAAAAATAAGGACCAATAATAGTGTTCTGAAATATGCCAGCCCATATGTTGATTTTTTCAATATATTGAGTGTGGGTAACTTCAGTCTAACGGGGATTTTGTGTAAAACAATATCTGTGTTTTTGACGGTTCACCGTACCATTCAAATAAAACGTTGTTTCACCCGAAAACAAAATACTAGAAATAAAAGACGGTTCTAAGTTGCAAGGTTCCGGCATGATTTCACAAAATTGGATTCTACGGTCGTAGTCCTCTGCATTGAGGTCATGAATTAGTTTAATCTTATTTTTGACGATATTTTTCCCTATGCATAATACTTATATATATATTTGAATTTAATGCTACTTGTCATGCTACTATCATCGTCAATTTTTGCACTGCCTGCCCTAGGTAAATTTGTCACATATATATGTTCTCGGAGTTTTTTTTTAAACTACTCTCACTGTTGATTTGGAAATTGGTTGGCGTTCTGGGTATTTAGCGTTGAAAAGTTCACGTACTTCATCGAAATGGTTTTTGCGAACTCCCCAGTCATACATCATATGCATTTCATTCCTTTGATTCTGTGACAATATTGTCAATCGTGATATGCTGGTAACCATGTAAACAAACCTCATTGTTTATTGCAGGTACTCTGTTAAAAATAATTTTTATTCGTAACAATAGGAATTTTAGACGGGATATTTATATTATAAGTATTAATATAAGTAGTCGAAAGCCAACATTTTAAGCAATTTTATACGTTCGAAAACATAAAAATATGACAAAATCATATTACACTGCAATATGACATATTTATGACTATTTTCTCGTAAAAAAATAAAAAATATGCAAAATCATAAATTAGAAAGTATGGAAAAACAAATATCCATTTGAAAACATTTCTAAATTTTAAGAGAGGCTATGTTTAAACGAGTCGACAGAATGACATCAAATTTGGTGTACAGGGTTATTTTTTCCAAAAATAAATAATTTGTAAAATGATGAAATGTGAACTAAAAACCAAGCAGCCTTGTTGGACGTGAATGCAATCAACAGATACTTAAACCGCTTTACCCATAGAATGTCACCAACAAAAACAGTAATTTGGAAAAAAAATATACTTAATGTGATTATATATATATATATATATATATATATATATATATATATATATATATATATATATATATATATATATATATATAAACCGAAACTAATTATGCAAATCACTTGACTGAGACGAGATATGCTATTATTCAGAAGGATTTTGTGGTCTTATGAGGCTTGTTTTACCACAGCCGGAATGTTTATTAGAAAAAACTAGAGGCAACTAGAGATCCACATATAACTGAAGAGCGAAGGAGACAAGGGCGGAAGTCAATAAATGTGTGGTGCGGCATCTTGGGAAACCAAATTATTGGTCCGATATTTATTAAAGTAATATTAACAGGGGAACGATATTTAAATCTATTAAAGAACGAAATTGAGCATTTTTTGGAACAGCTTTACTTATAACCAAATAATTTGGTAGCAAGATGGCGCACCACCACAGAACATTCGAGAGGTCACAGATTCTATAAATGCTCGACATAATTTGTGGATTGGCAGATATGACAATATTCATTGCTCCTACACCTTTGGAGAATTTTATGGGGAGATACCTAAAGGATAAAGTGTATCATAATAGAACGGACAGTGTTGACGAGTTGCGACAAAATATAGTGTATGAAATTAGGGTTTTAAATACAGAATGTCCCACCTTCATTACCCAAGCAATTAGGAAACTGGAAAGTGTTTCAAAATTGGATAATGGAGGAAGTCATGTAAATAAGCTGTAAAGATATTAATTCCTAGTTCTTGTTTGTTTTTGTTTGTCGTTGTATTAGAGTATATATATATATATATATATATATATATATATATATATATATATATATATTATATTTACTTAAAGACATACCTGCTTGATATACATTCGTTTTGTCACAAGTGTGTCAGGTTTTACTATTTTTATTAAGATTACATAAATAAATTATGTTATTATTTATTATTCTTTTCTTTGCTATTTTAATATTTGGTTTGAAATTTACCTATTCTAGAGCTAGAATTAATTAACTATTTTTCTTTGATGTTAGGGTAAATCATACCGATAGCTTATTAGGATATCTTTTTATAGGATGTTATCAATTATTTGTGTGATGATGGTGACCCCCTATAAAACATGCTATGAAATGAGGCTACTTTATATTGAATTGGTTGACAAATGAGGAGTAGCTATACGTAATAGCTTGATTACAAAAATTTAAGGTATTGACTTCTTTCGACAATGAACTCTTATGAACATACTTTATTTTAAGCTATTTTATAAAAAATTTTAACTCAAACTTAACCAATTTTGCCTAAAACTCGTACCCACGGTACGATCTTGCGACTGAAATTAGAATATAACCCAATTTAAAATTTTACTACATATTTTATATGCACTGAAAAATAAACATTAACAAGACCCATCATTGTTTTAGACTCAAATGACGAAAATGCTAAAAAATAAAAGATTCTCGTCCAACATGTCTTTATAATCTCCCACACGTTTTGAATCTAAGCTTTAAAAAATTAATTCAAAAACGTATCCGTGTTCTCATCAAAACGTCACGTACATACACAGATTAAAAATGCTCGGATCAGAAAAATAGTTTTAATTCGTTTTAATTAATTTCCACTGCTAATCGAGCACGTTTAATGAAGAAGAGCATTAAACAATAGTCATGAATTTTGTGTTATTATTTGAAAAGCGATTATCATTCTCTTTTCGTTTATTAAATGTATTTAACGTTATATGGATTAATTACATTATATTTTAACTGTGATTAACTACTAACGTAAATAATATTATGATTGCTTTACAACACTGATTTTGTTTAAAAAATAGTTCATTCATAATCATAGCCAATGAGGGGCAGGGGGTAGCACTTGTCGCTTCCCTTAAATAAAGGGGATACTTATTTTCTTAAGCTTTATTCTTATAATAAAAAATAGTTGTGGCTTTTTCACATCATGTTCATTTTATAAAGCATCGATTTTAAACGTGGTATATCACTTTTTCAGACCGAAGTAAGTATTGAGACTGGTCGTTGGAAATCTAGAGTAATTTGCTTAAGTTTGGTTGATAAGCTTCTTGAAACACGATTTTTTTCCTAACGCCAGGAGTTAGTTTATGGGAGGCAGGCATTAATTGGACAATAGAAGGTACAGAAATGTTTATTTTTTACTTATAATTAAAAGAAGTTATAAAACTATTTCAGAGGATGGTCATATTACTTTAATGTTTCCGACAGTGACAACTATTCCTTTGTGAAGTATAGAGGAATTAAACTTATGATTTATAACTTTCATAAATAATTGCCATTACTGACATTTAAAAATATCTCTGGTTCTACTCTAGTTTAAAAGCTCTTTTCAAGCACATAAATAAATGTTAGGGAGTCTCTGTTAATTCGGCGGACGCTATTAAAAAATGTGTACTATATACTGAGCAGTGAGCAACAATTCAATTTACAAAATTAATGAGCCTAAGCATACTTATTTGAAGTAATAAAATATAAAGCACTTTTATTTTATCTCTTTGTACAAGTGTTCATGAAAAAAACTAACTAATTCTGGACAAGGTAATTTTAACAGTGGATAAGCTCAGTTTACAAAAAAAAATGTAGTCGTCCGGCACTGTGAAGCAGGTTAACAAATGATCATCAACATTTGGGAGCTTTCAAAGAACTAGATATTAAAAAGAAAGACGACGTCATATATTTGATATCCATCTTTATTTAATTTAAGGTTTTGGCATGCAAAAAATTCAATAATAAATTTAGAAAATGTTTTAAGCTTTCAATATTTTGAGGCATATTGAGAGAATATTAAAATAAGCCTACACTATCATATAAAAAAATATATTTCGAACATCTGACACCCAGAACAAAGAACTTTTAAAATGTGCAGAACTAAGAAATATCAAAAAAATATTGTAGCATTTGCGCAAAATATAGTGGTATTAAAAATATTAAGGGTAGTCAAGTCCTAAAAAAAAATATGTATTTTTTTTTGAAACGACAGATATATAGGCAAATAATTTTCTATTTAAGTACCAACACCAGCGAAATCCTTCCTATTGTGCGTTGTGTCTGGTCTAATATCGGCGATAGGACGGGATGCTTTCAACCCCAAATCCATCATATCGATAGCGGAGCCCCGTTGCAGATGGGGCTGAGTCACACGCGCACCGGTATACATATTCATGAGGCTCTGCTTTCCCTTTCCTGCCGCTGCTGTTGCTATCGTTATGTTGTAGATTACATGACCCTACTAGTTCTGTTGTCCGAGTTTTTCCTTAATTTTATTAGTTTGTTTACAGGGTATCATTAGAATAGTGTCCTTCAAACGCTTTTACTGACGAGAAGAATATAATGTGTTTTGTGCAGTTATTTCGAAGCTTATGTTTCTTAAATATTAGATTTAATCTCATATTTATTATAATGTGTTCTTCTTTAAGTTACATTCTGTACATTAGCATAGATTATGGGAACTTTATTTTAATTTGCATATGCCGAGGAGAAAGAAAAATATATTTTAGTATTTTTTTATATTATTTTCCTTCGCTTTTTATTTTATATATTTCTGGCATTTTATTTCTTTATTTATTTTAAGTGTGCGTTTATATGATTTTTGCAAAGTTTTTCACTTTTTCTATCCCTCTATTTTTAAAATGCTTCATTCATTTTTAATTTTAAGAACTGAGCTTGACTTGATTGTCGATGAAAGCATTTACTAAGTTTTTTCGAACATTTTGTAAGGCCTTTGTTTCGCCATACTCGATTCGTGCCAAAATTGTATCATTCCATTTGGAAGTCGGACTTAATTTCTGTGCAAAATTAGAAGTTAATTGAATAACTCAAACAAATTTACAGTTAGGCAGAGCGACAGTAAGACCCACATAATAAAAAAAGATATTTGACACCTTGAAACGTAAAGATTAAAAATCAAATTTTCTTTCTTTCGATAAAAGTTTATTTCTACTATGATAAAAGTACGAAAATGTACAAACGTTCTGTAATTTTTACACAAAGCTTATTTTTACCCAAGACTTTTCTTTTTATGTTGTTTTTGCTTAAGAAAAAAATCGTCTCATAAGAAAACAGCTAAATAAAAAAGTACAAGATAACACTAAAAAAGTGTTAAAGGGTTCTCGCAATAGAATAAATAAATTATTATAGAAAAAAAATATTTTTACAGGATTTTAAAATGTATAACAAGATTTTACAATTTTTTAAAATCAGCTAGTTAGTATTCTTCCATACTAAAACAGTTGTATTATTTTGGTTTCTTTATAATACCTTATTAAGGTTGTTTCAGCTTAATTTAAACTCTCAGACCACGTGAGGTACCAAAATAATTCAAGTTTTGTCTAGTAATTGAACCAGCGTTTACTAAGGAGATGGGAAAAAAATTAATTAACTTTGCAGGAAACAGATATATAGTCCAGTAACCAGGGGGTTGCGGACGGGCAAAATACTAGGGCACTGATTTATTTTGCAAGTGGTACCTCTTAAGGGACTGTTTAAGAATGTGCAGCGTTCTCACACGTCATCAGCTGCCTGGTTCATAAAAAAAAACCAAAAAAGCAGTTTTTGTCCAATATCTTCTAAAATATTGCAGACAGAAAAAAAATAGGGCAGATCATTACCTATAAAAAAGGTTATTAGGATTTTTTTCGAAAATGCAATAGGTTTCGAGATGAATTAATTTAAAACTATCATTCATTTTCCTGTTCTTTCTTTTCGGATCAAAAGAAAATATTTTGAATTCATTAGCAAGCGAGCGGAAATATTTCGTATTAACTCGAATAAAAATTATTTTTTATTTGTAATTCAAAATGCGTTTGGAAGAATACATCTGTGGGCACAAAACATAACCCCAAGTTTTTTTTAAATTAATTTTCGCAAACACTATGAGGACTGCAGAAAAAACATAAACACCGATAGGTAATAATCTGACCTACATTTTTCAATCAAACCATTCTGCTCAATCTAGGATAATTTGGAAAATATTGGTTTTTATTTTTTTGCCATTTTTTTTGTAAATCAGACGGCCCAGGTGTGAGCATCCTGCATAGTCCTAAACAGCTATTTGCGAGGTACTATTAGCGAGAAAGGAAACTCCACAATTATATTGTTCTTGTCACATTTTTTCCGTAGTTTTATTTGTTTGTTTACAGAGTATCATTAGAATCGTGCCCTACAAATGCTATTACTGACGTGAAAAAACTAATTCTAAGAAAGCGATAGAAAAGATTGTGTGTTCTGTGGTTATTTCCAAACATTATGTTTTTTGAATATTAGATTTAATTCTAAAATGTTCTGAAATACATTATTATTTGATCTTGAATGAGATATATCGCATTCTTTACGGAGACAATATTAATCCTAATTTTTATTGCTAAGGAAAAGAGCAAACTATATTTATTGTAATTTTTGATATTTTTTTTGTTGTTTGTTTTTACTTTACTTTTTATTTATTTATTTAATTTAGGTATCTCTTTAAATGATTTCTGCTGTATTCTTCACTTTTTTTTCTTTTGTTTTCAATATTTTTAATTACTTTCAATTTTAAATTTGAATAAATCGAGTAATGTATTACATAATTAATCAAAAGGGAAAGCTGGATTGTTGACAAAAGCATTTACTTAAATTTTGAACATTTTATTATGCCCTCGTTTTGTTCTGCCATACTGGATTGGTACCAATTCATTTGCAGGTCACACTTAATTTCGGAACAAAATTAGAAGTTAATTGAAAACCTTGTTTTTAAGTCATGTCAGTCATGTGGCTAACAAATAGGCAGAAAAAACACCGAGACAGATAGGCCGGTTGACCAACAAATAGGGAAAACAAATTTTTGGCACCTTAGAGTAAAACAAAAAAAAATCGGTGAATTCGCTTTTACCCACAATTTCCTAGTACAGAATTTCACTATGAACATATACAAATAATTATTTAGTAATAACTTTGTACAAATCCTATAAACTGTAATTTATTTCTTCTTTTTTTTAGTTTTAAATTTATTTGTAATTGTTATTATTATTACTATTTATTTTTCATAACTTTATTTATTTAGTTTGTGAAAAATAAATTATGTCCTTTATTATTTTCCTCGAGATAAAAACATGGTTTTATTTCTGAAAATGGAATTTTAACAAATATTTAAACATTTTATTAGGCCACCATTTGGTTTTAATACATCGAATGTGCACTAAAATTTGACCAGTCTGTTCCTGATTCACACATCATTTTTGTGTAAAAGTCAGTTGGATAAGTAGTATTTTGGTACTGAATTTTTAGACATTTGATTAAGACGCCATTTTGTTCTGTCGTAATGGATTTACATAAAAAAATTCCACTTATAACCCTCAATTTTTGACTAAAATTTGGAAGTTAATCGGGTAAGTAGTTTTTGAGCTATGGCTCGGACATACTAACAGACCGACAGACTGACGGAAATGGAAGAACATGTTTTTCGGGGTCCAGGGGCTCTATAACTCGGATTACAATACTTTCTTTTATGCGTAAAGTAAAAATAAAAGGCTAACTTTCTGACAGCTAATGATGTTACGAAAAAATGAGGATATTCATTTTTTTATTAAAACACTCTGGAGTGGTGAAGCAACTGTTACCACAACAACAGGGATTTATAATCACAAAAAGACTCACATATTGGCTACCTGAAAATAAAACTGCGTTCACAATAATTCAAGGACTTACTATTTGATGTGGCATCTTGCGAAATCCGGTCATTGGTTCTATTATTTTTCAGGGTGTTTTAAATTGTGAAAGATATTTAATTTTTTTTTGCAAAACAAAATTGTTGACCTTCTGGAAAACATACCCCTTCAAAATTTTAATAATAGGTATCATATGGCAGCAACATGGCCCCGGGCCATATAATGTAAGGAAATTTCATAATGGTCACTATATTACCAGGAGTGGCAGAAACGGAGTTATATATTGGTCACCAAATAGCCCCGATCTAACTTCGTTACATATTTTTTATGGGATCATTGAAAAGACGAAGTAGAAAGAAGGACAAATTTAGAAGATTTAAGGGGAACATTTTTGGAAACTATAAATACATTTAAACCCTAGTCATTAACATTTTATTGCTATTTATATAAATAAAAAATATATTCTGAACAATTACGGTCATATCCAACAACTATGAAAATACTGTTTAATTGTGTATTTACAAAAACAAGTTTAATTTGTATAATTTAAATACTCAAACATAATTCCATTTTAAAATAAATATTTAAAAATCTTTATTGTAAACTACTTTTTTATTTACGTGGCATTATACACAAGTAGTTTGTCGCCACTGGCTACTATGATTTAAAGACATATTATAAGCATATAGTAGTTCACGTATATTTAAAGTAAAATATTTCAAAACCGGCTGAAACAAATATTTATAATTTTGCGGAGGGAAAATTGAACTCTATCTAAATATACTAAAATGTTCAGGGTGATACATTTAAAACATAAAGTTAGCATCTGTAGCGCATTTTTGGAACACCGTATACTATACATACCTATACTAAAAGTTGTATTTTTATGTTTAAAAATTAAGTGTTGACATATAAAAAAAATCAACCTGTACTAATTTTCTTTTAAAATTTGCTTTGTTGCGTCGTTTATCCTGCAACACAAAACCTTAAAGTCTTTTCAGGTTTAATAATCCAGAGTGCCATAAAAGAGTGTTTCCTAGAGGCGAAGGTGGTTTATCCTGAGGGAGACTGCCGGAGTCCCGGAACAGTGTCAGCGGAATCGGGCACGGACGTGCTCCGAGTTTTAATTAGATGCCCCATCGTAAAATCGATACTGGAGCCTTTGCCAAGACATACCCGACAATTTTGCAGATTACTCTACTCTTTACTATATGTATTCTTGTAGAATTAAGTTAATTTTCTATAACATAATTTTTTCGTTGCCTACCCTATTACCAAAAGTCTAGTACTTAATTTTTAGAAGAATAAAAAGAAAATATTTTTTTCGGAAATTTACATCGAGAAAAATTGCATGATTTGAATAAAATGTCTAGAGTATTATTCTGTTTGTCTATAAATGTTGCGGCTGTTTTAATTTCTACTTCACTCGTAAAATTGAGGTATTGTAATCGTGAAAAAATCACCATCCGAGATTTTTTCAGATCTCTACGTTTCAAGGTTTATATATGCTGAAAAGCATTTTATTAATTCCGTGATGTCTGTCGGTATGTCTATCTGTCTGTCGGCGGCATAGCCAAAAAACTACTATTTTAATATTCTTAAAACATATTTATCAAATTTATCTCAAATTTTGCACTAAAATCAAATATTACTTAGGAATCAACTGATAAAATTTTGGTACAAATCCATGATAGCTAAACAAATTGGCATCTTAAAATATTTTAAAACTTAGCCTGAAATAATAGTTAATAGATTGACTTCAAATCTTGTTCATAAATTAATTGTTGGATAGAAGCGATTGAAATATTGATCAAAAACTAAGGTCATATGGGGATAACCTGGTAATTTTTTGGCAAGAATCCAATATGTCGGACACAATGGCCTAGTGAAGTATTAAAAAAATATTACTAAAAAACTATTTACCTCAAATTTTGCACGAATATCAAGTGTTACGTAAGAATAAACTGAGTTTTAGGTTTTACCTGTACGAATGACTTTTTAAAAAAACTCAAAATTTGAAAAATACGGACTTTAATTAACTGGTACGACAGTTAGTGGCTTAAAAAGACGCCTTAACATGTTTACAGAAAGTATTTATATGTGAATAGTTGTATGTCAGCGGTTTCCATCTTCCGTGGGAACATCTCATCGTTACAGTTTTCCATCATAAGGTGCTGTGTTGGCTGTTCCCATAACTCCTCCGCCCTTAGTGTAGAATTCTGGGGTTGGCTACAGAATTCGGGGATACATGGCTGGGGATTTCTTCTAATTTCATTTCTTCATTTTCTTCTTTCTTGAAGTTTCTCGTTTTCCTTCTATAAAACTTGATTGCAACAAATGGTATTAGTAAAATTAAAATAATGTAAATTAGTATTGTCCAGCCATTAATAGTTTTAAAATGAATTGGGGTGTTTTCGATGGAGTTGATTTCTTGTTTTTCAACTTCTAAAGCACTTTTAATAACACTTATGTCTTTTAGATCTACATCGTCTAGTTTCAATGGTTTTAAGTCTGTCGCGGATTTATATACCGGGTGTGTAAAATTAATTTTTGGAAGCAAAATATTTTTGTAATTGTTTTTGGAATTTTTGAAGTTTCGAATAAGTATGTCTTTTATACGCACTTCACAATTATATTTTAGTTCTAATACGTAACTTCCTTGTAAGGGTATATTTTCACTATTTTCATCGCATTTTGACTTGGCTACTGTGTATTCGGGACAAAGCACAATCCATTTGTTATTCTCAAGTTCTTGGATTTTAACCTTTTCGATTTTGACAGGAACCAATCGACAATTGGATAGGTTTTCTGAGAATTTCAGAAGTTGCGTTTCGCATGGGGAATCTTCTGTGGTTTTTATGGGATTTGTATTTTGGCAGATAAATTCTTCAGGAATGATTTCTTTACATTTTTTATTGAAAAAGATATGGTTTTGCTCATTAATTATTAAATATTGAGAATTCGGTATTATTGTTTTAAAAGAGTTATTTTGTGGAATCGGTAAAGGGTATAGGTGAAAATAATTATAATTATTTTTTTCAACAATTGGAATTTCGATTATAAATATTATTTGATTCTTTTTGCTGTAACTTTTTATTTCCATTATTTTTTCAAAAAGTAAGATGTTCTCTAATTTTGTTTCGAATGGTAGTTTATTATTTGTTAAGTGTTTAGAGATTAATTCTACTTCTCTTAGAAGCTCGTTGGGCTCAATTATAGAGTTATGAAAAATATTTAGTTTGGAAAAAGTTATTGCGATTTGTATTTTTTCTAATATTTCGTATATTATTTGAAATTCGGTAATTATTTGGGAAATTATCATTTCGGTGTAAAAGTAAAAATAGGTTCCTATATTTTCGACTTCCATGGTATGTAATAATTCTTCAATTCGGTTTATTCGATTTTTGAGAATTATTTGATTTTTTGTTAAGTTTTGGATATCATTTTGGAAGGTTTGGATTGATTTTTCTAGAAGTGAAATTTGGTTTTTTAAAAGTGTTTTTATTTTTATTTGATTACTAGATAGAGTTTCTATAGCTTTATCATATTTTTGAGCGTCTTCTTGGTCTAGGTTTCCGGTTATTGATTTTATTATTGATCCTAATCCGTCTATAAGACCTCGTTTTTGTCTATTTTTAAATAAAGGATTAATTTGGGTAATTTGACTTATTATTTTATTTTCGTAAGATAATGCCAAGTTGTAGATATTATAGAAATTATTTTTATAGCTATTAGAAATATTAGTTTCATTTTCAAATGCGTTTTTTATACGTACGTATTGAGACTGAAGTGCATTAAATTGACTTATTATGTTGGATATATCAAATATTTGAATAAATGACCATATATTTTCTTGGTTTTGGGCATTGCCAAGTTTGTGTGGGAATAGTCCCGGATTGTGTTTCATGTTCTCGAATACTACGTATCCTGGGTTGCTGAAGGCCCCGGTGAAGAGTCTGAAACAATACGAGAAGGTTTCTTAAGTTCCTTTATGTGTATTGTTTCTTTTTTGTTAGGGTTATTACTTTGTGTAATTTCAACGCGGTTCCTTTCTAATATTTTGGTAATTTTATATGGTCCTAAAAATTTATTACTTTTCTTACTTCTATTTTGGGGGATTTGTTTAAATACAGTTTGTCCTAAGGTAAAGTCTTTATTTTCGTTACCATCGGAATTATGTTTTGAAATTATTTTCTGTTTTTGGGCTTCCAAATTATTTTGGACATTTTGGTAAACATGTTTTAATTTATTTTTACGGTTTTCAGCGTAATCTGAGAAAAACTCTTTTTGGTTAAATATTTCATTCGCGTCTCGTGAACTTGTATGTCCATGAGTTAGTTCGAATGGCGTATAGTTTGTTGCACTATGTATTGAATTGTTATAGGCAATTATTGCATAATCCATTAAATTGTCATTGTCATTTGGATAACTTTCTTTTAGTAACCTTAAATGTTCGATAATTGTTGAGTGAAAGCGTTCTACAATGCTATTAGAATCGTGGTGTTGTGGGGTGGTAAAATGAATTTTTATTTTGTGTAGATTTAATATTTCTTTCACTGTGTCATTGTTAAATTCGGTTCCATTGTCTATAATTAGTTTTTCAGGTATGCCACAATAGGAAAAGTATTTTATTTAGGCATTAGATATACTAATTGCATTTTTTCCAGGTATTAGTATCGCTTGTGCGAACTTGGAGAAAGAGTCGACTAGGGTTAAATAGAGTTTTTTGTCGTAAAAGAAAACATCTATATGTACGACTTGAAAGGGTTTCGAAGGCGTTTCTGTGAGCATTAGTGGTGAATAGGGCTTTTTCCTGGCGTATTTTGCTCTTTGACAAATGTCGCATGAGTTTATGTACTGTGAAATAGTTGTTTTCATGTTTATCCAGTAATAATTGCATTTGAGGTATTCTAGGGTTTCTAAGATTCCGCGGTGGTTTACTTTTCCTTCATGATAATTTTTTATTAGAATAAGTTGTTCTTCTTTGTCAGTTATGGTGTTAACCATTTTGGTACAGCGTATTAATTTTGGTCCTTTCTCGGAAAAATGATTAAGATATATTTCATTAAATTTTATATATAGTTCGGGTCTATGAAAATATATACAATATGTTTTTTCGGACATTGTGTAGTCTCGTAAAAATTGTAAAATTAATTGTTCATTGTTGGTGTTTGGAATTTTTACAGTAATTATTTTATGATGTTCATAATTTTCTTGTTTTACGTCTAATTTGGGATATACATGCGGAAAAATTAAAATTTGGCTTACTTTATTATTTATGATTTCGTCTAAAATTCTAATTCCTCTATTAGTTGTTTCGTTGAAAGTAGAGTGTTGTGTTTGTAAATCAGAATTATTTTCATGTTGTTTTTTCGGCGGTTTAACTTGTATATCAGACAAGATTTGTATTTTTTTGGACTTTTGTTTATTTCTTTACTAGTTGAAGGTTGGTTTTGAATAGGAGGGTTTGATTCTAGGGTACTAAAACTTTCGGCAATAGTACGCAGATATTCTAGACTTTCGAATTGATCTTGTTCAAAATTGCCAGGATTATTAATTAATGATTGGTTTTCTATGGCATTGATTTGGATTCTAGATAGGGCATCGGCATTAGTATTTAATTTGCCTTTTTTGTAAATTATGTCATAATCAAATTCTTCTAGTTTTAGTCGCCATCTTACTAATTTACTGTTTGGTTCTCGTAGTTTGAATAGCCAAACAAGGGGTCGATGATCTGTGTATATGGTAAATTTCCGGCCAAATAAGTATGGTCTGAAATATTTACATGCCCATACGATTGCGAGTAATTCTTTTTCGTTAGTGCTATATCGAGTTTCGCTTTCGTTAAGGGTTCTTGAGGTGAATGCAATGGGTTTGTCAGAACCTATAGTTTCTTGTGATAGAACAGCGCCTAGGGCTATGTTTGATGCATCGGTTGTTAGAATAAATTGTTTCGAGAAATCGGGATATTGTAATATGGGTGCATTAATTAATAGATTTTTACATGTATTAAATGATTCAATGAAATCTTGATCGTGAATTATTTCAGAACCTTTTTTTAGGCAACGGGTTAAGGGTTTAGTTATTTTGGCGAAGTCCTTCAAAAATTTCCTGTAGTAGCCTACCAGTCCTAAGAAGCTTTTTATGTCTTTAGGGGTTTTTGGAAGGGGAAAATTTTTGATTGCAATGATCTTGTCAGGATTTGGTTTTACTCCTTCGCGGGTAATGACATGCCCTAAATAGTTTACTTCTTTTCGCAAAAATTCGGATTTGTCAAGTTGTATTTTAAAGTTTGCTTGTCTTAATCGAGTAAATACGTTTTTTAGTCTTTGAATATGTTCTTGTAGTGACGTACTGAATATTACAATGTCGTCAAGACATTCTTCGTTTTGAATACCTCTTAAAATATTATCCATCACTCTTTGAAAGGTTGATGGCGCGTTTTTTAAGCCAAAGGGCATGCGTTTAAATTCGTAATGCCCGTTTTCTGTAGAGAATGCGGTCTTTTGAATGTCTTCGGGACTCATTTCGATTTGATGAAATCCATTGGCTAAGTCAAGGGTTGAAAAATACTGACTTTTGCCAAGTTTATCGAGAATATCGGCAATATTGGGAATTGGATATTTGTCATTAATTGAGCGTTCGTTGAGCTTACGATAATCGATTACAAGCCTCCACTTGCGTTTTCCGGAAGCGTCAATTTTTTTTGGCACGATCCAAATTGGACTTGACCATGGGGAAACAGAGTCTTGTATAATACCTTGGTCTAACATTTTTTGTATTTGTGTTCTGACTTCATTTTTATGTATTTCTGGGTACCTATATGTTTTTGTAAAAATTGGTGAGTCGTCAGTCAATCTAATCTTATGTTGGATTTGATTTGTAAAGGTTAAAGGTATTTGATCCCAATAGAATATATCACGGAACTCAAAACATAAATCTCTAATAGCTTTACGTTCTTCTAGATTGCAGTGTTCTAATCGCAAATTTTTTAAGTTAGATTTCAATAAATTGTCTTGAGATTGATTGATTTCGATGTCATTATCGACTTCCATTTTTTCTATAAAATTTAGTTCGTTACAATTTAAAAGTTCGGTATCTAGGGGTTCGAAAATATTTATTTTAATATCTTCGTTGCGTCCATTTGTTATTGTAGTAAAAGCAAAATAATCTTCTATATTGGTAATAGCTTGTGGGGATTCGATTTGATCGCTAAATTTAATATAGTCAATAAGGCATAAACCTTTTTCGTATTTTACGGGTAATTTAACAATTTTTTTTGTTCTTGCTGGAATTTCTATGAAATAATTTTTTAGTGTGTAATCGTTTTCTTTTTTTGATTCGTCCTCGCGTTCATAAATTATTGGTATCTTAATATTTGGTGTTATAATTTGTCTTTTATTGACGTCTACGACGGCTTTTAACTGGTCTAATAAATCTACTCCTATTAATCCATCATATTTTTTACTAAAATCAAAAATATAAAATTTGTGTTTTTCATTTACGTTAAATAATTTAAAAACTGGAATAAAAATTACTTGATTATGATTTGATATCATGTGAGCTGTTTGAATTTGAAAGTTTTCATTAAAAATATAATTTTTATAAAATTTTTGAACAATTTCTGGAGACATTAAACTTTTGGTACTCCCTGTATCTATTAAAAAGTTTGCATTTAATTCAGGAACATATATGTGAGGCAGATTAGCTGTCGTAATATTAGTGTTTATTAAGGTATCGAGTTTGCTCGGCTCTCCGTAATAAAATTTGCATCTTTACTGTTATCAGTTTCTCGTGAAATATAATCTAAGTTATTAATATTAGATTGCACGTGTGTATCGTTCGGTGGGTTTTCTGCGTTTGAATAACAATTCATATTCGCATTGGAATAATTATAATACTGAGGTTCATGGTCATAATATCCGTCGTAATGAGAATTATGATAGGGTAGGTCAGGTTGATTTTCGTATATATAATTTTCGTTGTTAATAAAATTTTGGTCGAAATATTGATTTTCAATTTCGTTATTTGGATAATAAAAATTTGGGTCAAAATATTGATTTTCATGATTTTCATTATTTTGTACATCTTGCAAATGTAGTTCAGTTACAGTAAATTTGGGTTTTTGTCTAGTGTTGGTTGATGATGTGTCCATTGGTTCATCAAGCCTTTGATTTCGGGGTTGGTTTTGGTTTCTATTGTAATTAAATTGTGGTTGATTATTTATCGGTTGGTTTCTAATTATTTGACTAGGTCTTTGCATAAAATATGGATGTTTTTGTGTTGGGAAATTATTTGGTCTAAATTGAAATGGTGTTTGATTTTGTATTATAGGTCTTGGTTGAAAATTAGGGTATTGTGGTCTGAAAAAATTATTATTAAATAGCGGTGGTCTTAAATAATTAAAGTTTGGTTGTGTGGGATTTGGTATCGAGTTTGTATTTCGATTATTTTGGTAATTAATGGGTTTTGAAAAATTTATATTTGCATTTATAGGCGTTACTCTTTGATTTGGGCGAAAATTTTGTGTATTTAATGAATGACTACGATTCTGACTGTAAAGAAAATTTTCTTCTTCTATTACTAGAGACATTGCTTTTTCTAAACTATCTGGGTTTCTTAATCTAACATTATTTTGTAGTTGGCCTGTTAAGCTTCTTATAAATGTTTTTAGAGCTAAATCTTCATAGTTTTGTACTCTAACTCTTTTTTCGTTTGGAGTCATAATTATTGAATTTATTTTTGAAAAAATTAAAGAGCGTGCGTCTTGGCATCTCATACCGAAATTATATGGTGTTTCATTTTTTTGAGGTGTTAATGTTATTAAATCTTGTACTAAACAATCCAAATTTTTTTGATCACCAAAACTTAATTCTAATGCAATTTTTATGTCTTGCCACGTATTTAATTCGTGAATCCTAGAACCTATTAGACTTAATGCTCGACCTGATAATTTACCAATGATGGCTCGTACTATAAAATTGTTATGTGCGTTATCGCCTTCTTTATAAAAATTGTTTATTAAGCTAGAACAATTATTTATAAAAATTGAAAGTGTATGTGGGTTACCATCATACGTAGGATTTGTATCTATATATAAACGTAATAGTTGGTAGTTTACGCCTGCGGCATTTTGGGGTTGTTCCATTCTGTTATTTCTTAAATTAGTATTATTAATATTTGTGAGTCTAAACAAATTTATGATATCTTCAAGTTCTTGTTCAGAATCAGACATTAAAATTAGGGAAAATTAAATTTGATTTTTGTGAAAAAGCGAAAATTTGAAAAATGTATTTAAAATTCACTTTTTTACGAAAATACGCAAATATGAGCAATATATACACGTGAGCAAAAATTGTATGCGAAAATATATACAAAATGGTTTTTGACTTACATTAGGAATATTATTATTTTCATTCCTGAAGCACTTATTTTCTAGGGTGATGATGATTTTCTTCTTAGCCTACGAGGGTTGAAACGATGCTTGTTTTTCTGTCTTGAATTTTCTTACAGCTAGGGTTTTCTTCTTAAAGCTAGGGTGCCAATAGGAGGTTGGGCGATGTCTGTCCCTTGATCCCTGGTCTTCCTATCCTAAGTTTTGCCAATAGGACGTTGAGCGATGTGTGTCTCTTGATCCCTGGACTTGTTTTTATTTTCCAAATTTGGTTATTTCTTGAGTCACTCGCGTTTTCGGATGTCCAAATTAACCGTCGATACGGACACTATTCGCGATTTTTGTCGAAACGCTTTGGACAATCCTACCGACTGCGCCAGTTTTAGGTTTTACCTGTACGAATGACTTTTTAAAAAACTCAAAATTTGAAAAATACGGACTTTAATTAACTGGTACGACAGTTAGTGGCTTAAAAGACGCCTTAACATGTTACATGGGAACATCTCATCGTTACAGTTTTCCATCATAAGGTGCTGTGTTGGCTGTTCCCATAACTACTGGTAATATGTTGGTATGAATTCATCCAATCAAGAAGATAGCAAAGAAAACTATTTATTAGATTAATTTAAAATTGTATGCAAAGGTGCAAGTATTATGGGTGTCATAGAGATAAAATGGTAAAATTGTGGTATGAATTCAAGATGGCGAAATAAAATAGCGGCCAAATAAGTTGCTTAAAAAAATTAATGTAAATTCTTAATCAATGTACTTCAAATTTTGCAGAAAAATTAAATGTGATATAGAGATAAACTGGTACAAATTTAACCTGTCGGAACAAAATGGCGGTCTTAAAAGAAATCAGTGTAAAAACTACTTATTCCATGAATTTTAAATTATGCCCAAAAACAACTGTGGCATAGAAACTGGTAAAATATTGGTAAGAATCCAATATGGTGAAACAAATTAGCGTCCAATTTTTTTAATATATGTTAACGATTTGCCTTACGCAATTAATCATGATAGTTATACATCTTTTTCTGATGGTACCAGCTTACTCTGGCATCACGAAGATAAGATTGCCTTGAAGAGAATGGTAAACGAGGAACTTTTAAGTTTTAAGAAATGGTCTGACGTAAATCTGCCCTCTTTCAATATTTCCAAATCCAACATTATTAATTTCAAATGTGATCTAGGTAGTATTTCTATTGATGGGCAAGTTATCAATAATTTCTAGGAGAATAGATTTTTGGGGCTGCTCAAAGATAATAAATTAAAATTTGAGATTCATATAAATAACCTATGTGCAAAATTATCTTCGGGCCACTTTTCTATTAGATCTATAAAAAACAAACTAGGTTAGTAGTTACCAGAAATGTTTACTTTTCAGATATTGAGGCGCACTTAAGATACGGGATATGTTTTTGAAACTCTTGTTCACTTAATCTCTTTAGCACAGTTTTTAAATTGCAAAAGCAAGCTATTAGTTTCCTTTGTAATCTTAAGCTACGTGACACATGTAGACCGGCTTTAAATCGCAAAAAATTCTTACACTACCCTGTTGATTTATTTATTTATGCATAAGACATTTTCAGCTGATATTTATTCCATGAATGCTCGCACTAGCAGTTCATACAATATAAGTTTACCAATACCGTCTTCATCTTTAACTAAAAATTTAATTCTTTACTGCAGTAAAAAGCTTTTTAATAATATACCCGTTAGCAATCGTCAGATTGGAGAGTACAAAATATTTAGACGCAAGGCCAAAAAACTCCCCATTTTAAATGCATTTTGCAGATGTATATGTATATGTATGTATATTTCACTTATGTTAACATAATTTTTTTTTTATACATTTATTACTTATTTTTTGCTCCTGTTTCCTTTCACCTTTTGTCTTATTTTCATTTGGAATCACTGGTCTATTATTTCTGTATGTATTGTTAACTTATACTTAAGTAGGTGTTTATTTGAGTTTATTACTTTTTTATTTTTTGACTGTTTTTCGGTACATACCTTTCCTTTCTTGTTATAAAATTTTTTAATTTTTTGTGTTTTTTTATTATTTGTTTTTTATTATTGTATTTTACGGATATTTTTTTAACTACCTGCTTTGTCAACAAGATACATTTTCTTTGAGAATAAAGCATATTTTCAATTTAAATTTGAATAAAAATATTTCAAATGGCAGTAAATATGTATTACTAAATGACTATGTCGGGAATTAAATCTGATCACACTTCGTTATTCCTAACGGAAGGAAAAATTCGTAGCATCGTAACGAGGTAAGTTCAGGGTGAAGGAAATTTACCGATTTTTTTTATAGCACTTGCAGACAATATAGTATTTTTTATCTTTAGCTGGCATGTTTAGTTTTCCTATGAGTTAAATTTCGGACAGCACAATATCCAAATAATATACACCTTATTGTTAGGTAGCAGATTGGTCTGCAGATTCTTTTCATAGTTAATTTCAGAAAATACTGTCTCTTTAAAGTAAATCTATTACAACAGATTATGTTTCGTAGTACTGCTAAATATTCGGAAGATACTTCTTCGATACTAACTTCGGATAGAAACAATTAAAAGGCCATACCTTGCAAAAGATCAAGTCAAGGCACATTTTTTAACTTCGGCATGCTAATTATTATCTTGAGTTTTCCAACTTGAGCAGTTGCCGCTCCTGCCACCACCAGATGGTATCTTGATGATGAGCTGGATAAGATAAAGCCTTACATAAAGCAGATATTTCAAAATATAAACTGATGGGTATGTTAGAATTTATTTTTTTTATGAAGCCGTCCTTACAATCTGCATGTCTACAGACTACTACTATAGCCAAAACACCTGCGCGCCATCAAACGTGACAAAAAGGCTTGCCGCTGGACATCGTTGGTCACACAGTGGGTTAGTTTGCCGAGCAAAAAGATGTTTAAGCTTACCCATCAGAACGTCACTAAGCATCAAGTCAGCCTCGCGCAAGGTGCACATTCGGGAATCTGATACTTATTTCGATCTCCAGCAGTCCATGGATTTGATTAAACCAAACTGTTTGAATACAAAAAACGTAAACCTTTAGTTTGTCCAGTAAAACCTGATGAGACATATAATCAAACACTTTACTAAGATAACATAAAGTTGTTGCTGTAAGTCGTTTACTCTCAAATAACTCCAAAATGCGCTTAACAAGATCAAGACCCTGGCGAAAACCAAAATGGCAATCGGAAATAAAAATTATATGCTTCAGAGAATTGGAACATTTTTACAACAATATACCTTTTCAATATTTTTTTTATTGAATATAAAATACTAAAACTGTATTTTAAAATGTAACTTTTTATAGAGACACAGTTATTGGACGAGAAGTTCCAGTCTTCTGAGCCTCATCAGAACGGCGATCATTAAATACTAAATAGAAATTAAATGATTAAAAAAATCAATAGTCAACTTGTGTGATATGTATCTTTAAAAAAAAAGCATATAGTCATCTACAATGGTTTTAAAATTACTCGGAATTTTTGTTGCATTTAGGATTATAAAGCTTTTGAGCGCTTTCATAACTCAACTAAAAATATGCCAAACTAATATACAAATTTTATTTTTGCTGTCTATTCTTTTCTAATTAATAAAATGTTTTTCTTGGATGGTCGGCCCATTGGTGAGGCCCGGCTTAAAGCTCTTGTACAATGGTTATGTGTCTTGAAAAGGATAAGGTAAAATATACAAATTCTGCTTAAAACGTGTTTTTTTTGTGCTACCTATCTACTGAAATCGAGAATAGGCAGGTTAGTCTGCATGTTGAGATACGTAATTTCCGCAATATTCTTCAATTCAAAATGTATTTTTTTGTTAAAAAGCGATAGAGCCAATATGTTTCTTTATAGGATTTATATTTATATCTTACTGCGTTTCCAAAGTAATTAATATGTAAGTATTCTACTTTGTTCCTTATTGGAGCTTGGTAACTTAAGCATTAGTATTTCCTTTAGCAAACAACTCAGTCAGGTTATTAATAAATACAAAAGTGATACACTAAAAATAACCTAGTAGATATTATTAATTTTGCAATAGAACTTAAAATAATAAAATTGTAAACGGTACCCCACGTAAGATGGCCTACCACATTATCTCAAAAGTGGTATGACGTACAAAAAAAAAGATAAATACAAAAGCTTCTTGATTTAATTTGAATCTCTAAATTATTTTATTCGCATATATACCTGATGTTGATATTGCTCTGACGAAGTATCAACTTTCTTCTAAAGCTAATCCCAAAAATATAATAGTATTATAACTTGCTGATATTTTAGCATTTATCTTCCGGATTTAACATATTATATTTAAAGTGTGTAATAAAATTTTCTTAAATATTTACTTTGGCTAATGTACGTATTATCTAATTTCAAGTATTCAGTTTTTTTAAACTTTTTAGATTTGATAATTTTATGTATTTTTTTAAACGTAACACTTTGTATTATATCAAAATTTTAAATAGAATTTTTGACGTTTGACAGTTGATGATTATCTTCAAAACATTTTATTTCTTTATGAATGACTACAAAGGGCTTACCAATACTAGATTATTATTTTCTCAATGAATAAATAAAAACATTTTAATGTTTAATCTCTTCTTTTACTTAGTAAGCATAAGTCATCTAGATAAATTGAATAAAACTAGTAACTATTAAAAATAATAAAAATTGGCTAACGAATAACAAATTAAAGAGCAAGCGCTATTGTTTCTACGATAGGTAGCTGTGAAAAAAAAAAATATATATATATATATATATATATATATATATATATATATATATATAAGTATCTAGAATTTGGTAAGGTAAATGATGTTCATTATTTTGCAAAATAATACTAAGATTTAACTTAAAAATCCACTTAAGAATTAATGTGATTAAATTAAATTAAATTAAAATCCACTTAAAATATACCACAGTTTAACTCGAACGCAAGGTAGAAATAATAGTGTCTACTGTTTAATTTGCTGTTCGTTAGCTAATTTAATAAGCTACTATTTTTATTCGATTTATCTAGTTCTCTGATGCTTACTAGATAAAAGAAGAAACTAAGAATAAATATGTTACTTTTATTAATTGAAATAATATAGCTGATATTGATAAACGGTTCAAGTTATTTACATAAAAAACATAAAATGTTTCGAATATAATCGTCAATAAATTACAAAAGATGACTTAAAAACTTGTGGTATTATATAACGTTGAATTTACCTTTCAATGTTTTAAATAAATTTGAGATAATACACGAGAAGTTACATTAAAAAAATAAGAAAATTAGTAAAAGCCGAAACTTCTCAACACTGAACCCCAAAATTGAATACTTGAACTAGATAATACATACAATAGAATCGGTTTAAGAGATATTTAGAAATAGTTTAAATATCTTAGTTACATCACCTTAAATATACGTCCAATCCTAGAAATAAGAAATGTAGCATTTGAGACCTATGATATTATATCTAGTTGGGTCTAGAAGATCTACTAAAACCTTTATAAATATACAGGGTGTTCCATTTAAAATAAGAAAGAACAATATACTTATTCTGTAAACATAAAAAAATATAGGCACTTAAATTAAATTAAGAAACTTTTGTATTTTTCTATTTACTTCCCTACGAAAAAAGGTAGTATTATAATCGTGAAAAAATCAGCTTCCGAGATGTTTGCAGTTCTTTGCGTTTTCGGGTCCCTGGACTCCAAAAAACAGAGTCATCCATATCCTTTAGTTTGACGGTCTGTCGGTTGTCTGTACGCGACATAACTCAAAAGCTACTTATCCTTGCCTTCAAATTTTGGTTAAAAATGACACCCATTAAAAATGTTTGAAAAGACAGTATATATGTATTACTAAATGAGTATGTACAGAACTAAACTGAATCGCACTTCACTATTCATAATAAAAGGAAAGTTTCATAACGGAGAAAGTTTTAGCATTCTAGAAGGAAGCTTACCAATTTCGTTTTTACGTTACACATCTTCTAAAATATGGTAATAGGTCATACATTACGTGGGTCACACTGAACTTGCAAGTTCCATTTTATTTAATAAGTTTAATCTAATCATTCTAATCCAATATCTACTAGCGATCTCTCTGATTAAGTTACAACCACATAGTCCCCAAGGATAAATAACCCTTCCCGTTTCATCTTCATTTAGATTTCAAAGCCTTAACGCCGCGCCGTCCCGTCAGATATATGACACCTCTTTAAATCCCAATGAAAACGCCTTTTAAAGTTTGATAGATGACGAGATAAAACTTGCCCGCAGCTTGTTCGTTTTTGGCGCTAAGGGACCTGAAAAAAAATGTGGGGAGCATTTATATGAAGTTTTTAGAAATGGCCATTGCAGTGACGTACTTTAGTACATCTTTTGGGGGTTCACTTTCAGTACAATATATATATGATATATTTTTCTATTAACACCAAAAACTTACTCGTCTAACAGTGTTTATTAATTTAAAAACTTTAAAACAAAAAGGTAACTTTTTCACATTTTAGCGGTTTAGAATTTTGAGAAATTTTTTGAGAAAAATGACCGGAATTTGGCAAAGAACTTAGGCGCAAAAACAGAAATGACATTTACATACTTCATAAATTAACCCGCAATTGACAATGATCGAAGAAATGTAGACAAAACATTTTTTTTTCTACTTCATATTTATTTATAAACGAAACCGTTTTTTTGTGGTTTTTGTAGAGATTATGGACTAAGTGTTACGCAGAAATTCCGGAAGCAAAAGCTCGAATTAGAAAATGAGGGATATTTATAAAACCTCCTTTTCAGTTTTTTAAATATATTATTAAACCTGTTATCCGGTGAAAACTAATTTAACGTTTGTACATTCATTCTTCAGGTATGTCATAATTTGTGTTTCATTTGTGGACTGAAAACTGTAATTAAACTGGAAATAAAAGGTTTATTTAGGAATTTGTAATTTTAAAAAACGTATTTAAATATAATCAAATTCCGCATTCGTAGTAAATACTATTACACCCCGTATTTGAAACATATTACCAGAGCATTAATGAATCCTGAAGATTCTACCTATATAGGCATACAATCCTGCAAAAGTTTGTATAGCTCGTACACAGCAAAAATGCGTCCATCCTTGACTCAGTTACACACATTGCTGCTATAAGTTTAGATTAAGTATATGTATATATATATATATATATATATATATATATATATATATATATATATATATATATATATATACATATTATATATACATATTATATATAAAATCGGTAAATTTCCTTTACCCGGAACTTCTCTCATTATGAATACTTTCTTTTATTATGAAGTGTGAACCAATTTACTTCAGTACATAGTTAGTTATTTAGGAACACATATATACTGTTTTATCAAGCATTTTTATTGGACGCCATTTTGTTCCAATATATACCAATATTTTAGCAATTTTTTCCTATGCCACACTTGATTTTGGGCATAATTTAAAATGAATTCAAGAAGTAGTTTTTACATTGACAACAAAAAATTATAACGTCTGCAGCAGCGAGTAGCTTCCGCATTTTGGGTTTTCGTTAGCGCCTTAAATTGTACGATTTTTTTTCGAGTTATACGCATCTAAAAGTCTGACACACTGCCCTACCTTTATAACGATTTTTTTATTTTTTCATTTGGGAACTTGCGTAATTTTTGTTACTTTATTTTTCTATTATATTAACAGAATGTTTGGAAACTAAACTTAAAAAATATGTAATATAGTAAACTTTGAGACTTTCTTCCCATATATGTTTTAGACCTGAAAAAAACAGAAATTTTTTCTTTCCATGGGTTCTGAAGGAATTTATTCAAAATTGTTAATTTTCTTTAAATAAACAAATAAAAAAGATATTAAGATTTACTTATAAACAACAACTTTGAACAAAAAAATTTTATTTTTTTTTATAACACATTTTTTTAATAGGAGTCTGTCAGACTTCGTGTCCCTATTAACGTCCGAAAATCGGGCCTCAGTAGTTTAGGGTTAATGCTTGCACAACATTTGAAATTAATCTAATACATTTTTTCAGACTGGTTTTTTAAATATTTTATTAGGTCGCCATTTTGTTTTGCTAATTTATATATGTAACAATGATGCAGGTTCATTTTTGTGCAACACTTTATTTTTTAGCAAAATTTGAAGTAAATTGGGCCGCCATCTTGTTCCGACAGACGGGCCTACGGAATTTATAAAACATCTTTTTTTGGCATCTAGGGACTTTAAAACTCGAAGATATGTAAAACCTGAGAGGGTGATTTTTTCAGATTACAAAAATTTTTTTAGCTGCCATTTTATTCCACCATCCTGAATTAATACCGCAGATTTACTAGTTCATATCTATACTGCAATTAGATAGCACACCATTTGAAATCAGTTCAATAGGTAGTTTTTTCAGGCTGAATGTTTAAATATGTTATTAAACCGCCATTTTTTCTGCCATCTTGAAATCGTAACAAAATTTTACCAGTTGATTCCTACATAATACTTGGATAATCAGTTTTTTAATAATTTGTTTAACGTTTCACTAGGCCGCCATCTAGTTCCGGCATATTGGATTTTAACCAAAATGTTACCAGTTTATTCCCATATGAGCCTTAATTTTTAACTAAAATTTAAAGCCAATATGATAAGTAGTTTTTCAGATTACCCTTACCCCGAGGAGTCTAAATGTTATTATTGTTGATAAATATCAGACATGAACTTTGCTGCTCCAATTGCTCCAAATAAGGTAATCCAGTATCCAGTAGCACATGTTTGAAGCGAATATCAGTGTTTTCTATATGTAGGAAATGACAGTCAATTTTCTTAAGCAGATCTTATTAAATTGGGGAAATTATTGCGCCGCAAAGTGGGGCTACCTCCCTAAAAATGTCCAAATTCTCTCCGGTCAATCTCAAAAATACTCAGGGAATAGGTTTTCAGGCCCAACTTAATCCAAATTTATTTAAGTATACAGTCATTTATCTCTGACATCAGCATTGTCTACGGCGTCTAGATGCATTGGAGTTTTTCAATGTATGAGAAAAACATAAAATATAACTTCAAATTTTTACTAGTCAGATTATTTAGTATTTTGGTACGTCGTCGAAGTAAATAGTAAATTAAGAAGTTGTAGAAAATGGATTATATTTTTTAAACCGCTTAGCTCTTGTGTGATAAAAAGTAAATAACTTCGTTTATATTCGCCGTCAAAGCAAAGGTATCGATTAGTTTTTAGGTCAGTATTTAAAAAATCCTAACTCTTATGGTTTTTTTATTATAATACAATTTAACGTTGGTAAGTGGTTAGTTGGTCTCTTTATTATTTTTGAAAGCTTTTATTTAACTTTACTTGTATTTTTGTTAGTATAGTATGTTTGGGTCAAAAATTGCAAGTAACTTACAAACGTAAGCCCGATGACATTATAATATTATGGTGTCCAATCGTGCGTAAAAAATAGTACTGAAAGTACAAAATTAAATAAATGTAAAAAAATATTTTGAATTGAACTTTTCCTAACATGCTGCGATATTCGTAATTCGCTAAGGCTTTTTAGAAAAAAAACTTTATGAGAATTTTTTTCGTATCTATGTATTTTCAAAATCTTTTTGTTTTAGTCAAAAGCTTGTTTTTTTAAGCAGCAGGGGCTATGACCTTCCCTCAATTTCTACTGCTACTGTTAGGCAGTAGTATGAAATTCAAATTAATATTTTAATTTTTTCAGCAGTTTTCGTGTATCAAATGACACTCAAGAAAAATCTGTTTGATACCATTAGCGAGTCTCAAGTATGCTCTAAAATGTATCTTTCTACCATTTTCATAAGAGATGGCGCTGAGGCTGTCAAGCAGATCCGCTCCGTAATTTTAATCAAATTTAATTTTATTTTCTCAGCGAATAATTACCTCTACGACCTCCAGACCTATTTTTGAGCATATAGTTAGAATGTCAAGCTAGTTAAAGTGAAGAGTACAGTGTTTTCTTGTTTGTTTCGCCGTTTTTTGAAGTTGTTTACTCCAGCCAAAAGTAATCAGTCATGGGCCTGTCATCCGCCGATTTAAGGGAAATCAAATCGGCATTTGCTAAAACATTTAATGAACAATTTTTAGAAGAAGTAGCTACTAAAGTAGCATATATGTATCTTGGAAAAAAGTTTAATGCGCAGGTTGAGGCTCAAAACCACTTAATTAATTCTCTAAGCCAATAACAACGACCTAAAATTGTGGGTTGATGCGCAGGAGCAGTCTTCTCGCAATTTAAATATGCGTATATTTGGTCCCTGTAAAGAATGGCGAGAATTTACGTTGCGAATGTTAAATTTGTTTAACAAAACATTAAATGTAAATACAAAAATTTCCGATATAGTCAAGTGCCATCGAGTCGAATCGAGAAATGCTAGTAATAAGCCGCCGGCCATATTGGTTCTTTTTCCAGTAATACCGCGCGGGTTGCCGTCCTAAAATCCCGTAAACTGTTAAAAAAACGGTAATCTATATTAAGTAGGACCTGACAAAATCACGGCTTCGTTTGTTTGAACAGGCAGTGAATAAGTTTTCGAGCAAACATACTTGGGTGCTTAACGGTAGTGTTTATATCATGAACAATGATGTTATTCAAATAATAACTCAGTTTAGTGATCTTTGTGCAATGTAATGAAAATGGAGAAATTCAGTTTTTTTTAAATTTGGTTTTAAAATGTAAGTCTAAACTTCAATTTATTTTACTGTATTTTCGTATTACTATACATTGTGTGTTTTACACTAATCTTTTGTTAACCCTTTTTTTTCTCTCCTAAACCATTGGGTTTTTTTGCTTTGAATGAAACTGGCTTTTCAGTGAACCAATGTTTATTTTTCATTTTTTTTTTCGCTTATCGGCGCTCCATTGTAGTTGTGTAACATTATAGTTGTGTAAGCAACAATAATAGACTAATTTTGAGACAGATAAGATTATCTTAATTCAAAATTCTAAAGTTATGTTAGGGTGTGATTTGAGAAGAAAATGTTTTTTTTTATTTTACATTTTTTTTGTTTTTTTTTGTTCAGTTATAATTATTTGTAACAGTAGATTACATAATTTCGGTGGATTTCTGTTTGTTAGTCTGCCAACGGACTCTCTATTTTATAGGGCTTTAATTCATATTGTTTGGTTTATTTACTCCTATATAATTTAATAATAAGAATAACATAGGCACACTGGTGTTCATATTATCTGATTTTAGTTATTCAGTAATGCCTAAAAATATAAAGATAGGTAATTTAAACGTATGTTCTCTTTTTACAGATTTTCATGATCAATATTCTTTCTACTCTATACTCTACATTTGATGAATTGTTTTGCGTCGGTGACTTTAACGTCAATCTTTTTACCCTTAATAATCCTCTTATTAACCTTTTCGATAATTCTAATCTGTTTCGAATTATAAATGAGACAATGCGAATATCCGCAGGTTCCTCTACACTGTTGGATGCAGTTTTTGTTATTGTTCGATCTTTAGTGAGTTAAAGTGGTGTTATTTCTGCTGATACTGTATCTGACCATAAATTGGTTTATTGCGTTTTGAACGAACAAAAAGACTATACGCAGCCACGAATTATTTGCTATGGGTGCTTCATAAACTTTAATATACGTCAATTTCAGTTAAGCTTGAAAAATTCGCAATTAGAAAATATTTTGTATGAACCTAATATCGACAATAAAATCAAATTGTTTAATAACTATGTTACTTCACTTTTTGATGCGCACGCGCCATCTCGCGAAGCTAGAATAAGAAAACCCGAGGCTCCGTAGTTGATCGCTGACATTTATGAATCAGAGAGATTCTGCCCTACAAGGACAAAAAGCAACGATGACTGGAATAATTATACATTTTTACGTAATTTTACTCTTTCAATGTTGAGAAAGGGAAAGAAAAAATACATAGAAAATTTAAAGATTAATCGACTTACCTGAAGGAAGATTAATCATAGTTTTCCGAGCTTATCCGAAGATATAATTACTATGTAGTTTCCGAATAACCTTACTCATCAGCACGAACTGTTTACGTTTAAAATCCATGACTCACAATTTTTTTCTTTCTGACCTGAGGCCCGGGTCGTCTGCTGCTTGTGTAATCATTCCGTTGGACTGCCTAAAAAATTGCCTACCTTCCGGGAGTATATAGTGGGGGTTGGGTAATTATATTATATATTATTCGGACAAGTTCGAACTTAACTATATATTGTTATAATTAATTATAATAATAAATGTAAATACTATAATTTTTAACAAGGCTATACACTAATTAACTAAATAATTCCTGAGTTTATATCTACTGGCTATATGTAAATGATAGGTCCTAATTAACAGAATTGATATGATCCATAGATAAATCCGAAATAACGAAGTACCGATATTAATAGCAGAATACTAAGATTTAATAGATCCTAATGCAATAATTGCGGTAACAAATTTATCTTGAGGCTTCAACTTGCTGTATTTTTAATCACTTCCATGTTTACACCGGCTTAAAAGGCAGCCGAGGTTGTAGCGTGGCGTACGCTATGGACTGAAAAAATGGACGTGTCTACACCACCGAAGTGTAATGTCTTTTTAATCCATCTGCTTATTGTCTAGTATGTATTAGTATATATAGTCTAGTAAGTATTCATTTTTCTTCACTATTGCGAATGTGTGTGGTTGAGACTTTAATTAGAGAAAGAGTCTGAACTCTGCTCACTGATGTCAGTGCCATAAGAGTGACTAGTCTATAAGTAGCGTTATTCTAAATCTATCGTTTCAAAAGGATATAGTGTACCTAGGTATTTTAAAAGTGGGTCCGGATTCCAAGTAAATTTATATTTTTCCCTTCACAAAACGATTAATTACTTTTAAATTATTATTGCTTATAGGGCTAGAGATTAAGTTAAGAGCTGACCTATAGGAATTTATAAGAGAAAATGAAAATCCTTTATTTAAATTATCGGATAAAAAAGCTAGATAAGTTTCTAGACTATAAACACAAGGATCCCTGTTATTCTCAGCACAAAATTGCCAGAATCTTTTATAACAAGCTGTATACTGTTTAAGCGTTCCTTTTGTTATAGATGAGGCGATTACTTCTACTGCCGTCACTGGAACAGCTTTTCTTATGTAAGCTTGCCGGATAATTTCCCTGCTACCAGGGAAATCTCCTTGTGTAATGGGTGGTAGTTTCTGAAAGGAGATATAAGCAAAACTTGTTTGATCTAAAATAAATAGGTATTTCTAATAATAGCTTACTGAATAGGGGATACCACGCCTGTGTAGGCCAATAGGGTACTAGCACAATTCCTAAACCATTTTTCTGAACAATTTTTTCTAAGACTTTTGTAATTATTGAAAAAGGGGGAAACACGTAAAAGAAAAATTCTGGTCTGGAAATCATGAGACAGATTCTCTGTCGCCTCAAAATTAGCAGATGAAGTAACATAGCTAGCGAATACTCTAATACCCTTTTTTTCACACCAGTGCCAAAGAGCCTTTGTAATATTATTTAAATATGAGTACTTAACGCTCCCACCTCGATTAATACAAGATATAGCTATCTGGTTGTTAATTCTTAATACAATCGAGATGTTTTCTTTATCTTTAACAAGTTATCTTAAAGCAAAATAGGCGGCTTTGATCTCCAAAAAATTGATATGTTTTTGTTGTTCGTTATGATTCCAGAAACCGTGGCATCTATAACCGTTACAAAACCACACTAATTCGTTATTTAAGGAGTTTGGAATATACATTTTTTTATTATAATTGCAATAGTCTCCCAGCAACAAAAAATGTTTAATTTTTTCAAACTATTTAATATGAACAAATCCATATTCTGTTAAAAGGCAAGACGCTACAACTCTCCCTATTAATTGGGCAAATTCTCTAATTATGCATTTCTTTTGCTTTCGTAAATTTAAAATCAAATTCTGAATGGCTTCATATTTCTCACTAGGAAGTGAGATGGTCAATTTATTAGTATTATATATAAACGTCAAGAACTAATATTTTGCTGAGGAATTAGCATACTTTTTTCTCATTTATTATAAATCCTAATCTAGTTAACTCTGAAAGTACTATTTCAGTGTGCTTTTTACATTCACTTTTATTATTACCTATAATGAGGATATCATCTAAATAAAATACCGTACTTATTTCCATTACACAACCGGTCGGTTGCAGAAAGCTCAATTAAAGTTTAGAATGTTTAACGGAATGTCAAATTTGACAGCGAGTTCCTAGATTTCTATAAGCAGCTTGTCAAATCCGAAAGCTTGGTTAAATATTCTAAACAGCAATTAAGTTTTGTGCAACCGACTATATGTCTTTTTGTTAATGGTTTCATAAGTTTAGTGAAAATATACGGTGCAATATTAAGACCAAATTGTAAACAACTAACTGATATAGACAATTTTCGAAGCGAAACCGCAGATATTTCCTCTACTTTTTATTTACAGGAATTAGAAAATATCTTTTAGATCAATATTTAAAAGATAGCAATTTTTATTTAAAAGTTTTATAACGGTTCTGTAGTCCTCTAATTTAAAGTGAGGAGCAATTAAAAATTTGTTAAGAGTTTTTACATTTAAAATAAATCTGTAGGTGCCTGAAGGTTTTTTAATTATAAAGTAAGATGAAATAAATTGTCCTATAGAAGAACGACATTTTTCAATAGCACCTATTTTTATCAATTCTTGAATGGATTTTTTATGTTCAAGTAAAAGTTTAGCCGAGATTTGTTCAGAGGGTTCAAAACGCTGCACAGGCTTTTTAATAATAGGCATTTTAATTCCTGTGACCACTCGTTCTTTCGTGATATATTTCCAACCCTGTAGAAATCTCGATAGTCTACCAGTGTAGTTACTCACATGTTCCTCCCTGTCTATTCCTGGCGGTGATATTTCTTGCTGTCTTTCTGGTAATACTTCGGGCGTACTGATGGTTTCCTTTTTTCCTTCCCCCTTTTCTCCTTTATTTTCTCTCTGGAAGGCGCGCGCCGGTAGTTTAAATGATAATGACTCGCTATTCCCGAACCTGAAGGTCTTGAAGAACTGGGTTGCCAAGTCTCTTTCTTAAAGTCAGCTTATAAGTAAGCCTTTTTATAATTTGTTCGTTTTTCATTGTTTCAGCAAATATAACAAGTCATCAATTTCCAAGTTGTCTACGACTTTCTTGCATTCCGGATTTAAATTTGATATTATTTAAATCTACGGTGAATTGAAACTCCGTCATGGACGTTAGTAAATAATTGGCAGGCTTCTGCCAGTGATCTCATGCTATCGGCTTGCTCTTTGTTAGGCATGATAACTGCGATAACTGTCCCTAATGCTGATAGACCGTGAGCTAATTGTTGTTGTAACGCTCTTATAAAACGATTATGTTCAAGAACCGACTTTATTAGGCATGGTTGTACTTCATTATTTATCTGGGCAGGATGTAGAGCCTACAATTTGCAGGTATCTTATACTTTGACATTAATTCTTCTCGGTGTTCTTTAGTTAAACCTTTTTTTAAGAGGCTGTTCCAGCGAACAACGATTTCCTCATGCAAGTATTTTCCTACATTGTCGCTTGAGTCTGGTCTTAAGCCTAAAACGTTAAAGTCTTGTTCAGATTGCTCATTGTTTGCCCTCTGAAATGTCTGGATTGTCAGAAGTTGCCTCGTACTCTAAAAAAAATATAGCCACTTAAAGTCGGCTGATTAAGATTCTACTCAAATAAAATCGCCCGATCTCATATTTTATAATCGTTTATATTTAGATAAAAAATCGCTCGATTTTAGCTTTAGGAGTAACGCACGTTACGCTAAGACCATTTCCTTATATTTTGTAGCAATGGCATGAAAAAACGCACACGTTTGCTGTCTTTTAGGAATTATCGCACGATATCCCAACCTACAATTTTCTCCTAATGTTCTGACAATCCCTGATTAAGCTAAAAAGGAAAAACTGACCTGAAGTCGAATAATCTTCAGAGGATGAATCACTAGACTCACAAAGCTTGTTTAAGTTTTCTTGCATTTCGCGAAATTGCTTTTTTAGTCTTTTTATTTCACGATGCTTCTCCGCCTTAGTTGGTTTTTTCGGCATTTTTAAACTTTTCCTACACGCGGCACTTTGCTAAAGTCGACGCTGACGAGCACGAAAACGGAATGATTATACAAGAAGCAGACGACCCGGGCCTCAGGTCAGAAAAAAAATTGTGAGTCATGTATTTTAAACGTAAATAGTTCGTGCTGATGAGACTGCCCTTAGAAACTTTAACATTGCACAATAAAAAAATAGCGCTATTCCTAAAAAATTAAGTGACCCTAATGAAATTAATAATTCTTTTAGTACTTACTTACAAACTATTTTAAATTGTGATGATAAATACATTTTTACAATAACACCAATTTTAATCAACAAGTAAATGTCTCTTCTAAATTGACGTATATCTCTGAAGTGAACAGATGTTTAAATCATATTAAAACCAATGCAACAGGCGTTGATGAAATGTCTCTCTTAATGTTAAAGTACTGCAGCCGATTAATTGATAAATATATTGTGCATATTTTGAATTGCTGCATTAAAGCGAATTATTTTCCAGACCAGTGGAAGATATCAATAGGTAAACCTCTTTCTAAAACTTCCAATTCAGAAGATTTTAAAGAACTGCGAATTATAAGCATTCTTCCAAGTTTATCGAACATTTTTGAAAAGATTTTATGTAATCAAATGTATTCTTTTTTCATCGATAATAAAATAATACCTCATATTCAAAGTGGATTCAGAAAGAATTTCAGTAGTGCGGTCCTAACAAATGTTATTGACGATATAATACGTGCAACTGATAAGAAACTTATTACTGTGTTAATCCTGTTAGACTTTTTAAAAGCTTTCGACACCTTAAACCATAAACTTATCGTATCTAAATTAAAATATTACGGTTTTTATGAAAATTCAGTCAATCTTATTAGGTCATTCCTAACAGACAGGTTTTCTGAAGAGTCGCAGATTCTTTCTGGGGTTCCTCAAGGCTCAATATTAGGCCTTTTGCTTTTCTTGGTTTATACCTCTGATGTTCTTCAAGCTATGGTTAACTGCAGAATCCAGGCATATACCGATGATACCTAGGCTTATTTTTGCTTTGATGGCGACGATTACTTGGAGGGCCTGCCAATAACTAATAATGACCTTAACAGATTTTACCAACTTTGTAGTGATCATAATCTTCATCTTAATCCTAACAAATCATACTGCTTACTGTTTGGTAACAAGAATAAGGTTGGATACTTGCGTAACCATATTAATATTAATATCTGCGGTACTAGGCTTCCTGTGGTTGATTCAGTGAAAACTCTTGGAATTTTGGTGAACAGTGATCTTAAAGAACAAGTTTTTTGAGTAGCACCCTTTTGAAACGAATATAGGCTTCTGCCATACATAAGGAATGACAGCTAATTTTTCTAAAAATATCCAAGTTTCATATTGCAAATCTCAACTCAAAAATACTCAATAAAGCATTTTTGAGAACCTTAAATTAAATCAATTTTTTTTTAAATATATACTCATTTACCTGTGACAGCAGCAATAGGTAGGCTTTATCTTTTACCTAAGGCGACTGGATACTTTGGCTTAAATTAGATATTCTAGTAAGTTGGAACGTCATAGAAACAAACAGTAAATTGGAAGTAGAAAATAGATTGAAGTTTCTTCAAACATAAAAGTAAATACGCTCGGTAATACTTGGTTTCAAAGTAATGGTATCGTTTTGTCTTTAGTTCAATTTTCAAAAAATCGTATTTTTTTTTTAGTTTTTATCCAGTAGGGTCGGTTTTTTTGGAGGACTCCCAGAATTTCAAATAGTACGGCTGAATTGTAATATAATTTAATGTTTGTCAGTAACGAGAAAAAATAAAGTGTTAGCACACAAGTAGTTTTTTCGTGAAACATTTATCTCCAAACTTTAAAGACAATTTTGACCTCTTTTGATTCCCCCATTACTTCTTTCCTATGTTATTTTTCAATTGAACTATTTTTGCGGAATAAATGGAAAAAATAAAGAAAGCTGTGGTAATCGTAAATTATTTAGACTTTTTAAAAACAAAAACATTATGAGAATATTTTTTACTATCTAGGCTTTTTCAGAATATTTTCTGCTTGTGTAGAAAACTTGACCTATTTAGGCACCACAAGGCGTTCAGTTGTCTTTGTTTTAAGCCTAAAAAAGTTTTAAAAATAAGATAAAAATACTTCCCAAACTTTGATCTTTCCAATTTTAAATAATATTCGAAATACAGTAAAGTTCTCTGAAAATTTTAAATCGATATTTAAGTTTGTTCGGCAGTTATCATATATTTAATAAACGAAACCCTAAAAAATTCAAAAATATTTTTTTTTTCATTTTATTTCGGAAAACCGAAAATGATGCGAAAATCTGATTGATACCGTTCGAGGGCTCTAAATATATGCCAAATTTGAAAAGTTTATCTGAAGCCGTTTCCGAGATATAGCTACCGAAATGTGAAAATTACGTTTCTGCCACCACGACAATGGCGACGAATACGGAATTTTTTATTCTGGCAGCTCCGATTTAAATACTCGCACGGATAGTGTTTATACCAACAAATGTTTAAATGCAAAATCAAACATATATTTTGTATATTAATTATTTTTAATGAAAGCAGTACACCCAGCAGGCCGGAGTTTTTACTTCCTGAGTCCATTATTATTATTATTATTAGTGGTTAGTTTCATTTTTAAAAGCGGCGTATTCAAGCCTTGGGGCTCTATAATAGAAACTTCTCTTTGAAGCTAAGAAGGAACGTATAGTTGATTTGATTTGATTTTCATATGTTTGGAAAAAAATACCTTGTTTTTACGTCTTTGGCGTTATTTGTTGATTTTGTTCCATTTGAAGTATTTTTCGCCTCCAAGTTCTTCATTTAAAAAATTTCCACTTCAGGTACCGTCTTTGTATGCTTAATTAAAAGTCTTAAATGATCTTTTTAGTCTTCTTCAAAATAAAAGAAAAATATAAGGAAGGTGAATGATTTTAGTGAATCTCCATGATCTAAAAAACGATTATTTATTTGTGTAACGAAGGTCCAGTGAAACTAAAACTCAATTAGAACCTGTAAATTAACATTATTTCCATATTAACGAGACATTTTGATATATGTATTCTGGCAAAACATATTTCAGTAGTATAAGATAAGAGGATTTGAATACGGTAAACGGGAATTTCTTTATTTACCTAATTGGTAAAAAATAAACTGTACATCTCGAATAAATATTTTATTTGACCGTTGGCGGCATGTCTTTTTAAAACTTTCAATCGAACTTTATTATAACAACTATAACAGTGGCGCAAACCGGTTTAACTTTGCTGGAGGTGCTATGTTTAGTTTACGATTTTCCTACTATGTTGCCATGACAACGCGTACGTGGTGACGTCGAGCCCAGCGCCATACAACGCTCTCGGTGAATTGCAGGCGCAGTACACTACACCCAACTGTCGTTAAGTTTGCGGTGGTTGTTTACTTTTATTTTCGGTGCAACCGGTGAGTTCCTTTGCAGTTAACTTGACTGTTTTGTGTTATATTTATTTATGGTGTTGTTACAATTTCAAATTCGAAGTTAGTAAATGTGATTGTTCAAGACTGGAATAAATTAAAAGACGTCTTTGAATTTATTACAAACTGTGACAAATCTGATGAAAAATCAATCCGCCTTGCGAAAGGATTTTTAGGTGAGATGATCGATTTTAAATTCACGTTTCTAGCATTAGTGTTTAATGACATTTTCTCAATCACGGAGATACTATTTGACGTTCTTCAAAAAAAAAATCGCTTGACATTCATTTGTGCATATACAATGTAAAGCGCTGTCGAAAGGCGCTCTGTAAAAAAGAAATGAACATTTTTTTAATTCCATGTTTGATATGTTCTATTACAGAAATAAATCATTACAAACGTGAGCTTGCTAAGTTTTCACCTGAAGAAATTAGGGCTAAGTATAGAACCCTTTTTTATGAAATATTGGACCATATTTTAGTGGAAATGACACTAAGATTTCAAGACTGTGAAAAACTTACATTTTTATGTTTGGCAGGTTCTACTAAATTTTCCGAATATAGTTTAAATTTTCCGACTGGCCCGTTTGAAAATTTGTTACAGTTATATGGGGAAATATTTTCAAAAAGTCAACGACTTAAAAATGAGCTTGGTCTTATTTTTGCAAATGAGAGTAATTGGAATAAATCGCTGCAAGAGCAAGTGAAAAAAATTAATAAAAATAAATATATTTTTACCGAAGCATATAAATTGTTTTCCCTTCCACATATAAAAAAATTCTGGAAAAAAACTTATTGCGATATTTTCTTGCTTCATTTGCACTTCACTTACTTTTTCACCCGCAAGCCGCCACTGATTGACAAGGCTTCAAGGGTTCACAAAAAATTAATAACAAATCACTGATAAAAGAAATGGCGTAGATTTTAATAAAAAAATTTAAAAATCCGTAGAAAAGAATTATTATCAAAGTTATAATAATATAGCATCAAATTAACATCACAATTAAAAAAACAAAAACAGTAATAAACCAGTTTTAAATTTTAAAGTATAGATATATAACAAATTTAAAATAAACCGGCGATAATATAGCAGTAATTCAGAAGTAAAACCCACGTTAAATCATTACCAAATTTGGGCACCCCATTCCTGTCGCTGCTAAACAGTAGTTTGTTTTTAAATATAACTTGGAGAATATATGCGGATTAGATAAGGTTACAATTTAAAGTCATTCAAAGATAGAAAAAATGCATAAAAAATACTTGCATATAAAAGTTTTTTCTTTAACGAGATACCCCGAATTTTATTTTATACTTAAATTCTCCATTAAAATGTATTCTAAATGTATTAGAGTTGTCAAAATATTTAAATTTTTTGAAAATATTCACATATTTATAACACTAGGCCAGATTTTTTAGCAAGTTCGTGAGAAAGTGGTACTGCATCAATTTACATGATTTTTTCTTTAAATCATCGTCTGGTTACCGAGACCCTTCAACACTATGTTTTGTATTGTTTTATTGCGTATTTTTTCTATAAAACCAATATGCTTTTCTTTAATAACACTTCTGGACGATGTGGTGAATGCGCCCCATATTCTTATAATTCTAATGGAAATTCATAGCGTCATCTAACGGAAAAGGGAGAACATGGTCTGCCGGGCATGCTAGTAATTTTTAAGACTGATCACAAAAATAATCAATTTAATCAATTGAACAATATTATACGGGGTACAAATATCCGTGATATACTTTCCTAAATTAAAACATTAATAACTTTTTTATTTTAAATGAGATCCGAGGTATAAATCTGACATTAGGAAACAAGTTATCTAATTCCTTATCAGTCTACATTAGGGTTTTCTATACGTAAATACGAGAGTTTTTTAATAAATTTTGTTTTTCTTAGTAGGTATACTGGTACTGTCTACTAATTACTTGTAGCATTATTATTAATTAGCTTACCCAGAACGTAATGACCTAGAATAACACAAAATTGATCTATCCATTAAACTGTTTTAAATTTATCCATACCTAGTTTTTGTAGTTTTCTCAGTAAATTGGCTTTTTTAAACTTATAAATACTTAACTGCAGAAATTTGAGGTATCAGTAGTATCGCAGCCTGAAATTATTTGAAATTCGTATCTAATGTATAAAAAAGGGTTTTACTAAAAAAGCCTAAGAGTTAGGTGCAAGCAAACCTAAGACCGGTTGATAGATAATTCAATTCTACATTATATTAAGTTATAGCATAGTGACGTAAACTACTACCACTACCTTTACTATAGGAAAAATGCAAACTAAAACTACTGCATTTAAACAAGAGAAACTCTAACGAAGTTTGATAAGAAATTAAATATATTTTCTTTTGGTGTAAAATATACTGGGAGTCTCATTTAAAATAATGAAATTAGGGAATTCTTTTTAAAAATATAACTTTTGTCAAGAATTTTTGACGCATCGTGTTTATTTTAAAATCATTTCATATTGTAGCTCTATCTATCACCCAAGTTATATCTAAAAAGTACCGTTTAGTAGAGACCGACATGTATGGGTAAGGGAAGAAGAATAGTATATTTAAAAATTTTAAAAACACGTTTTTATAAATTAAGATAAAAATTTGAAAATACAATAAACTAAAAGATATTGTATAGGTAACCAGTATTGTAATTAATTTATACAAACCTGGATTTCTAATCTTTAAATATATTTATTTTATACTTTTTCTTCACTGTGTTGCCTAAAAATTCATAATTTGCAATCAATACTCCCATTGTACACCGATTCTAACGCGAACTTGCCCAAATCCCAATATTCGCTTGCTAAGTGATAGCCACAATTTTCAATTTCTAAATATTGACTAAAAATTAACTACTTATTATCTCTTAAATAACGAATTTGTGTCGAATTTGTACAAATGACAAATTCGTCTGCCACTGGTTATGCTATTTTTATTTTTTTTACTTTAAATTAATATATGTATGAAAATCAGCAGTTGTATAATTATTTTAAAGAAATTAGTTTTATTTTAATAACACTTAATATTTCAATAAGCCATGTTTTTAACAAAAATTGTAACAATTTTATATATCACTAACATTTATTTATTAATAAAATATATGTACACTTAAAAATAATTTGTTATTTGACAATTAAAAATAATTTGTTATTTGACATATTCAAAATGATGTGTGCATAAAATTAGTTTCAAAGACAAAAAAGTTATAAATTTATGAGATACAAAACGTGACTTTGTCCCATAGTACGCCAGTCCGCCACGCCAGAATGATTTTCGCATACTTTTTAGATGTTCCAATTTATTGACTAATTGGATACTTTGGACTAGCTTCCGCAAAAGAGAGATTTTTTCCTTAATGTTCAGTTGCTTACCCGAGATTTAAACTACGCAACATTTTAAAACAAAAAAACGCAGTAACTCATTTTTTTTAAATTGATTACTAATACAAATCTTTGCTGATGTTGCAGTCTAACATGGTTTCTTCTAAATTTTTCAAAAAGTCATTGAAAATCTAGCAAACTTTTCCGATCATGAATCCATATTGCTGTCTGGACCATTAGCTAAAATGCAGTGGTTTTCTCTACATATCTTCGTTTTGATGTCAAGAAGGAAACAAATTATTCTAAAAGAGACCAACAAATAATTTAATTACTTTTTGTAAAATTAGTTTATTTTTGGCGCTGCAATAGCTACATCAAGAACAAAAAACATTCATATCTAATATTTTAACATATTTTGTTATTAGGAATAGACGGTTTATGTCTCATCCCTTAATTAAAAGAGGCTGGCTGGGATGTACACAGGTTTTTCTCTACTAAATTTTACAAGTAACAACTTACTTAAGTATGTACCGGATGTACTAATAGGATTTCTCGCCAGCAACACCTCAACTGTACAACTTTATAAGAAAATATTTACAACCAACTGAATCACGAAAAATGTCTAGAAAGTTATGATTCTATATTTTCCGCTAGAGGATGTAATCAAAAACTGCAAATATAAAAAAAAGTTTTTCTTGAAAAATGTGAAAACCGACTTGTTGATTTTGCCCACGTTTCTCTGTGTATCATATTGTTTAAAAAATAAAAGGTTATTTCATTTTTTTGATATTTTCCCTAGAATCAGTGTGAATAGAAGGAAATAATATGATATAAGATCCCTATTAAGAGAACAATTCTCGTATATTTTCTTAAGAAATGTATACGTTTGCCAATCTGTCCAAAAATATACATTTAAGACCGTACCAGTCAGCTTCTAGATCCAGGTTACCTAAAGAAGAATAAAAAACAACGTCTTTCGATAGTGATGCACTTGGGTGTTGACTTTTGTTAGGCATTGATTTCCGGGGTATTTTAAAATTTATATCGCGAAACCGTTGTTAGTGTTATATCCTTAATGATGATATCTTCGCGATGTTGCACCTCGGTGCCTAACCTGGTAACGATACAGATAATAACAAAATATTTTTATTAAACTGTATCTTGACCTGATTTCTATTTTGTTGGTGCAATTAACACAAGAAAAAAATGAGACACACACACAAAGATCAAACCGCAGATTTTTAAAGTAAAATTTAAATTTCTAGCCACTAGCTACGACGGCTTTCGACTGAAATCAAATTCTCTCTATTGCTCGATATTTTAAGGGTAACCTATCAAGTCAATGCTAAATGACTACTGGGTGGAATATAAATGCATAGATTAAGTAGACAGGAAGATACATAATACTGCTTGCAAAACATGAACCATTGGCGTCGTAAAACTTTAATAGCCTGAACCATAGACAGAATAACTGGGAGACCAGTATATATCAAAATATGTCAACGAATATGTCAGCGGCCATGAACGTAATAATTAGTAATAGTAATATTTTTTATATCTATTTATATAACAGTCGTTAAACTCCAATCAAAATTAACACAGAGGGTATGTTTAATATCATACATAATATATTATTTTTACATTATGCATAGAACACATACCAAACGTCTTTTATTTTTGTTTATTTTGTTCTGAATACAAAACATCTACTATACTACTCATAAGCAGTACAATTATAACAGTTAAACATAGACAGCGCTCATTTAAAACCTCCAATTTGTAGTAATGCAAGGTCTTAAAAAAATCTCTAAAATATGTACAGCAATATTATCTTGGAGGGAACGGGGAGAGGGGGGAGAAGTTTTAGATACACTTCTTTACACCGAAAGGGAAAGCGACGATATCTCGTTTGAAATTATTATTTTGTATTTATAATTTGTAGATCAAAATTTTCTATTTTATATTAAGATTATGTATTTTTAAAATGCATGCACCTCCCTCTGATGACTCTTTATTAAGATGCGGAACGACGACGACATTAAAGTACGAGAGATTTTCCGATTTGTAGCAGCAGCCAGCGATCATACGTTTGAACTAAAGAATTAATTTTTCGAGGTTTTCGAAAAGCCTTTCGACTTGACACTCCAGTGACCTAAGGCATTTAGACTTCAGAGGGCCCTTTTCGCTGAGAACCGAGGAGAGAAACCGGTAAGCGTCTTTAACACTTTTTCTGGTACCCCTAGTCGGTGTGTGATTTGTCGTATATACTTAGTATTTTTTATAAACGGAAATAATATAATTCTTATAGTTCACACCAGTGTACCTATTCATATAGTCCATTAGTATCTAATAGAAGTCTGACAACGACAACATAGATAATCTTCTTAATTGTGTGAACAAGCAAAACATTTATTTATTAACGGATTACACCTCATTTACAATCAGGTTACATCTAATACTAATACGATATTTATCTATAGTTTTACAAGCTAAATCAGTAATGGTCATAGATAAATTATGTTAACTGAAAACCTACATTTCTGTTTTAAATATAAGAAATAGATTATTGCTTTACATTTAAAAACTAAACTTTCTTAGTTTAACCGCTGTATACCAACAATGGAAGGATGTCTTAAATTACCTATGAGTAATATGAGCAAGATCTAGTTTTTAAACTCTGACCACAAACAGTAAACCGTTTAGTCATGTATAGGAGATAAATAATAATTAATTGTCCTCAAAGCCTCTAAAAATTAAAAACACACTAAAAGATGCAAAAAACTCATTAAATACTCTAATCGATTGTTCATCATCTTTTCAAACCGATAAGTAACATTTCGTTTACACAACCAATAGGCGAAAAGTAAATTTTGGGCTGCAGGGTGGTTGGCGAGGAACTGATCCCTTAGTCACAGTTTATTGTTTTATTAGGTATCTTTCCGTCTATTTAATCTCAGTATAAATGTCAGAAGCCTATCGGGAAACAAACATAAAAACAAAGGTGAGTATTTTGCAGATGATCCTACCAAAAATAAGAATTTAATAATACTGGAAGTAAGAAACTTTCTAACATGGCAATAATATGACAAATATTAAATACATTTTTTTGACATAAGACTGTTATTTATGACACCGATTTAGCTGTTTTCGTAATTTGTCTGTATTAAGTGAATGTCATTAAAAATATTTACTGTCTTGTCCACTATTAACCAATAGATTATCTCTAGGAGAAAAAGCCAATTTAGCACCTTAATCACCTGAAATTATTTAAGGCATAACATAAACTTGGGTTTATTATTTTAATGGCAGATTATTTCGATTAATCTAGATCAAGTCTGTTCCGGTAAAATATTATCTCAGCCATCAATTTACATGTAAACTAAGTGGAGTTAATCTCTGGGCCTGTAAATATAATGCGCAAGGAGACAAATTTATTCTAAACAACCTGTCGCCTTAAGGGTTTACATTCATTTCTGCTTGGTGTAATTTCAGTGACGCTGATCTCATGCAAAACAGCTTGTCTATCAACCGAATATGTTAGCGTATATTTTCGAGAGGTAAAATTCATTTTCCGTCTGAAAACCGAATCCGGAGGAGGGTTCAAATGATGTTATTTGCACCTTCAAATTATCTTAGTTGAGAAGTTGGCTTATTTTTAACTCATTGGCAAAAAATAATGCCTGCTAGCTATTTTTATTATGTTTAGCGGAAATTGGTATTTCTGCATTTTTGGTAGATATGGTCTATCATCATTTTCGCTACACATGAAAAAAATCGGTAACTTTCTTTTACACGGAACTCTCCCTGTTATGAATCTTAGGAATAGTAAACTGCAACCCAATTTGATTCCGCACATAGTCATTTAGTATACTGTTTTTTCAATCATTTTTATTGGGCACCACTTTGTTCCATCATACATACTGGATTCGTACCAATATTTTTTCAGTTTCTATCTATGCCATACTTAATTTTTAGGCATGATTTAAAATAAATAGAATAAGTAGTTTTAATATATTTTTTAAGAAGTCCATTGTGTACCGCCATGTTGAATTCGTACCAGTTAATCCCTGTATCACATTCAATTTTGCCGCAAGATTTGAAGTCAACTGAATAAGATTTTTTTACTTTGCTTTTTTAGATATTTTATTTACCCCCCATTTTCTTTCGAGGTCTTGATTTTGTAGGCATATATAGTTAGATTGTATCAAATTATTATTATACTGAATAATACACTTTAACCCAAACATTTAATATTTCATAGGTTTTGCGGAAATATTTTAAATTAAATATACATCTAAATATAAATTTCAAATTGTATCTGAAATTTTGCTTATATGGCGAATTTGTTACAATATAAATGCGTTCGTAGACAACACTACTGAAATATTCAAATTCAAATTCAATTATCAATTATTATTAGTGTCAAAAAAAAAGAATTTGTACACAAGTCAATGAAAAGTAACATATAAAAATTACGTTTTTTTATTAGTTAACAAAATTTATATTATATTATAGCTAAAGATAAATACAAAAACATTCAGATACATATCAATATACATTACAAATTACAGATTAAATAATGTTAAAAACATATAACAAATTACACATTAAAATCAATATCAGAAGTCAAGTATTCATTAAAGCCATAAAATGCATTTTTACATAAGACTTTTGCCACCCTCTCCTTTAACTTATTTAATGGCAATTCTCTTATACTGATTGGGAGTTTATTAAAAAACTTAACAGCCTGGTATACTCTATTTTGACATGTTCGCAGCCTACAAAAGGAAGCCACAATATCGTCCTTATGGCTAGTACTATATTCGTGCACATGCTTATACTGTATATACAAATAATAGTTTTCTTTAATATATAAAATACATGACATAATAAATACATCAGACCCGCAAGTATTCTCACAACCCCTCTCTGCAAACCAAAGACTCTATCTACATCTGATGCACTCCCCCACACCGAAATGCCATGACATAACCGTGTTGAAAAGTGCCTAATATGTAGACTTCATCGTTGCCATGCTTGCACATCTTTTTAGGTTGCAACGGACAAAGGCAGTAATGCTCAGTTTGGATGAGATGTTGTTGATGTGAACATCCCACTTTAGTTTTTTGTCGATATGAATACCCAAGAATTTAACATTGACATAGTGGGCATTCTCATCCGCCGTATTCCTCACTGAGAAAATTATTTACTGAGTCTTACCTCTGTTCATTAGTAACTGATTCACATTAAACCAGGTCTCGGCTCTTGCCTGCGCCTCGCCCGACACCGCCAGAACATCCTGAAGAGTTCCACCAGAATGACGAATTGTAGTGTCATTAGCAAAAAGGGTATACTTTGTTACTGGCTCTTGTATTGGGAGCTCATTAATAAAAACTTAAAAAGAAGTGGACCTAAGATGGAACCTTGGAGAACCCTAATGTCTATCACTCTTTTTGCCGATGCCACTCCACTCACTTAAACTATCTGTGTTCGATCCTTCAAGTAGGACTTAATAATGCTGTTGCTATCAAAGCCATAAAAATGAAGCTTGCTCAATAGTATGTCATGGTAGACAGAGTCAAAAGCCTTACTCAGATCATACAAGGAGGCACAATTATACTCCATACTTTCAAAAGGAATCATAGATTTCAGAAACAAGACTCTGCACACTCTGTACTGTACGTCCATTCTAAAGCTAAACTGCTCATTGCAAAATAATAGTAATTTTCAAAATAGTATGTTATTTTTTTGGCAATATATTTTTCAAAGATCTTAGCGATTATAGACAGTAGAGATATCGGTCGATAATTTGAAACATCTTTATCGCCCTTTTTAAAAATCGGCACAACTATGGTTTTTTCAGAATACCAAGAAAACAGTGCTTTCTGATACAAACATTTATTAGGTAAGTAAGTGGTGATAGTATGAGATGTTTTATTGACTTTACTATAGGTACCGTAAGACCAGAGATATCAGAGCTGTTCCTATTCGTAAGTCTATTAATAACCTCCCTTATCTCACTGTATGTTACTTCTATAAGGGAGAATATACTTGGTACAGTATTTAAGCCACCCAAAGGATTGACATCCGGCACAGGAATATTTTTAACAAGATCGGGAGCAACTGAGGAGAACTAATTGTTAAAATTATCTGGTGAAATATTGAGCTGATCCGAAGACCTACCATAACTTCTACTGTTGTTAATAATTTCCCACGTGCATCTAGCAGGGTTCGAAGAAGAACCAATCAGCCTTTGTCGTATGCCTATCTCTATCTATCTCTCCTGTCTCTCTCTGCATATCTCTATCAACTATACTCCTGCCTATTTCCTGGCGTATTGTATTGTTTCATAACATCACCAGAAAAGGAAGATGTTCTCTTATATTCCTAAGATTCTGGTTAAGCCAGTCGAACTTCTCAGGGCGGCCCGCTCTAACTGTATAAGTTTTTTTTCTGGAAATGACTGCAAGTACACTCTATGAAAAGATCAAACCTTGCTCCAATATTGAGATCAATATGTTTGACAAAATTCCATGACTAAGCTTCAATATTATCATAAAAAGTGTGCAAACCAAGTGCAGTCGGTCTTAATGTCCTCCTCTGTATCCCCTAGGATACGCTAGATACTACGAAGTATCCAGTATTTTTTATGCTTTTGATTTATTGTCATGCTTCCCTAAAAAATTGACCACTGTGCGTATCTGACGAGACTGGTAAAAAGGATTTTATAATAATTAATACGTTAATTGTTTAGAAAATAAATTTGAGGAAAAAAAGGATGATAAAAAATATTTTAAATTTTCCTATATATGAAATCGAAAGTCCTAGCAACTATCAGTCAACTGCCAGGGCTGAGGCAACAAAAAACGTAGAAGCCAGTTGGCAGTTGTTTTAACATAATGAAAATATGAAAGTAAAAAGTGAACGCGATAAACCTACAAAATCTGAAGCCAACATGGAAACAAACTACAAAAAAGAAAGAAAAAGCAGAGGCTAAATTGCCTTGTGTATAATAAAATGATTGCCTTGTGTATAATAAAAGAAGAAAGGAATACCTTCCCAATTATATGTTTCCATCGTCGAAGACAGCAATAACGGGAATAGGTTAAAATTCAGGACAAATATTTTTATGAAGCAATTTTTTATTGAACCAAAATACGGAAGGTCTAACATTGTTTTAAACCAAACAGCAATAAAGTTAGTTTACGTTTGACCAGAGGAACATGTAATATAAAGGAATATAATTCACAATACTCCTATACATAGAAAAAAACTTTATTCATCAGTTATACAGACATTTTAGATTGAAATGTTTACATATTTATTTGAAACTCGGAAAGGAAAAATTTAAATTCGATCTTAACAAGACACAAGACCACATGTCTGAAATACAGAACCTGCTACTAAATACAAGCTGATTGGAAACCTTAGTTTTAGATATTTTTTTTTCGTTAGAATACCTTTATAAGGCTTTTTTCAACTTTAACTTATTTTATTTTTTCTAAAAAAAAATGAAAACTTTTGTTTCTATACTATTTTAATATACGTTTATAAAACTAGTAATTGTTTTGAAGAATTTGGTGCAATTAAACGTTTTCTTGTACTAAACTAATCATTTATCAGGAATATATTTAATATATTTTTTCACTATTATTTGATTTTCCTTCCCTAGTAAAGGAGATCTTTGCGTTTCAGGGCCTAGATACCGGAAAACATTTCTCTAAATTACGTCGGTCTGTCTGTTCGTGGCAAAGCTAACAAACTACTTACCTGATTACAGTGTTGCCGCGAGATTAGAGAAAATTTGTGAATTGAATATCCTACGTATTCTTTTAAGATTTTCCATCTTTGTGGACTAGAACTAAAAATATTATATAACTTCTTTATAATTTCAAAAAATCAGGCAGCACCAGGAAGTAGTTATAATATGGGAGCGCCTCCTCCTCCTCCTCTTCCTCTCTCTCATGTCCCTCATTCTTAACTTCCTCCCCTTTTATTCTCATTCGCATCATATTTTTAATTTTTTCTCTTTGTTCTCCCACATTTGATTTTGCATTCTTAAGTCTTATAAATAGGTGCATCATGATCATTTTAGTATGCCGAGGCACATTTACTAAGCTGTGCTCGAGTTGCGTAAAAAGTTATTTTTGAATTTTTCCACCAATTTTGTATAAAACAAAAAGAAAAAATGTGTCAAGTAATAAGTGAATTATGTGTAATCGCGAAAAATTAACTACAACTATCAGACAGTTAAAAGTTAAATATCTCAATTTCTTTGAAGTGATTTCGAAAGATGAATACACCAAGCTGTTTTATCCACTGAAACGAGATTATTTGGAAGCAATTGACTGTTGTGATGATTATTTAGAAGGAATTATAAGCCTTACTACGTTTTTCAATACATTTGGGAAATCATACTTTGTAGGAGAATTAAGCCACCTAATAGAATTTATAGGAGAAGATTGCCAATTTATACCTGCTATTATTGCAACCCAAAAGAGGTTTCAATTATACGAAGATAAAAAACAGGTATTATCAAAGAAAGTTAATCCTATTCGCAAGAGACGTCCCCCTACATATTTAAAATATTATGTTAAATAAATGAAATGGCTGAGTTGCTGATTGCAGTTAAATTATTAGAGGAGAAATTTAGTAATCTTTCAAAAACCTATTTCTCATATTGTATGGCAAGTGGTCCGGAGTGGATAGACTTTTATTGTAATCAATCTGAGGAATTCGTAAAGGCTGCCCTCTGTTGCAACAAATACATTGAAACATTAAATTTTTTTCAACTTATTCAAGATCTAAAAGATATTGGCTTTGGTTACTATTTAAAAGACTTGAAGCAATTTATTGACGAGGATACTATTCTTCAAGAAATTGAAAAGGAAGAATAAATTTAATAATATTTACAATGGAGCAAATGGTTACTGAAATGTATGAAGAGTTTATTATATCTGCTGCATACTTCCAATATTTATCAATTGTAGGCGAAGAAGACGCAGAAGCACAAGATTTGTCAGCATATGTTAATAATATAGATCGAATGGAACAATGTAAATTAGCCGCTAAATTTTGTAATGATTATTTAAAATATAAAAATGAGTATGAACTTTTAAATGAATTTAGAAAATTAGATTTAAGGTATCATATTAATTGTATTCAATCATGGTTGGTTAATGCAAAATAAAAAGGTAATTAAGTTTTTTATATTTTTATTCATTCATAAAACAATTGTCATATAAAAATAACACATTTGTCAAAGCACACATACAAGGTGATTTTGAATGATACAAGCATTTTGGTTCCATTAGCTTTAGCGCTGGTTGTTCATCTATTTCAATCACAGGCTTTTTAGAATATTTCTGTATAAAATCCTTTTTTTCGCTTCCTTTTACAAAAACAAAATCTGCTTTCTTCGTAAGTGTTTCAATTATTTTTGGGAAATGATGTAATGGAGTAAATCCATTATTCCAATGTATACAATGATAATTTTTCGTTAACCATACCGCCTGCTTGTGACAATCAGGTGAAAGAAACTCCATTGGAAAAGGCCTTTTAAAAATGTAATGAGTCATTTCATAACCATCAAAAGCTGCAAGCTCTTTCGGTATAAATTTATTTTTTTCATCCTTGAATCCTTGAATATCTATAACCAATCTCATATTTTCAAAGCAGCAAATTTTTTAATGAGACTTTTTTTACTTGAATAATTTGCAATTTCTTCTTTCAGTTGATTAATTTTAAAAATAAATTTTTCAATTTGTAGTTGTAGTTTTGATGTCATGACTAAAACTAAAAGCTTTTGAAAATTTCTTTAAATTAAATCGAAATATGAAAATAGTGGGGATAAAGTTTATAATTGTTTCACAATTTTAGTAAGAGGGTTGTAGCTAAATAATTTGTCATGTAAAATAAGACAATAAGCAGAAGTATCTTTTTTAATTGCATTGTGTGTCTCAAATTCAATTCTCATTACTACGGATCCCGTTTGAATTGTTTCTTTTTGATGGGAGCAATCAATATGTGTAATAGGACTAATGTTTTTGAATTGTTCAGGATTAAAAATGGGTTCATTTGGAACACCATAGTAAGACTGTCTAAAGTTGGCAAACATTTCGTATAAAGCAGAAAATTTGTTTTCTTCGAAATTTAAGTACAAATCGTGATAAGGATATCTTTCAGAATTTAAATATACTCTAATATTTGACAAGGTAATATTGTCAAATTTACTCATATCTTTAACAATTTTCCCTTTTCTGTTTTCTTGAAAGCCAATCACAACATGACGAGGAGCTTCTAGTTTACTAGTTGTTTTTACCGGCCATGTGTGACGGGTTGTTTCGGTTAGAGAAGAATATTCAACAAGTTCCCAACTCCTGAATCCTATCAATATATCTTTATTTGATTCTAATATTTTTGATAGAGCAAGTTGTTGTGGCATATCAACTAAAATGTGAGGAACTTTCCAATAAATTTTATCGAAAGTAACCAATGGAGTGTCAGGAGCAGTAACAAGGTGTGCCGGATCTTCTTTGAAAATAACACCATCTAAATCATCAGTTGATCTAATAAGAACCAATTCCTGTTTCATATTCATAATAATTTTTCTGTAATCTTCAAAAAATCCTAAAAGCATTTTTAGTGGTATGGATACGGAGAATTTTCCATCATTATCAACTAAAATTGTATCACCTTCTTTCCGATGTGGAAACCAACCTGCATTTTCCAGTTTTAAACTTTCGTTGGTATTGTGAGAAAGGTAGCTTTTTAAGGTTGATGCTAATCCAACATTTTTTATTGAATCTATAGTAATTCCGTTTAGTTCATAGCGGATTTCTCTGAACAAAAAGGCTATACCATTGTTAATAAATAGCAATTCTTTCTTATATTTACCTTCTGTATTAGTTAATTTTCCTTCGATATAAAGTAAACTATCTGATGGTAGAGTGTAAGCATCGAGTTCTTGAATTGGGATCCTTATTTCATCATTGTAATCGAATTTTGAAGAAATATATGGTTGATATGTGTGAAGCTCAGAACTGACGATGGAATTGTCTACATAAAGCTTTTCGTTTACGTTTAATATGTTCATTATTTTAAAACAGTGAAACCCAAGGATGTGAGAAATTTACGATTATCTCGTCTTAACTTGTTGGTGTTGGATTTGATACTGAACTGTTGTTTAGGCTTTTTCTTTTTATAAGTTTTTACTTTGTTGATAGTGGTAGGGGCAAGTCTCATCCCAAGGGCTCTATTATATCTAACAACCATTTTATATTTCACTTGTTTGTAAATGCAACCTTACTGTTATAGTTTCTCCTCTAAAACTGATAAGTTCTCCGTCTTGATCAACTATTTTAACTGTTATATTGTTAATTGCTTTGACGCTAACTGGAAAATACAAAATGGGCAAAGGAGATTCAACTATTTTATACCCTGGAGCTACAGTTGGATAAAACTGGTGAATAATATGAACAGGTTTACCATTATTGTAAGAACCGACACAAATATTACAGTCAATACAAATAGCATTCACCTTAGTTATTTTTGCAACATTATCTGATTCTTCCTCTTTCATAGCTTCTAGTATCCTGCTATTAAAACCCAACATTTTTCCTATCGAATCTTCCTTGGTAAAATCAATTATTCTACTACACATTAAAAAAGTTTTTAGAGTATTAACATTTGCTTTTAAAAGAAAAAAAATTTTTTCATTCGGAAATAAATCTTCTATACTTTCTCTTATGTATGTTTCTATATCTGTAATGTCATAAGTTCCGTCGGGAATAACAATTACTTTATTATCTATATAAAATTTATTATATCCTTCTTTTATATTGGGGATAGTCATAAACGTTTCAAAATCAGCTAAACCCAGGTAATATTGTTTTTCATCCTCTAAATATATAAGCGGATTAAAATCAGCAGACAAAACAGAACTGTTTCCTGATATGGCAATTGTGGTAGACATTGCAGTTTATTTATGAATGAGATATTACAATAAATAATGAGTTTATATATTTTTTTGCAAAAATTTTAGGGATAGTTGACCACAGTTATATGAATTAAATTTTTGTTTATTTTCATAAGTATAAAATACATCCACTTTGCCATTCGAATTAAAATATTTGAGAAGTTTTAAAGGTGGTTTTAAATTTCCATAACTATCAAAATATATTACATTTTTGTTATTTTTAATATAAGCAGTCCAATGAGATCCTTTATTTTGTTTTTTATCCAAATTTACAATACCACATTCTTTCAGATTAATTTTTTTTGGAAGTTCATCGAGCATAAAAACACCTCTAAAGCCAGTTATTTTTAACAGCTTTACATATTTAATAATATCATTGTTCGTAAGTGCTCTTTTTGGAAAACTTATTTTGAGTTTTTTTTTTGTCTGATTGCTTTCATTTTGACGGATCCTCCTTTATAAGGTCTAATAAATAGTCCCTTTCCTTTATATGGTCTAATATATAATCCTTTACCTTCTTTAGAAGCATTTTCCATTGCAATATTATGTCTATGTATTTCTTCTAGTTGCTGTTTAGCTGCTTTAGCATCATTTACTGCCTTAGCAATTCCTGCCGCGCCTCCACCTAGTGCACCCAGGGCGCCAAGAATGGGAAACAAAAGAGGTAGAAATCCTCCAATTTTTTTGGGTGTTCGAATGATACGTTTTTTTCTCAATTTAAGTTTACCCCCTTTTGTATTTTTTAATCCCAAACCGAACTTTCTTTTACCCTTCATTATTCCTGCAACACTTAAAGCTGCAATTTTTTCACCAATAGAAGAATCTTTAGCTTTTACCCTATCCCAGGCTTTTTTTTCTAATATTTGGTCAGATATGTGTCTTTTTGATAAATCTTCAGTCTGAGAGTAAGATATATCATGTTCTTTGCAAGCGGAATCCAATGGATTTACACCAACGTCACCTCTAGTTAATCTTTTTTCCAAGTTGGTGCCGGGACCACAATAATTATATCCTGGTATATGAACTTCGAAAGGTAATTTACTAATTAATTTATTTACTAAACCAGAGCCTTTTCTATTACGTCTTTTAATAGTTTTTTTCAACTTATGACGACCCACAGTCATTGAAGTTCTTTTTATACTAAAAACACATTGACATTTTTCTGGTATAAATACTTTTACAGCTAAAAATATTTACTAGTGTGATTAAGAATGAGGATTGAAAAACAAAAATTCTCATTACCAGTAAATAATCATGACGAAAAAATTTTAAGTAAACAGTTGAGAAAACATGGTGACTTATTTTGCGGTGGTTCAAAAAGAGGGCTTATAGTTGGTTGCAGTGGTAGCGGTAAAACCAACGTTATGCTTACACTGCTCGAGCATCCTAATGGAATTAGGTTTGAAAATGTCTATGTTTATTCAAAGTCATTAGATCAACCAAAATATGAATATTTAAGGAAGTTGTTAAAGCCTATGAAAGAAATTGGATACTTTGAATATGATAGCGATGAGAACATTATTTCACCTCATGAGATAAAGCCAAATTCCGTTATCATTTTTGATGATATTCCTTGTCATAATCAATCTATTATTAGGGACTATTTCACGCATGGAAGGCATAGAAACACCGATTGTTTTTTTATTTTTCAAGGATATTCCTCAATCCTTAAACGTCTAATTCGAGAAAATGCAAACTTATTAATTTTATTTAAACAGGACTGTTTGAGTTTAAAACATATATATAATGACCACTGTATATTGGATATGACATTTGATCAGTTTAAAAATATTTGTGCTAACTGTTGGATGGATCCATATGGCTTTCTTGTAATTGACAAAGATTGTGAAGTAAATCACGGCAGATATAGGAGTAAATTCGATTCCTTTATATATTTATAAAAGTAAAAAATTTGCAGTTTTATTTCATTTAAAACTTGTACAGCATGGATAAACGTTTAGCTCGAGAATTAATAAAATCGAGACAAGCCGTGAAGCAGAAATATCAAAGCTTGAAATTAGCTACTTCTACTGCTCAGTCCGAATTAGAACAAACTTATAGACCAATAACACAACCACTTAAACAGCTAATTTCAAGTATTGGTAAATCCGAACCATTCGATTTAAAAGAAGAAAGAGTTTCAAAGTATGAAGAATTCAAAACACCTACAAAGCTTTATAAAACATCAACTCCGACGAAAAATATTCAGAAAACAGGAAAAACTCCGTTACTCCCTACAGAACTACCAACATTTTTAAATGACAGTAGTATCACTTCTTCCTCTCCTGTAGTACAACCATTGTCATCAACTGTTATAGCAGAAACTTCAGATCCTTCTAGTGACACAACAACAAATTTAAACTTGTCAGACATATTGGAACAAACTAGAAAAACAATTCAAACCTATGTTGGTACACCATCATATAAAGATTACTTAGCAGATTTTCATGAATTACCCAGATCATATATTGATGAGGGTGTGAAAGATACACAACATAAATTTGACCATTATTACGGAATAGTTCATGACCTCGAAACGGATAAGTTTTCTTTTGGTTTAACACAGATACCGGTAGAAATTATTGGAAAGGACATTAAAGTGGGAGGAATAACGTACACAGGCACGCCAGGTTTATACGAATTGCTTTTCAAAAAAGAACCGATAGGTTATAAGAAGGAAGATTTAGATAATTACATGAACATTCTAGCTAAAACAAATGTATATCGTAGGAATTTTGATTCAAATGAACAAGTTCAAGGAAATACATCACACAAATATGTTACAATAATAGGACCATATTTACAAAGAAAGGGGATTACAAAGACAAAAACCTTGCCAAGATTAGTTACAGCATTTAACAAACCACAACCTCCGTTTAGAACAACTAGAGCCAAATCTACAGGAAAGGGATTAATTTTGAAAACAAACAGATCAAATACAGACTATGTATACTGGAATAATGTAAACGAAATTGTTGATAGGCTACGTTTATTAATTTCATCAAGTGATGCGGGAAATAATGCTCATAGTAACGAGATTATCTCTATTATTGAAGAATTAAGAGAAGATAAAGTAATACTATAAATAACAGCTATCAAATATAATCATATTTATTGTTTAATGAAAGCTCAACATGACAGTTGATAAATTTGGACGCCATATTTCAAAACAAAATCAAGAGAGAATAAGTGACATTAATAATTTAAAAAGGAGATTAGGTGAAAATGAAACAAATAATGAAATCTTTGCTAAAAAGCTTAAGGTTTTTGATGAAATTTTTTTAAAGTATGAAAACCAGATTAAAGTATGTTATACCTCAATTGAAAACGTTAATAAACAGTTGCTAACGCTAAATCAAATAAGTAAAGATTTGCAATTTTTAAATGAACATGTTAAAAAGGAAGACAAAAAATTAAGTGATGATATCAACAAAATTAATAAAATAATGGAAACAAATATAAGAGAAGTAATAATTGAAAAACACAAGGAAAAAATTAAACAATTAAGAACTTTTATAAAAAGGTTAGATGATGAAAAAAAAAGAAATCAAAATAG